>CM032455.1:126657060-126659560 GCA_019049505.1 Pachyrhynchus sulphureomaculatus | reverse complement strand
TAATTTTGTCGATCGAAAGATGGCGAAATAAATAGGAGTTTCAGCACTTAGTCAATAACCTTTAATACTTTAATAATCTTAAGAACTCCTCGCTAACGTCAATATTATATAGTTAAGCGTGCCTTATAACAACCTATTTGCACAAAAACAAAAATTACACTTTACGTTTCTATTAGATTTGACCAAAAGTCAATAATTTACGATATAAATTATATCGAACTCGTTTTTTTCTGTAATAATTAAATGACGACCTACGTTGACTATAGCCAACTAGTAATTGTTTCTGTTTATTCCAATGGCTATAAAACAACATTTACTCATAATTACCATCTTAAAACTACGCTTCTCGATAGATAGAGAGATGAGCTCCTAACGGGCGGCTGGGTTGTCTATACCACCTAAGCGTCTTACGGGCCCGTTGTACACCTGCCTGGTTTTAGGGTTGTGGTATACCAATATCCTTTAAGAAGGACGTCTTCCATGCTGAATCCCTTTGATATATGTTTAATATATACTTGGTAAAAAATTATTTAAAATTCCAGATGAGTTTGTCTTGCTTGCGTAGCTGTTAAGCAGGACATAATTGGGTAAAGAGCTATTTCTTCTTGCTCTGGTTACTATTTTCACTCTGGATTGTCTTTTATAACGTATGTGAATTAGGTTAAGGTAGTGTTGTATAAGGATTCTAGCCACCGTCGTCAGGTCTTTCCTGTTTAATTTCAGCAAGTTCCTGGTATATTGAGAGTTAGGTCCCATATTGTCTTATCCTTGGTGCCTCGTTCCAATCTCTGCTCATTCTGCACCGCTCCTATTGGATGAAATACTAAAATAGGGTTTAAGTCCCGTAAAGTTTACTAGAGCTCCCTAATTAGCTAGTGTATCAGACATTTCTTTTCCCTGGATATATGTTTGGCCAGATATCTTTACGTTCGCTTACTAGTTGTAAACTTACCCTAACCTATTTCTAGGATATCAGGATGGTTCTACTGTTCCGCTATAGGTCCTTTTTTTACTAACTCTCAACCACATATAAAGAATTTCGTAGATGTTCAGTAGGGAATTCGGTAAAGAAAAGAAAATGTAGAGTGACAAAAATGACGGTAATGTTAGCTTAAATTTGGATTGATAATATAAAAGTTATTGAGAGCTATGAGTAAGGATAAAATTTACTATAAATAACCGTTCAAGAGCAAGTTGGACATGTGAAATTAGTGTTCTGTACGTCAATTCCTTTAAAAAAAAATTTTTGTTACGGAGGTATAAAATGATCAATGACTTCACCAGACTCACCCCAAATGGGTTTTCAACAAAGTTTTTTTCCGATCTTTACTGAAAAACTAAACACCTCGAAATTTTTGTTTTTTTTTATATACCAGATAAATTATTAAAAGTAATGCACTCGTCATAATTTTCGTTCAATCTATACCCTGTGGGAAATATTCCAGAATTTTTTCAAAATTTTTGATCAGTTCTTTTCGAGATAAGGATGGCAGCGATTTTTAAAAAATAATACAATGAAAAATGTGCGCAAGTATTACATTATATATAGTTTTGAACTCGTGTTTTACAAGCTTTCATTTGACACCCCATTCGATGACCTGGTAATTTTTTGTTTTTTTTTTTCACTTCCGATTTCACCCCCAAAACTTAAGTCAAAATTTAATTTTCAAAACTACACAGCTCTGATGAGGCCATCAGTTCCTCTATTAGTGCTAAATTTCAACTTTCTATGTCAAATAATTTCGGAGAAAACGGATGTGACAGACAGACAGATAGACGGACAAACACCGCAGTGATCTTATTCTTATTCTTACGGAACACTAAAACTATTGAGATTATTTTAAACAGTATTATTTGTAATAAATATTTACTTTAATTTACAATATGTAACGTACCAGGTGTACAAGTATGAAATGCTGATTTTTTTTCTAAAAAAACATGTTAAATTCGGAAGAATGATGAAAAGTGCTTTATTCAAAGTATGCTCCATCACTTGTTATACATTTTTCCCATCTTTCGGGCAATTTGGAAATACCACGCCAGTAAAAATCTTCGCCTTTTGCTGTGAATCATTCATCGAGCCATTTGTTCACACCTTCGTACGAACCAAAGCGCTGCTCAGCAAGTGCGTGACCCATAGATGCAAACAAGTGGTAATCGGAAGGAGACAAGTCTGGTGAGTAAGCCGCATGGGGTAGAACTTCCCAGCTGAGTGCTTCCAACGTGTCGCGAACTGATTTTGCCGTATATGATGGAGCATTGTCATGAAGAAAAATGACTTTGTGTTGCCTCTTTCGGTATTCTGGCCTTTTTTCAAGCAGCGAACGGTTTAAATCGATCAATTATTGTTAGTAACGTTAAGTATTAACCGTTACCCCCGTTTTAACAGCTCATAATAGACCACGTCCCTCTGGTCTCACCAAACACAGAGCATCGTCTTTCTGCCAAAGCGATTCGGTCTTGCGGTAGATGTGGATGGTGCGCCTGGGTCTACCCATGA
>CM032455.1:126568758-126656960 GCA_019049505.1 Pachyrhynchus sulphureomaculatus | reverse complement strand
AAAACGGCCAAGCGTTAGTGACTACGATTTTCGACTATATGTACTGGTCAATGAATAAGTTTTGAAAGCGAAAATAAAATTAGTTTAATTAGTGGGTCGAAATGCATTTATTCTTCAGTATAATACATTTTTTCCAGCGATTTTTCAATTCATTTACCCCATTTCTGAAGTGATTTTTTTCCGGAAGACCTTCAAAATACCCATCTACGGATACAATCACCTTGTCATTAGTTGAAAAACGTTTGAGGAAGTAAGATGGAGCCAGATCTGGCGAGTAATATGAATGTTCCAACAATTTGTATTTTAATCCGCCCAGTTTTGCCGTTGCCAAAGCATCTCTGTGAGCAGGTGCATTGTTTATAATGAAAGACGTTTTTTTTTTTTATTTTGCAAACCGAGCCTTTTCTTACGAATTTTCTCATCCAGCTGATCCACAAGGTTGCAATAATATTATTCTCAGATTGTTTTACCGGTTTGAAGGTAATCAATTAACAAAATTCCTTTTGCATCCTAGAAAACTGAAGCCATAATTTTTTTGGACGACTTTGACCACTTTGGCTGCTTTGGAGCTGAACAGCAGGGCTTAGTCCACTGTGCGGTTTTTTATCGGAGTTCAGGATTATACTGGTAAACCCAAGCATCATCCACAGTTACGAATCGATGCACAAAATCAGTTTTGTTCTTTGAGAAACAAGCTAAATATTGATTAGAAAGTTTTTGTCGAGTGCATTTTTGTTCCGATGTTAGCAAATGCGGCACCTATCATGCGAATAGTTTTTTCATATCCAAAATATGTATTAGTTTACCTTAAATCTCATGTATTGATCTATGTGAGATGCCTAAATCATCCACGGCTAATCGACGGTCTTCCTTACCATATCTCGTACTCGCACGACAGTTTATTCAGTTGTTGCAGTTTTTGGACGTCCTGAACGTGGATCATCATTGACGCTTGTACGACCACGTTTAAACTCGAGCCCATATATGAACAATTCGAAATGAGGGAGCAGACTCCTTTAGCACTTTTACTAACTTTACATGGATTTCAGTTGCCCATAAACCTTCTAAAACAAAGAATTTTAACACTGCATGGCACTATATTCGATTTTTTTTATTTTTAAAAAATACTCCAACACCATCTGATAAATGACAGCAGAAGTTTTAAAATGATGTTCAACATTTGGTTCAAGTGATGCTCCATAGGTGTCGCTTTCAAAACTTATTTTTTTATGTATATATATCTATATATATATATATATATATATATATAATATTATATATATATATATATACATATATATATATATATATATATATATAAAAATATATAATATATATATATATATATACTGCACTCTGTCTTTCCACCACAGACCACAGCTGACACTTAATTGCAGAAGCGCACCTTCTCAAACGTCCCGCTCGACGGCATAGATGACGCATTAGTGAAGCAACCAAGGCGACGCGTTACGCCGTATTACGGCTCATCAGCTGGGCTAGGCTCAGCAAACACAAAGAACACCATTCCAGACCTTATCCTGCTACTAACGGAAAACCATGACAAAAATAGATGGTTATACTGCACTCTATCGGTGACTTATTTAAAGTCTTTCCGAACAAAACGGTCAGACCACGGCTGACACTTAATTGCAGAGGCGCACCTTCTCAAGGTTCCCTATTTTGTCATGGTTTTCCGTTAGTACCCGGATAAGGTCTAAAATGTTGTTCTTTGGGTTTGCTGAACCTAGCCCAACTGATGACCCATGATACGGCGAAACGCGTCTTGGATGATCTAGCAAGTACAGAGAACACTTTTGGGAATTTCCAAAGTGTGGATTTTTCGATTCGCCTTGGTTCCTTCACCAATATGCGTTCGAGCGGGAATTTTGAGAAGGTCAGCTTCTGCAGTTAAGTGTCAGCTGTGGTCTAGCCGCTTTAAATAAGTCACCGACAGAGTGCAGTATAAACATCTGTTTTGTCATGGTTTTCCGTTAGTACCAGGATAAGATCTGAAATGGTGTTTTTGTGCTTGCTGAACCTAGCCTAGCTGATGAGCCGTGATACGGCGAAACGCGTGTTGGGATGGTCTATCAAATACACAAAACACTTTTGAGAACTTCCAAAGTGCGGATTTTTTCGATTCGCCTTGGTTGCTTCAACAAATATATATATATATATATATATATATATATATATATATATATATATATATATATATATATATATCCCAATAAAATTATAGAAAAGTCATTAGGCGAATTAGCTGACCCTGCTAAATGCTAATTATAAACTGAGGTGAGGTAGAGCGATTTAAATAATGATTTGAACAATACTAATCGTATTTTGTTATTTGTTTTGGTTTCATGTTGAACAACAGGTGTAGTTAAAAAAGAGCTTATATTAGAAAATATATTAAACTAATAAACTACTTTGGGATAATGACACTACACAACAGTTATCACATTACACCAAGCACTTTATTTTTGTGCCTGATGCGCGTTAATAATGGAATCAATCGTCGTTTCTGATGATGGTTAGCAAAACACGCGTCGATTGAAAAAATAAAGTGATAGGTGTAGTGCCGGTAACTGCTATGTAGTAAATAAGTAAACTTTTTCTCCACAAAATGACGATTATTAATACAGAAAATTAACTGTTTTAGTCGAACTTTTAGAAAATGGATCTCCTGGGAACGATTGTTCTTTTTTAAGAAAAAAATACAACGATGTATCAATCTGAATTTACATTAAAATTTGCAACTGTCTTTGATACTTTTATTTATCATATTGTCACTTCTAACTAACCTGTCTAGTTGATATGAACTGTGATAAAATATTATCAAGGAAGTAAAATGTTAATACATTTTTTTGTAAGCAGATATAATTGCAAATATTTAAGCAATTCAAGGACTTGTACTGTTTTATTCGTGTTTTTTTTTGCATTATTGAGTGTCTATAATTTTAAATAAATCCTTTGTCTAGTCCTAAATATAGTTCGTGCAGAAAAACAACTGTTAAGTTAAAGTGCTTAAAAAATGTGTAAGTCCCCCAAAACTCAGCACCTTTGTTTTCAATGTTTTAATATTACCTTATTCACTGAACATAAATGTGTGTTTATGTGTATTCATCTAGAAGGGTAAGGATATCTCATGCAGTAATAAGCGGAATGTCAGGAAAATATTTCAATTGGACACAGTCTGATCTCAAGAAACTATAATACCTCATTTACATGAGTAATTGTTAAACATAGATAGCTCATTAGTGCAGAATAAAATGACTTTTTTAACCTATTCAAGACTACATTACTTATTATATAATTTTTGAAGAATAATATTAGGAAATTTTTAAAAAGGTTGAACTGATGCTGAGGATAACTGAATTAATTAATATACTGTTTCGTCGGTCATTAAAATTAATAGCTCACTCAAAAAAATCCCTTAAATCAATAAAATTATTATTAAATTCACCATGTAAAGGTACTCTCTGCGATAAATGATTTATTTTTCTGCCACTTATTTATTGTTTTGGAGTGTTATTCAGCCAAATTATCTTTGACAAAGGAAAGACACTGATATTATCTAATTTGCTTAATATATATATATATATATATATATATATATATATATATATATATATATATATATACATATATATATATATATATATATATATATATATATATATATATATATATAAACAGCCTTCTTCCATCCAATGTCGGACATAAGCTTCCACTTCCTTTTTCCATCCCTCTCGATTCTAAGCGTTTTTCTGATCTGTCCTAAACCAACCATTTTTTTCAATTACTCTTGTTTGGGGCCTTCATCTGGATCTTTGTCCTAACCATGGCCTCCATTCTTGTATTCTTTTATTCCATCTCTCATCTTGTTGTCTCATTGTGTAACCTGCCCCTCCTCATTTTAAACTTGCTACCTCTATCACTTTGGTCTTCTGTCTTACACTTTCGTTTTTGATTCTGTCTTGTAATCTTATATTCGGCATTTGGTGTTCCATTGCTCTCTGTGTTTTACTCAGTTGGTCCATCATATTCTTAGACAATGTCCATGGCTAGGCCGCGTAGGTGAAAACCGGTAAAATGAATACCACCTTTCTTAGTTTCAGAGCCCTTCTTTTGTTGGTTAGTATTTTCCTTTGTCACTTGGCATGGGGCAAATTTGCCAAATACTGCCCATGTGCCAGTCTGATTCTTTTCTGTACTTCTGCCGTTTGATTTGCTTTTCTACTCTTTATTATTTTCCCTAGGAAAATGTATTCCTCTATGTATTCAAGTGTTCTGCCTTCTATTGTTAAGCCTCGTGGACTGTCTTCGCTTGTCGTAGCCTTTGTCTTATCTCCATTCAGCACTAGTCCTACCCTCTCTGATTTCTTCTGTCGTTCACTAATGATTTCTTGTGTGCCATCCAAATTATCTGATATTAGCACTACATCATCAGCATAACGCAGATGATTTAAGTTCTGTCCATTTATACTTATCCCTTTTTTTTCCCCATTCCTTGAAAACTTCTTCTAATGATGCTTCAAATAGTCTTTGGGCTCATGGTTTCTCCATGTCTTTCTCCGCGTTTGATAAGTATAAGATTTGTTTTACTGTCCGTTTCCACTATCACTTTGAGCCTTGTTGCAAACTGTTCTTATGAGCTGAGTATACCTATAGTCTATTCTGCTGTTATACAAGCCTTTTAATACTAAAAGCTTTCGATAAATAAATCCAGGTACAACTTTAAGTTATATTTGTTGCTTTCTCTATTAAAGTTCTGATACTTAAGAGATGATCACAAGTACTAAAACTCTTTGTGAAGCCAGCCTGTTCTACCGACTGTTGATTTAATTCTAGTTTGTTTTCAAATCTATTGGTTATTATTTTCGGTAAATAATTGAATGTATTATTATAAATAACGATAGTGGACGGTAATTGTCTAACTTACCATCTTATCACTTTTTTTAAAAAAAGTAAAATTGTTGAAACAGTGCTTCAATTTTCTGGTATCTTCTCTTCTTCTACACATTTATTGAATAAGAGTTTCATCACCTGTACCACCAAGTCTCCTTCTTCTTTCATTAATTCTGCTATATACTCAGTCAGGACCTGGTGTTTTATTTTTTTTCATGGTTTTTAGTGTTGCTAATATTTCTTCATCTGTTATCTCTAGTATTTCTTCTGAGTAAACATTGATTATCTTTCTATTTCGATATTCTTTGAGATTATTTGGTGGGCCATTTTTTTTATTCATACAAGTTCTGATAGTATGTTTGAATCATATGTGTGCTATTTTTTCTCGATCTTTCACTCTTCTCCATTTTTATGCTTTTGTTAGTTCTATATTGTATTTTTTCCTGGCTTTGTCGGAGGCTTTCATGTTTTTGTTCTGTTCTACAATTTTTTTCTATCTTTGTCTCTGTTTGTTGTCTTTTTCTTCTTTGACGGACTTTTTAAGGGTTTTGTTGAGTTTCTACAATCTGAATAGGATTTCTCTTTTTCCCTCGGCTAGAAGTTTACGCCTTTTTTCAAACAGTTTCGTCCGTTTTTATGCTCCATATTTTTGTTTTATTGATCTTCTTTCTAGCTATTTGCTCTCCTATTTTCACCAAAATATTCGTCAGTGTTTCATTAATTCCGTTTACGTTTTTGTCATCAAGGTCGTAGATTTTAGTTAATTCTTTTCTTATTTTATTTTGGTATTCTGCTTTCTTTATTCCTAAGATATGTGTATCAATTTTTGTTTTTTTCTTGTTATGATTTTTTTTCTTTCTATGCGTTCGTTTATTTCTATTCTTCCTCGGGCTATTCTGTGGTCGCTTCCCGTGTTTATACTATTTATAACTGTTACATCCTTTACTATATTTTTTCTAATGATAATATGTAGTCTATTTCGTTTTTTACCACTTCGTTT
This sequence comes from Pachyrhynchus sulphureomaculatus, assembly GCA_019049505.1. Lineage (NCBI taxonomy): Eukaryota > Metazoa > Arthropoda > Insecta > Coleoptera > Curculionidae > Pachyrhynchus > Pachyrhynchus sulphureomaculatus. The sequence goes on along the minus strand of CM032455.1, from coordinate 126,651,049 downwards.
GGACTTACCCATGTCCATTTTTCTATGTGTTTTTTTTTGTAATAAGAGGTATTCATAGCGTATAATTCTTGTTATTTTAAGAAGATTTTGACCACGTTCGTTCCTTGTACCCAAACCGAATTTACCTACTTGTTTTCACTTGCGTCAATCTGACAACCTATCTTGGCGTTAAAATCGCTTATCACCAGTATATATAATAACAACAATCCTGTTCGGTGGCACTTCTTATTTCGTCGTATAATATATATATATATATATATATATATATATATATATATATATATATATATATATACATATAAGAAAGACGAAGGACAGTAATAGGGCACTGGCAACAAACAATCCTAAGTTTAAAATGCTGGGAAACGCCCTTGTAAGAGAAGAGATGAGCAATCAAAGATCTAAAGGCTCTAGTATCTGCTTTTTATTTTTATTATCGAGCTTTCGCTGCCTAATGGTAGCTTCTTCTGGATTCTAAAAATGCAAACCAGGTACAGAAAATAAACTAAAACGTTCGTTTTTTAAAATGTGATTAATAACATGTGATAACAATTCATTTAATCACATTTTAAAAAACGAACGTTTTAGTTTATTTTCTGTACCTGGTTTGCATTTTTAGAATCCAGAAGAAGCTACCATTAGGCAGCGAAAGCTCGATAATAAAAATAAAAAGCAGATACTAGAGCCTTTAGATCTTTGATTGCTCATCTCTTCTCCTTACAAGGGCGTTTCCCAGCAGTTAAACTTAGGATTATATACATATATATATATATATATATATATATATATATATATATATATATATATATATATATATATATATGCATATATGTATGGAATAAGCTAATGATGACGATGGACATAGCTACAGGAGCGACGCGTGCGCGAAAAAAGTGATTCACGTTGGTCTTTATCGTTATAAGTTGTACTCGGTGGGGAAACACAGTTCTGGGAAAATCTTTCAAAGAGATGATTTTCACCATATAAAAAAGACTAATTGAAAAGGGTTGTACGAGGAGTAAAAAGCTGAACTTCGTACACAAACAAATACAAAATAAAACAATAATACATCGGCCCTAGTCAGTATATATCACTACTACACCACGTCGAGTGCAAAAATAAAGTGTTTAGTGAATATATACTGTGTCATTGTGCTAAAGATTCCACATTCCCAACATAGAAGCCATCGGCTTATAATTAAAATTATTTAATTGATTGCAGTAAGCATTAATGGACGGTTTAAGTTTTAAACTAGTCACGAGATTATACAGAATTGATTTTGATCAATAAGTTTGACATATTTTGTATTCTCAATATATCTTAATGCCGTAATATAGTTTTCACATATCCTGGAGCTTGGTTTGGCACTTCTGAATTTGCACATCTTGCACTTTTTATATTCCAAACACAGATAAGTGTTACTCATAGAATTTATTTCCCCACATCGATATTAATATTATTGAAATATATTCTAAAAAAACGACCGAGTGCAAGTCGGAACTTGCGTAATTAGTATCTCATATAGTAATTGCATTTAAAATAAAAATTTTGTTACGGAGGTATAAAATGATCAGCGACTTCACAAAATACACCCCAAATGAGTTTTTAAAAACCAATATCTAAGATTCGGACACAAACTTATTTATGATGATGGGACGTTTTTCAATTTTGGTACGGAACACTATAAACATATTGCTCAAGCAAAAAGGAAGTAGTTATTAGTTCAATTTTTAATTAAAATATTATATTACAGCATTTGACCTCCGCTTTACTCACTTGAATTTGAGAACATTCGTTGGTATTGATATCCGAAACATGTTTCTATTTGATTATTTTTTTTAATAGTATTAATAAATAATATTAAATTTTTAATTTATAGGAAATAATTTAACAATTAGAATAAGATAAAGAGAAAATCTAACAAAAATAATACACAATAAAAGCCATAAATATTTATTCTGCAACAAATTTTATTTAGAAAGATGTCAGCAAGTAAAAATATTCAAAAAGTTATTGCCACGAAAGTCATAAATAAGGATTTGTGAGATTTGTACTACATGAAACCATAGTGGCATGTTTGTCACGTTTCCACAGGTAGAGACATAATACTGTAATTTATAATAATCTTAGAGGGGCCCGAGAAAAGACAAGATCAAGATTGAAGATTTCTATTACGTACAAGTCAAAGGACAAATCATCTATCCTTGATTTACGGCAGATTCAAGTCAATTTGTTTTTGTTTTACTTATTTTTAAGTAATGAGCATTAACACATTATGAAATACTAAGTAGATATTCACTGATCAAGGATACATAATTCTTTAGATTATCATAATTATTATGGTAATATATGATTATGACTTAAGAACGAAACCAAATATTGAAAATATTTATGTGATAGCTACCCTAAAAATAATCTTAGTTATTTAAGAAAATTCCTAGAACTTCAGAAATATCAATAATTAAAAATATTTATAGTAAATTTTCCATCGCCCAAATATTTGTTTTCAAATATACACTTGACTAAGCCATAAAAAAATCGAAACAATAGTTTTCACCGTTCACACCAATTTAAATTCCGACATGTTTCAGTTTGTTTTCATAAATTTATTAGTCAAAATTTTTTTAAATCATAAAATGTTGTTTATTTTTGCATTAACCACATGGTTAGCGAAGCATAATATTATATTAGGCAAATCTTTCTTTAAATGATGTGCTTATTGTATGGATACTATCATTCTAAAATTACACGTATCATCGATGTCAGTACATTGACATCCGTGGCGTAGCCAAGGAAGAGCATCGGCAGCATAGCCCGTTCCTGCCCTTCGGACCTGTCTTCGTCACTGATTGCGACGTTGTTATAAATTTAAAACTTTATTTTTAGTAAAACTACTAGAATCTCGTATTACAACCAATATGTAATTCTGAAAACGATTATCCAGTATTTATAGGAAAAAAACTCACTGTTCTGAGTTTTATCTACCAATACTCTGTTTTTAATCTATAAGGTATTTTAAGGTATACATGAAAACCTTATTATTAAAACCACGTACATACATCAGATACCAGTATACATCAAAATTTCAGTATTATTATTGTTTGGAGAATAGAGTAAAGTAGAGCAAAATGATAAACGGGGAAGAAAAAAAACCCAAGTGAACTCTAAACATTGAACATAAATTTCCATCTTATTAACATATACAATATGCCCCAGTATATATTACCACTACACCAAACACTTTATTTTTGCTCTTAACGCCCGTTTCGCTAACTATGTTAGCTTCATCAGGAGCGATAATTGACTCTTTTTTTTGCACTCGACGCACGTCTCACTAACCATGTTAGCTTCATCAGGAGCGATGATTGACTAACGCTAAACTACAAATCTACCCTATTTATACTTAGCCTAACACCTGAATTACTCAGATGGAACTAATGGCATATGCGAGGCTATCAGTTCCGCTCAAGTAACCAATAGAGGACTATGCTCCGCCCACATGCCGCTCCGCACACATGCCGCTCCTGGAGCGCTTTAGGGACTTCCCTATAGCACGTCTGCTAGGCCCATAAAAAAAAAATAGACCCTCTGACTTTGTTTAAACTACTTTTACATTTTATAATTTCCATACTTTCGTATGCGTTCAACAATCTCCTATCAGATACATTTTTAATTAATCTTAGATTATCTAATGTTACAGTATTATCCTCTTCAAGGACATGTTCGGCAATACTAGGCTGTTCTACTGTATTTTAAATGTGCTAAATCGTGTTTTAATTGACCTTTTAGTTTGCCCAAAATATTTTTTGACGCAATCACTACAACTAATTTCATAAATTCCACTTTTCTCACAATTAGGAATTTTGTCATTGGGATTTCCTAAGATATTCTTAAATTGTCTGATGCCTTATAGACCAAGGTGAGACCTACTGTATTAAATACCTTATTGAGTCCCCTGCCATATTTCGGATTATATGGTATGGAAACATACCATATAATTTGCTTGGAGAGTAAAAAAGGTGTAATTCTGAATATTTAACCTAAACTTATGTGTATTTATTAACTCATCGTCATAATCATTAAGTCATCGTCATAATCATTAACTCTAGTTATATTCCTAATACGATTCCTTTCATTATTGAAGTTTACTCTATTCAGAGGAAAAATGACAGTGAACTAAAAAATGTAATGCAGTTAATTTATGTTGTTTACAATGAAATGGATCATTAGGAATATATCTATCTGTTACTGTGTCTTTTCTATAGATATCAAATTCTAATCTATTATTATTTTTAATAATTAAAATATCTAGAAATGGCAGTTCTCCTTTGTTCTCAATTTCATAAGTAAATTTAGTGGATCATATTAGCTATTTAATTTGAAAACAAAATCGTCTATATTTGCTTTAGTTGTATCAAAAATCGCGAAAAATAATATCCACGTACCTATACCATACCCTTGGGAAATATTCAAATTCTTGACTGGCTTCGGTTTCAAACTTACTCATGAATAAATTATCTATGAAAGGTGATAAGCAATGACCCATAGGTGTTCCTTCTTTCTAAACATAAAATTGACTGTTATATTGAAAATAATTTTGTTCCATACAAAGTTTAGATAATGTTAAGTATTCATGAATAATTTCGTCCTCAAAGTCGTTCATCCTAAGTAATCCTTCGAGATATTTTAAAGTTTGTGGTATTGGCACACTTGGAAACAAGGAACTGACGTCAAAAGAAATTAAGATTTCACCTTCATTGAGAACTAGCTCTTTTATTTTATTAACGAATTCTAAAGAATTCTTCACTGCGAAAGTATTTAATTGTCAATTCTCAAGTTCTTTTGATAACCATTTGGATATCAAATATGTGGGTAATTCGACCGATGAAACAATAGAGCGCATTTCCTTTCCAGGTTTATGAATTTTAGGCAAGCAATACAACTTTGGTATGGTCGGATTACTTACATTTAATTTAAATTTTAGCGAATCGGAGATCGGAGAGTTCTTCTCAGTCAATCATCGCTCCTGATTAAGTTAACATGGTTAGCGAAACGCGTGTCCAGAGCAAAAATAAAGTGTTTGATGTAGAGGTAATATATACTGAGTAGAGTCATTGTGCCAAAGATTCCACATCCCTAACAAACCCGTTACAAAGTTCAAATTTATTTGGCTAATTGCGTCAATCCATTAGACTTGAGGGGCAAAGTAAGAGCACAAGGCCTAAAGCTGGTACCTTTCGATGTATGATAGTTTAACAAAAATTAAAATTATATATATATATATATATATATATATATATATATATATATATATATATATATATATATATATATATATATATATATATATATATATATATATATATATATATATATATATATATATATATATATATATATATACATATATATATAGTCCGTGCAAAGTCCGAGAGATGGCACCACCGGCGCGTATCGAGGTCATGTTTAGTTAGTAGCATCTCTTGAATGAACGCACACCAAGTTTCAGCCATATTGGTCTATTTCTTTGTGTTTGGCATTCGTGTGAATCAAGGAAGTCGAGTGATTTTTCAAGAAATGGACGAAAAAGAATTTCGTGTGGTGATTAAACATTACTTTATGAAAGGCAAAACGCCTCAGGAGACTAAAGAGAAGCTTGATAAACATTATGGTGACTCTGCACCTTCGATTCGAACAGTTTATAAGTGGTTTCAAAATTTTCGGACTGGCCATATGGGCACAAGTGACGCTGAACGTTCTGGACGGCCTGTGGTGGTTTCGACTCCAGAAATCATTGATCAAATCCATGATATGGTGATGGATGACAGAAGAGTTAAGGTGCGTGAGATTGCTAGTGCTGTGGGCATCTCGACTGAACGGGTACATAATATTTTACATAAACATTTGGACATGAGAAAGCTATCCACAAGATGGGTGCCGCGATTGCTCACACCTGACCAAAAACGGAATCGTGTGAGGTGTTGCAAGGATGGTTTGCAGCTGTTCCAGAAGAATCCGGAGGACTTTAAGCGTCGTTTCGTCACTGTGGATGAAACATGGATACATTACTATACTCCTGAGACCAAACAACAATCTAAACAATGGGTTACCAAGGGGGAATCTGCACCAAAAAAGGGGAAGACCGTTCCTTCGGCCGGAAAGGTTATGGCGACTGTCTTTTGGGATTCGCAAGAGATAATTCTCATCAACTATCTGGAAAAGGGTAAAACTATTACAGGTGAATATTATTCATCGTTATTGGACCGTTTGAAAACCGAGCTGCAAGAAAAACACTCGCGATTGGCCCACAAGAAAGTCTTTTTCCATCACGACAACGCACCAGCACACACCTCAGCAGTTGTGGTCGCAAAATTAATGGAAATAGGATTCCAACTCGTTTCACATCCCCCCTATTCTCCAGACTTGGCTCCCTCGGACTACTATTTGTTCCCAATTCGAAGAAATGGCTGGCGGGACAAAGATTTTATTCAAACGAGGAGGTGATTGCAGACACTAATGGATATTTTGCAGACTTGGACAAATCCTATTATTCGGAAGGGATCAACAAACTAGAACATCGTTGGACGAAGTGTATAAGCCTAAAAGGAGACTATGTCGAAAAATAAAAAAGGTTTACCCCCAAACACATAAGTAGACTTTTCAAACCAGCTATATATATATATATATATATATATATATATATATATATATATATATATATATACATATATATATATATATATATATATATATATATATATATATATATACATACATATATATATATATATATATATATATATATATATATATATATATATATATATATATATATATATATACATGTATATATATATATATATATATATATATATATATATATATATATATATATATATATATATATATATATATATATATATATATATATATTTGTGAGTAAAAACTAAGTTCGTGTGTTGGATCATTCGTCATATTTTTCACACCTAGCATCGTGTAAGTTCTCTGTCTTCTCTAGACTTAATCTCCTATGAGAGGATAGCAATGTAATATTATTAAACTTGTCCAAACGACTGAGACCTCTAATTATAGTATTTCATCAGGTAGCATGAAGTTATATTGAAGTAAATATACAGTATAAGTATTTGAACAGATATTTTAAGTAGAAAATAGAAAAACAAAGTTACTTTTGTAAACAAATGATATAAAATGCTATATGACGTATCTATAGAATGGTCAAATTAGCAATAAGAAAAATATACAGCATGTTTACCGCTTTGGTATTTTCGGGATAACAGCAATTACAATATTTTATATTTTTGCAACCACACTCTCATTTTATTGAACAGGTATATCCACTTTATGTATATTCTTTTAGATTTTTGAAATAAAAGAAATGATTTAAAGAATAACTAATTAAATATATAATCGTATATGGAGTTATTTTGGGCGAATAACGTTCCTCACCTTTTTAACCTCTATTTTAATTACACGTAATATACCACACACTAAATTTTCTGATTTACTACATTTTTTGTTCAAATATTAAATTTATATATGATACTCAATTAAAAAGTCGTAATACCAGAATTTTTAAAAATTATATAAATATAAAATTTCTAGTTTAAAAACTCTTAGATTCTAATTTGCCTTCTAGTGGTTAACTAGTTGGTGCTATTAGGAAGTTAATTGGGAAATATTTAAAAAATGAGTGCTAAGCAAAACAGTGATCAAAACTGTCAATATGTTATCGTGAGTGGTGAAGAGAAACTAAAAGATAATATCGAATATCACTCAGGTATTTAGGAATAGGCGTAAAAATTTGGAAAATGCTTTTTAAATTTCGAAATTTATTAATTAAAATTTATTTCATAGTAAAATTTTCAAAATCTATTTTTTTACAGGATAAATTTTAAGAAAAAGGATTGTTCTGTTCCAGAACAAGTAGTTTTTCTCTTCGAAAAGGTTTGTTCCCTGTTATCAACTGGCACCCCATTTTATAAACAGCTTTATCCTCAGTGTTCACTACATCTATCTATCATCCTAATCTTGAACTTGATCACACCACTGGTAGTGAATAAATAATTATATAAATATAGTATATTTGGTGGGTCCTGGCTACTCGCAAATAGGTGAGCTCGGGTTAATTTAGGTAACACTAAATTAATTGCGCTGTCCTGATCTCTGCACGTTACTAAACAAATTTCATTTAACTAAACTCGTGAATTAATTAATTGATAATTTCAATTCTACTTATCTCAACTTACTTCGGCCTACAGAAAGATTTATAAAACATAAATTTATTCTTCAGGAACGGTGTGTTTTACTGATTTTTTTACAAGAATGTGAATATTTAAACATCTATCCATGTAAAAAATCGGTTGTCAAATTTAATTTTTCGAAATTTTTCGATTGAAAATATTATTTTTCGAAAAATCAGGAATTCAAAAACTTTTTTTTCTCATCTTTCTTCTATTTTTCCCTAACCAGAGAATTTTTAGTGTACTATACACTTATAAGATCACTTCGGTGTCCATCTGTCTGTCTGTCTGTCACACTCGATTTTCTCCTAAACTATTTGACATAGAAAGTTGAAATTTGGTACTAATATAGGAATTTATAGCCTCATCGGAGCCATGTAGTTTTGAAAGTTAAATCTTGACTTGGGTTAGGTTAGTTTTGGGGGGTGAAATGGGAAGTGAAAAAAAAATAACCGGTCAAGTGCAAGTTGAACTTGCGCATTTAGTGTTCCTTACGTTGATTGCTTTTAAAATAAGAAATTTTGTTAGGGAGGTATAAAATGATCAGTGACTTCACAAAACACCCCAAATGAGTTTTCAACAAAGTTTATTTCCAATCTTTACTGAAAACTGATGACCTTGAAATTTTTGTTTTTTTTTGTATACCAGATAAATTATTAAAGGTAATGCACTGGTGATAATTTTCGTTCAATCTACACCCCATGGAGAATATTCCAGAATTTTTTCAAAATTCGAGATAAGGCAGGTGGACAGCGATCTTTTAAAAATAATACAAAGAAAAGTGCGCGCAAGTATTACATTAACATATATATATATATATATATATATATATATATATATATATATATATATATATATATATTTTACTCGTGTTTTCACAAGCTTTCATTTGACACCACACTCGATTACCTAGTAAATTTTTTTTTTTTCACTTCCGATTTCACCCCCCAAAACTAACCCCTTAAGTCAAAATTTAACTTTCAAAACTACATGGCTCTGATGAGGCCATCAATTTCTATATTATTACCAAATTTCAACTTTCTTTGACAAATAGTTTCGGAGAAAATCGGGTGTGACAGACAGACAGACGGACAGACACCGAAGTCATCTTATAAGTGTTCCGTACGGAACACTAATTACCAGGTCGTCGAGTGGGATGTCAAATGAAAGCTAGTAAAAAGGCGAGTTCAAAAATATATATAATGTTATACTTACGCACCCTTCTCTTTGTCATATTTTTAAAAACGTGCGAAAAATCGCTGTCCCCCCATTATCTCAAAAAGTACGGATCAAAAAATTTTGAAAAAACTCTAGAATATTCTCTATGGAGTGTAGATTGAACGAAAATTATCACGAGTATATTACCTTTAATAATTTATTGGTATATAAAAAAAACAAAAATTTCAAGGTCATCAGTTTTTAAAGATCGGAAAAAAAATTGTTGAAAACTCGTTTGAGATGTTGAAAACTCATTTGAGATGTGTTTTGCGAAGCCACTGATCATTTTATACTTCCGGAACGAAAATTGCTATTTTAAAAGCAATCAACATACCGAACACTAATTGCGTAAGTTCAACTTGCACTTGACCGGTTATTTAAAGTACTATTGCATTTTCTTTTTTAAGTATTAATAAAATTTTCAAAAATGTTCTTCACGCTATTAATGAAGCTCGGGGCAACTTTAATTTTTATTACATATTGAGGAACATTTTAAACTATGATATACTCTTTACAGAGAGTAACATGTCAAGAAAGTAAATATTTTTCGGCCATGAGCTGGGCCCCTGAATTAAAGGTTTTTGTAGTTTACGTCAGATGACGCAAAGGTTTATTGGCTTAGATCTTTGGCAAACAATCGATCGGAAGAGAACAGAATTCTCGACTGAAAGACATGCGAAAGCATGATTTAGATGTGCTTCGGGTGACATTTTTTGGGCAGTAGTTTCTAAAGTTTGTTTAGGTATATGGATCGTGAGGCGACGGCGTTGTAAGAGGAAGAATATCTTTGACTATATACTTCTAAAATTGTTACCGCTGTTGTGCTGATCTCTTCACCTAAAGCAGACAATGACCTCTGAAATGAAGTAAAACACTGTACTTTCTTGTTTGGTGATTAATAGATGGCACGCTTCGGTTAGGCATTGTTCTTGAATTCTTGCGTTTTTAATGCATAGACCAAACTTACTGACTGTTTTTCTTCGATAACCCAATATATATTTTTTGCAATTTGCAAAGAATTAAATTTGCATAGCTATTGGCTACTACATATTTTTTTGCTAATACACGTAAAATCTGATAAAACTCATCTGAACTATTAAATCTTATCAATCCTGCAATATTTTTAATAGCTATAATATTCCTGCAATCTATAAAGCAAGGAAATAATTAAGATATTTCATAATTTTTATGGTTTTATACCAAGGTCCCTTTGATAAGAGATAACCTAATAATACGGTAAAATTTAAAATGGTAAAAATGCTGTTTTATGATGTGTACATTGGATTAAATAGTATCCCAATATTTTTCATCGAATACACCAAATTTTATTTTCTTATAATAAAACTATGTATATAGCTTAACAACAATTATATGTTCTGTGGACAAGAATATCAAATTTAAGAAACCCTTAAAAGATGTCTGAAGATCGTAGAAAAAATCGCGATAGGATATATGTTTATAGAAGTTTAGGAGGAAGTTTTAGTGGACTTTATAGAAGAGTTAGTGATATTGACATAGTGCTGTCGCCAGTAGTTACAAGCCGTAAGCATTAACTTTATATATTTTCCATCTTTATTCAATCAGTAAAAACATTTTCTATTAGTGAATTGTTTATGAAAAAAATTCACTTTTGTTACGATTCGTAAAGAAAATCTAAATGCAAATTTCGTTTTAACTATTAAAGCATAATGCGCGAGCGTGGCAAAACTACAATTTTATTACCATTTATGCTATCACGTTTATCTATTGTTTTTATTAGATCTCGTATTTAATTGCCGGTTTTTTCCTCCCACTGAGAGATTTCACATTAAAAAAAAAATAGTAAAATTTCCTATGGTTTTAATTAGATTATTCTTAACAGTTCTATCTGAAAAACCTGTTATATCTTTAAGACATAAGCCGCTTGTTGCTTTTATTCTTCTGAATTTGATGTTACATCGTATGTTGGGTATTTCTTTACTTTTTTCGTGTTACCATATGTAGTCATCAATATATTAGAAAATTAAAAGACGAACTGTTGTTCAGATTTTCACTATATTTTATTTTGTTTATCAGAATGAAGTAAATAAAATAATAACTTAAATTAGCTGTGACATGTTTCGGTACCCAGTACCTTTTTCAAACGGTAGTTAAACTTCTACTATTTTGTCTAATAAATACAGGTACAATTCTTTAAACTCTATCTTAATTATATGGAATTTCCTGAAGGTGTTAAACATGTTAAAACTAAATTAAAATGACTGCTAACAAAATTAATATTTTTGAAGGGATTTAATATATTACAATAGGGAGATAATTACATGAACTTAAGATTTAACAAAGGGATTATATAAATCTAGTTGATTATTTAGTAATACCTTGGAATTTTTAATTTGTTAATTTCCAATGACTCAAGCAAATTCAACTTTTTATTTTTGTTATTGATATGTAATATGTCGAAGTTATCATCAAAATTATAATTTTCAGAAAATAATTGAGAGGCATAATTTGAAAATTGCTCTTATTCTCAAATGCTTTTTTATGTTCTTCTATTATGTTCTACCCGTTTGACCTATGTAAACTTTGGGGCGGGAGCCACATTTTAACTTATTTATAACACCTTTAACACCGTCAGGAAATTCCATATATGTAATTAAGATAGAGTTTAAATAATTGTACCTGAACCCATTAAACAAAATAGTAGAACTTTAATTACCGTTTGAGAAAGCTACTGTGTACCGAAAAATGTCACAGCTAATTTAAGTTATTAATTTATGTATTTCATTTTGATAAATAAAATAAAATATAGTGAAAATCTGAACAATAGTTCGTCTTTTAATTTCCTACAAATGGATTTTCATCAAGTAAGCGCCAAATCTATCCAATTCTATCAATATATTATTTATTTGTCCCATCTAAGATCTTTTCGGCCACAAGTATGAAACATTTTCATTTTTAGTATTCCGTAAGATCACTTCGGTATCTGTCCTTCTGTCTATCTGTCTATCCATCTGTCACACCCAATTTTTCCGAAACTATTTGACATAGAAAGTTAAAATTTAGCACTAATATAGGAACGGATAGCCCCGTTAGAGCGGCGTAGTTTTAAAAGTTAAATTTTGACTTTAAGGGTTAGTTTTAGGAGGTAAAATCGGAAGTGAAAAAAAAATTACCAGGTCATCGAGTGGGGTGTCAAATGAAAGCTTATGAAAACACAAGTTCAAAAATATATATAATGTAATACTTGTGCACACTTTTTTTTGTATTATTCTCAAAAAATTGACAAAAATCGCTATCCTCCCCCCGTATCTCGAAAAGCACTGATCAAAAACTTTGAAAAAATTCTGGAATATTCTCCACAGGGTGTAGACTGAACGAAAATTGTCACGAGTGCATTACCTTTAATAATTTATCTGGTATATAAAAAAAAAAATTTAAAGGTCATCAGTTTTAAACAAAGATCGGACACAAACTTTGTTGGAAATCCATTTTAGGCGTATTTTGTGAAGTCGTTGATCATTTTATACATCCGTCACAAAAATTTTTATTTTAAAAGCAATCCGACTTGTACTTGACCGGTTATTGTCTTATCACCTGCTCTCTTAGGTCCTCTACTTGTGTTACACTTCCTTGTTTGATTTCTTATCTTCAAGTTTTATATGAAGCATCTATATTTTCATTGATCGTTGTGCTTTCGTGATTCTGTCAATATTTTTCTTTTTGACAGTTCAAACTTGTGATCCATAAGTGAAAACAAATATATTAGTCAGTAGTTATTTTTTGCTTTTCAAAATGTATCCTAGTTTGCCGAACCCTGCGCGGGCCAAACTGACTCGGCTTCTTATTTCTGCGGTTTGGTTTTCTTTGTCACGTTTTATAATTTATTTTAGCTAGATGTACCATAACTATTGACTGGTTTTACTGACATTAAAACATCTGTATTTGTTATAATTTTCGTTGTGTCATAATTCACATTAGGCCCTATTTCTCTAACTTCTGCATTGTCAAGCATTTTCATATATATATATATATATATATATATATATATATATATATATATATATATATATATATATATATATATATATATAGTTACATATATATATATATATATATATATATATATATATATATATATATATATATATACGAGGCTGGTTTGAAAAGTCCGTGCAAAGTCTGAGAGATGGCACCACCGGCGCGTATCGAGGTCATGTTTAGTTAGTAGCATCTCTTGAATGAACGCACACCAAGTTTCAGCCATATTGGTCTATTTCTTTGTGTTTGGCATTCGTGTGAATCAAGGAAGTCGAGTGATTTTCAAGAAATGGACGAAAAAGAATTTCGTGTGGTGATTAAACATTACTTTATGAAAGGCAAAACGCCTCAGGAGACTAAAGAGAAGCTTGATAAACATTATGGTGACTCTGCACCTTCGATTAGAATAGTTTATAAGTGGTTTCAAAATTTTCGGACTGGCCATATGGGCACAAGTGACGCTGAACGTTCTGGACGGCCTGTGGAGGTTACGACTCCAGAAATCATTGATCAAATCCATGATATGGTGATGGATGACAGAAGAGTTAAGGTGCGTGAGATTGCTAGTGCTGTGGGCATCTCGACTGAACGGGTACATAATATTTTGCATAAACATTTGGGACATGAGAAAGCTATCTGCAAGATGGGTGCCGCGATTGCTCACGCTTGACCAAAAACGGAATCGTGTGAAGTGTTGCAAGGATGGTTTGCAGCTGTTCCAGAAGAGTCCGGAGGACTTTAAGCGTCGTTTCGTCACTGTGGATGAAACATGGATACATTACTATACTCCTGAGACCAAACAACAATCTAAACAATGGGTTACCAAGGGGGAATCTGCACCAAAAAAGGCGAAGACCGTTCCTTCGGCCGGAAAGGTTATGGCGACTGTCTTTTGGGATTCGCAAGGGATAATCCTCATCGACTATCTGGAAACGGGTAAAACTATTACAGGTGAATATTATTCATCGTTATTGGACCGTTTGAAAACCGACACTAATGGATATTTTGCAGACTTGGACAAATCCTATTATTCGGAAGGGATCAACAAACTAGAACATCGTTGGACGAAGTGTATAAGCCTAAAAGGAGACTATGTCGAAAAATAAAAAAGGTTTACCCCAAACACATAAGTAGTTTTTATTTTTGCACGGACTTCAAACCAGCCTCGTATATATATGTAAACAAAACTTATTATTTTGGCAAAATTCATTTATTATGTTAAAAATAGTTCCTTCCAAATCGGGCAAATACGATGATTTAGTTGATGGTTAAAAGGCCGTTTTCGGTCAAACAATAAATAATAAGGATCGAACAATGAGATGGTACATTATAGTGTACAGTCGCTACTTCCACTTTCACAATATTGTGCAAGCACACGACGAATACACGACAAAAAAACGTTTCATAATACCTAGACGATAGAATAATGGATACAACATTAACCGTTTGGCCAAGTGAAATAAATTCTTTATGCCCTATACCCACCGAATCGTATAAATAAATCAGCAATGTTTTCACTTTTGACTCATCCGACAAACTTTTTTCGGCCATTCTTCGCTTAGGTGCTTCCATTTAGAGTTTTTGGCTCTGGGTTTCTAGATTATATTAAAAACCTCAAGTATCATCGCCAGTAACAATGAAATACTTAATGCTTTTGACCATTTTTGACTCTGTTATCAAGTCTTTACAATATTGAATTCGAAGTAATTTTTGGTCATTAGTCAATTTGTGTGGCAGAAATCGATGTTTTCTTCGTTTATCACAAACTTTGGTTCGTCAAAATGTTCATCGTTACTTAGGTCCTCATTACCTTCTTTAAAATTTTTATTCTCCTCTGATACTATGGGATAGACAATCATCACCATAAACATGTTTCATCAATTTATAACGTATTAACAAATGTTTTAACAAGTTTTACACAAAACTTATTATTTGCTCTTTGTTCCATTTTCGACCGATAGCTGAAACACATATATTGAAATATCTTAGCTTCTATTCATTCAATTGTCATGAAAATTAGACCTAATATCAGTGAAAGACCTTCCTTTCCAACGCATATTGTGTTCAATAGAAAGCGTTACTAATATTGGCTATTTGGAAAAAGACGCATCCAATATGTAGTGGAATATGCCATAATGTCCTTAGAACGAGGCAAATGGAGGGAGTAGGGCTATGAAATACGGATATTATCAAGTCGCTTGACAAAAAGGGCTACTACAAATACTTAGGAATTTTGGTAGCGGACAGTATCAAGGTCGACACATTGATTAAACTACAATATAATATTAAAGTAAGCAAGTAATTAAATGCTGGGACACGTTCAAAGCCAACATGGTCATTGCCCTTAGTATGATACCCAGTACTGGCGAAAGAATGAATTGAAGATATAAGACCAAAATCATAGAGACTTTTAACCGTATGCAATGGTTTCCATCCAAAAACGACCCACACTGGAAATACAGGCAGCTTGTTTTTTTACTTATAATTATCAAATTTCTTCCAATATTACAATTCAGTATATTAAATAATCTATTTGGTAGCGAAACGTTAAAAACATATAAATGTATGTAAATACAACTAAAAACACTGCGTTAGACTAATTCTAAGTAGCTAGCAATATATAAGATTCCATACTTGGAGTCTAACAGTATTATTGGCAACGTCCTTTTTCGAAACAGCAAATAAGATATTACTGAAGAAAAATGTTTTAAATTTCCCTATCTTTTCAAATTTATGGGACGATAAAACGACTATCACAATTTGAAAATTATTTAAAACAGGCAGTTTTCAGCCGTTTATTTCAGAAGTCACTGTCAAATCCCATGACTATATCGTTGGGTCTAAGATTGCTCTTAACTCACATAAGAGTATTACTATTTTTTCTATTCGCAGTTATGTTGGATTAACATTAGAAACTAATCGTAAAATGTAACCTAAAAAGACATTTCAGAATTTAAGATCTATGACTGATAAAATTGATTTTCGGCCCCAGCTTCGACCCCCTATTTTTTTTTATAGGTCCAGCACACGTGCTATAGGGAAGTCCCTAAAGCGCTCCAGAGGCGGCAGGTGTGCGGAAAAAGCGATTCACGTTGTTCTTGAATCGCTGTAAATTGTACTCGGTGGGAAACACAGCCCTGGACATCTGCCCAGTCCCCTGGTTTCATTCCGACATGGCTCTGTGTCTTCCACTCATCGTATGTACCATAGCCTTTGGTCTTCCTTTTTTCCCTTGCTCTGCCGGTGTCCATTTGAATATTTGTTTTGGGATTCGTATGTCATCCATCCTCTCTACAACACCAGCTGGATTTTTTCTGTTATATTTGTTTTCATGTTCATAGTATTTCTTATTTCCTCATTCGTTATTTTTTTCATCTTTGATCTTCCAGCCGCTCTACGCCAGAAGTCAATTTCGAGGGAAAGCAGCAGCTGTTCCAAGTTTGCTGTTAGTTGCCAAGTTTCGTATCCTTAAAAAATATACTTTTAAATATTGACTCATATAGGAGATGTTTCAATTGTCTAGAAATACTTTTTGACCATAGGATAGAATTGAGGTATCCTATCACTTTTTTTCTCACTATAATTCTTTCTCCTTTTTCCTTCTCTGTACAGCCTGCGCTTTTGATTTATGTTCCCAGATATGTGTACTCGGGGCACGCTCCTATTGTTTAGTTTTCTGTGGCTGTAAATCGTCTCTGTCACTCCCGAAACATAGATATTTTGTTTTCTTTCGTTTCATTGAGAGTCCCCATTCCTCATATTCTTTAAACTCTCTTGTCATGGATTCCAGGTCGTCTTTGTCTTGTGCGATAACAACTGGTCATCAGCGAAATGTGGAGGGTATAAAGTTGTATTTTCATTTATATGTATTTCCATTCCGCTACACGCTCTTCTTTATTTTCGTAAGACTTCTTTAAGATATATCTTAAATAATGTGGGATATAAACAGCACCCTGGTTTTAAACCCCTTGTGACTGGAAAACTCTCTGACAGATCAGCCTTCAGTTTGACCTTGGACCCTTGAAACCTGTTATGGATTCATATCTTTGCCTAATTAAATTAGCCCAAAGTGAATAAATTTTTTTTATGTTGTGGTGGGTCAATGTAGTAAAAATTATTTTACATCAATAACAAATTTCTTTATTTTTTTTTTTTTTAAAATATCCGTGTTTTAAAAAAATTTTTTTCTCTCTCTATAAATGTTGTGATCCTATAAAAGAGTAAACGTTTGATAGCATTGCGTGTCAAAAAATTCTTTTCATGATTTCTTCATATCAATGTTAAAAACTAGAGTAAGAGGCAACATAAGAGAGAGATGGCGTCGACAATTGTGTGAAACAGAATTTTTTGAATAAATGTCTCGATCGGGAGAAATGCAGCTAATGTTACTTGTCTTGTCCAGAGAAATCACCTATTTTATTATATTGAATTATTTCCGTGACATCCTGTACACTTAATCTATGTACAGGGTTTTTAATTCTTAATAAATCACCCCTGTAACTCTATAATTGCGGAATTCAAGGAAACAGATTTGATGCAACACCTCGTACAATAATAACAACAACCAAACTTTCACTTCGCAGTGCTATTTACCGTTCACTTAATATCGACTTGTTTTGTATTCCATTCATTGTTACTGTGTACTTAACTTTATCTTGCTTAGGTAAAATAAGCGTAATCTATAATGAATACATTGCTTCGTTGGCACAAAATTTTTTGGTTGTTTCCCCCTTGAAATCAATACATTTCGCTAACATTCTTAATATTTGTGTCCAGTTTGAGAAATCAAGTGTTGATATTTGTGTTTTGTACCCTTAAGTATGTATAAAATTAATAGAAGATACAAATATCAACCTTTGGGACCGAATCACTGTAAGTTGTTATCCGTTTTTCTATTTAGATTGATTGTTTTTATTTTTAATTTTGAGCTAATCATTTTTATATTATTCGAGTATAATTAATTGCCATTATAAAAGATAGTAAATCGGTTTATCAGAGACCAGTTTTTAAAAACAACTTAAAAATTTAATTTTTTTTTTTTTTTTTTGTTGTTTTGCTCAGATTCTTATCGATTTTTAATTCTAATCGGTCGTTCGCACCTCCCATAATACATATACTTATTAAAAAAAACCGTAAAATTACCCTTTTTGTTTTGAACTGTTCTGAATATGTTTCCTTTAGTAACTAAATAATTTCTATAATTCTTGGTCGGTCCATTATGACCCGTCACCTAGCCGACAAACGTGGAGAACTACAAAAGTACAAAATGGGGTTTGCTTCTTCTTCCTTTTCGATACTGCTAATCCAAATACGAGTATACTTATTAAAAAAACCGTAAAATTACCCTTTTTGTTTTGAACTGTTCTGAATATGTTTCTTTTAGTAACTAAATAATTTCTATAATTCTTGGTTGGTCCATTATGACTCGTCACCTAGCCGACAAACATGGAGAATTACAAAAGTACAAAATGGGGTTTGCTTCTTCTTCCTTTTCGATACTGCTAATCCAAATAGTTAACTGGACGTAAATTGACTCTAAGTTTTTTAAATGGCATCTTTGACCTATGCTTCTTGTACCCATAAGTTTTGCTTTTAGGAGGAGCGCTGCAAAGTTAAGGACCAAAATTAACCTAGCAAAAAGTAAAATATTTAAAAACAGTATTTTTCGTTGTCAATCTAAAGTATGTATCCAAAAGTAAACATATTAGGGTAGAATGTAACTAGTTTTAAACGCTTCATTCGACTTTATTGCTGAAATATTGTTAAACAAACATGAATAGCTAATGAAAAAAAAAAAAGTCATGAAATCTACATAACTTTAAAGCTCAAAACTCGCAATAGAGTCATGTTTCACAAAAAGCAAAAGTTTTTTCATTCCTGAAAAAACGCCACAACATTTTGAGCCAAAAATATAAAAAAAGGGGAAGTCTTAGTTTCATCTTTAATATATAGAGGCAGCTTAGAAGATTGTCAAGACAAGACTGTTTTGGACACTGCTCCGGTGTTTGGATTTTTTCTCCCAAATATACACCCTTTTTGTAGGATTCTATTCAGAAGATAGTTGTTCGCCTAACTGGAGATACAGAACTCACTAGAAACTTTGATACCTTGGAACATCGGAGAACAGTTGGCGACTTGAGTCTATTCTAGAAGTATTTTCATGGAAAATGTTCGAAGGACGTAGCCCGCTTAATTCCACCACAGCGGTGCATGTTATTAATACACGTCGCTCTAGTAGATCACATTTGTATGGAGCTCAGCTTATTTATCCTCGTACAACACTTTTTAAGCAGTCTTTTATACGAAGAACGTCATCTGTTTGGAATGCTTTGCCCAGGACTGTGTTTTCTACCAAGTACAACTTACAGCCACTCAAGACCAACGTGAGTCGCTTTTTCCGCACACGTGTCGTTCCTGTATTTGTTTATATTATAAAAAAAAAAAAAGGACTGAATAGTCAGTTAATAACAATATATATAGTAGGCATAGTGGTATTTAAAATGAAGATTTAAGGATAACCGAAGTAATATGGTATCTTCTACAGACACCAGTGAACCAGTTGATATATTTATAAAATATGTAGCGTTAAGTGGCATTTTGTTGATATAGATGTAGCAAGTAGTATTTAAAATTATGATGCAATGAAATCTGTTAAATTATCTTTTGCTGCAACCTGCGAAAACGAGTTGTTTTTTTTTTTAATTATTATAGTAAAGCCTTGAAACAAAAAAAAAAATTTCTTGCTTGGATCTAAAGTTTTTTGTTATATCTTATACAACCAGAGATCTAAATAGCTTTTAAAATTTCTTTATTTGTTGCAGCACCCACATTTGGAGTACGACACCGACAAATTCTAGTTTTATTCGTCCTTATATTTCTTGCCTATGGAATACGAGTAACGCTTTCCGTAGCAATTGTTGCTATGACTGATCCCTCTGCTAGCAGTAATCCGGCTGTTCCTGTGAGTATTAACGTAACAACATTTATTTAGTTTTTTTTTTATTTTGGGGTGCATTATTTTTTGTATCATTCATCTCCCCGTCTGAATAGGGATTTACCCTTTTTTCATATCGTAAGGATATCGACAAGGAAGTCGTAAAATTCATCAGCGTTGTCTAAATGCCAAGACATACATTTTTGTATTTCACAACATCTTTTAGACAACGCAGTGATGCTGCTACGGACGTTATTGCTTTTCTGCAACAACTACTATCTATGTATGTGACCAAGCCAAAGATACTTAAATAAATTAATAAATAAGTATACCGACCTGCCGGGATTTAAACCTAAGACCTTTTGCACCGTAAACAGGTACTACGTTACGGAGCTAGGACCGCCACAAGTAAAGCAAAAATAAAAATTGTCCACAAAAATTAAAATTTGTTCGTGTAGCAGAAATTTAAGCTTCTTTTAAGTAATAAAAAAATGTAATTTGCATAAGATAATAAACATACGTATTTGAGTCTTTATGTGTAATATTTAAATTAAAAATATCCATATCAACATCATGGTTTTGGTTAGTGCACCAGCGCCTGGCTAGGGAGGAACTGACTCCTAAACTTGTACTCTGCTATGGCAAATCAGCTCACGCTACTGCAGCCAGGCCAAATGAGTTTCTTAGATTTATTGTGGGAATATTTAAAGTCTTTTAGAATAGCAATTTAAGTGTATTAATGAAAATAATTTTTGTTTTAAATGAGAAATAAAGTTCGGAGGTCTGCTTGGGCAAATCATTTCAAAAGGATGATGTTCTCCATTTAAAGGACTGCTTGAAAAATATTGTAGGAGGAGTAACAAGCTGAACCTCATACGGATATAATGTGTTAACGCGACGTGTATTCCTGGCATGCACTACTCTGGAAGACATTAACCGGCCTATATCCCTCGAACATCCGAACAACTTTGTTCTGTGTCTCCAATCAGGCGAACACCCTCTTCAGAACAGAAATATTATCCAACAAATACAGTCTATGTTTGGGAGTAGTGCCCCAAACATGGGAGCAGGATTCCATCGTTGGTCCGATTTGTGCTTTGTACAGTTGTTGTGAAGTGTACAGCTTTCTAGTACGAAATGGTATTCCAGCTTTTAAGAAGCTCTCTTTGCTGTGCATGCGATATGTTAATGCCAAAATATATTTGCTGGAGGAATGGAGTGTCCCGACATAACTGTAGGAGTAAACGTGCAAAAACTGCTGGAATTTGTTTATTCGGACTCAATTTAGAAAGTTTGAAATATAAGTGAAATTTCTGCAAACGTTCGCTTACATTTTTATTTCGATAAAGACCCAAATGATGCGCAGGCGTATAAAGAAATTTGTGCTGTTTATAGTCAAGATACGTTACTAAAAGTAACAGCCAAAAGTTTTCGATCTGGAAATTTCGATGTCAAAAATGCTCTTTGCAGTGGTCAACAATGATAGGAAAAGTTGGTGAAATTTTGACAAAAAAGCCCGGCATGTAAGTAGTCATGACATTGCCAACAAACTAAACATCCATTACCAAAGAGTTTTAAACGATTTAGAGAAAGCTGGCTATAAAAAGAAGGTTGATGTTTAGGTGCAACTTGGCTTGAAGCTAAAACATGACGAAATCTGGCCATTTGTGAAGCAGTTGCCAACGGGCGATAAAAAGGGGATCGCGCACGATAATAATGTGCGAAAAAGATCGTGGTGAAGGATGAAACTCCACAAACGATGGCAGAACCAAAAAAAGGTGGGTAAGTTTGGAAGGGAATCATACATCATGAGCTGCTGCAGCCTGGTCAAATGATTGAGTCTGTATGTTACTATCAGCGTCAGACTACTATTTGTTTCGGTCTATGTAGAACTTTCTGAATGGTGAAGTTACTTTCAAAAGAGGCCTGTGAAAATCACTTGTCAATGTTTTTCGCCCAGAAACCACAGAAGTGCTAGAATGACGGGATTATGGTCTTTGCCAGAAACATGGCGGAAGGTCACCGAACAAACTGTTACATATTTGTTTTAATAAAGTTGTGTCAAAATATAAAAAACAATCGTCTCAATTTTGACTTTAAAGTTCTCAATTCTTTTTGGACAATCCTTGACTTATTTTGCTTATTCTATAGTACAGTTAACGTTAAAGATTTTATGATTTTTTCCCACTGTCTGAAGTCTTCTTGTAGGTATAAGATACTGAAGGTTCCAAAAAGAAGACGCGAATTACAATTTGCTATGAACAGTACAAACTAGTAATTGTCATCAATGATTCTATGTCTGTTGCTTTTTTGCAAGTTAAACACCATTCTATTGGATTCAGTATTAATTTGATCAAAATTTCGGGAAAGGATTACTGCGGCTCGAATGTTACTTCCAAATCCTTTATTTGTTAATTTTTATTGTAACGTCATGAATGTTACATAAATGTGTCATGGCGGTAAATTCTACAGTATTAGAAGCTTTTACGTCATTAACCTGTAGTAAAAATTTACTAACAAAACCGATTGTTCACCTATTATAAAAAATAGAACCCTCAAGTACCTACCCTGGGAGGATAATAAAAATAAATTTGAATAATACCAGTTGATAGTAATTATTTGCTTTCGGTCACAGACTGACCTCGGTAAGTCTTTAGATTAATATTTTGTGATCTTCCTTATCAAGTATTGTTCTGATATCCTATCTGCTATTATTCTCTAAAGTTACTTCTTAAAAAAAATTCCAGCTGTTGCTATAGTAGCCAATAAAAAACTAATTAAAAGTTTGTCAACATAAAGAATTAAAAAAATTTTGAAGCTATTTACCTACCAAAATAAAAAACGTACTTATAATGTAAATTCAGACTTATACCATTTAAAATCATCTACTATTTTCAAAACAGAGGCAGTGTCATGTTAAAATTATGGTTTCGCTTTTTGTGTTTGAGTATATCCATGGCTGTCTGTGCTCCATTCTAACAAGGATAATGAAAGAATTTAAGACTTCTACTCGCAAGAGTAATAGTATTTTCGCTTTTTCGGAAAATACGACAGTTTTTTTTCAATTGTCATCCGTCGAATTCTTTCGTTCGCTGTCGATATTTGGTTGTCTCTATCTGCTTTGATTGCTTGCTTAAGATAGAAACCGAAATTATTCTACTTATTCTATTATGATGTCATTTATTTTGATAGTATGTGTTTTCCTAGGATGTTTATTATTTTAGTTTTGTTCAAATGTTATACAAAAAAGAACATCTGCAAATGTTGGATAGTTTAATAGTTTTCCAATTATACTTTTGTCACCCAAATTATTTTCAAAAATATCCTCCAATGCTGTGGTCAACAGTTTAACAGAAGTTTTATCTCTCTAGTTTATACCTCTTTCCATCTGAATTAGTTTTTAAGCCTTTATCTATTTACAGTGCTATTGTTGTAGATTTGTACACGTTGAGAGTTTTATATGTATTTCGAGTCGATGCTATTATTTATCAAAGCTTCTTTTATCCGTTTCTCCACAATATCAGTGAACAGGTTGTTCATAATTTACAAAGATAAGAAACAATAGCAGATTATTCATTTATTTCTTTCTATAAATATTTTAGGACTGAGCAGACTGGCAACGCTTGTTCAATTTTCTGGTAGTGATCGAGTTTATTTGTTAGTCTGTAGGAGGTTATTTCTAAATGTGTTTATTATATGTATAAAGTCTAATGTAATTCCTTCCTTTTTATACATTGTTTTATAAAAATATTCGAGTTAGTTCTTGCTTTGGAGATAACCTCCTCAGCTAGGCAATTAGTAAAAGAATTTTAACCTATTCTATCTGATTCTAGTTTATCCGGCTCTTACTATAAGCAAAAATTAGCCAAAAGAATCAAGAAAATATTTTTTTTACAACTTCAAAGTTTTTTTGTATTATGACCTGTTAGCATAAAGCTGTCATATCTTTCATTATCGTAACTCTTTTAACATAAATTGCTTGGTCATATAGCTTTCAAGAGATACCAAAAATAATGCCCAAAAAATAGCCACTATCTCTTGCGTTATTATATAGGAAGTTTCAGAGTTGCCCAATTCAATATTTGTTACTGGTTATCGATGGAGCAAGTACGTCTCTTGCTACCATACCTAAAAATTCAAAGGTTTAAACAAGAATTTTTTGTATTTTTTTTTACTGTTATGATGACAAGCGAATACCCATTTTAAATTTCGTTATTTACAGAAGAGGATACTAAAAAAGAACATTAAAACATATTAACTAATTAATTAAATTATTTCCTAATTAATTGGTATATATTTCCAGACTTATCCAGAATGGCACGACAAAAGCATAGTCTTATCAGCTTTCTTTTGGGGATACGTGATCCCTCAAGTTTTTGCGGGATTGATGGCAGGTCGATATGGTAAGTATTTCCGTATTGAAAAAACGGAATAATATAAAATATCTGTATACAACCTGTTGTAAGATTTAGATTAAACTGTAGGTACTGCTAAAGGGTGTAAGCGAGGAGTTTAAGATATGGAAAAAAGCTTTAAAAATTACCACTTCATAACATCACAGTCCTGGTTTAAGTACACGATTTCTTATGAGAGCGAAAAATACGGTTATTCAATTTAGTTTTTATATCCTTTTTAAAAAACGAAAAACCATTTTATGCATATACTGAATATGAATTATATACGAGGTCTGTTTGAGAAGTATCCGACCGGTCTTCATAATTTCGCACCATGGCACCCGAGTGCCATCTGTGGAGTTCGTAGTCACCAGTTACAGCATATGAAGTTCTCAGCCAGCCACCAAAAACGCGCGCTCTCTGGTATGCAAGCAACGTGTACTTGCTTATAGTGTTTTTTTTCGCTTTTATCGCACTTTTGTTAACATTCAAAATGTCGGAGCAGATCGAAATAAGAATTTGCATCAAGTTTTATTTCAAACTTGGAAAATCATGTGCCGAAACGGTTGAGATGTTGCATGAGGCCTTCGGAGATGAATGCTTTGGCAACACGCAGATAAAAGAGTGGCACAGGCGATTTAAAGATCGCCACATGTCTGTTGACAGTGATTCTCTTTTCGGAAAACCTTTGAGTATAAAAACAAAAAAAAACTACGAATCTGGTCCACACGGGCAAACAATCAATAAAGAATTCTACCTTCAAATGTTAAGACTATTGCGTAACTCAGTGAGAAGGAAACGATGGGATTTATGGACGAGTATCATGACAATGCTCCAATGCGTTAATCGTTTATTGTATAAATTTTTTGGTAAAACGCGGCATAACACAGCTTCACCAGCTTCTATATAGTCCTGACATTGGTCCTAGTGACTATTGGATATAGTTTAAATTAAACTATATTTAACTCCGCAATTTATTGTCATGAAGTGTGTGGGAGTAAGGAATAGTTGAAATATATAATGATTTTAAATTATGAGCAAATTTCTTGATAATTACTTTTCAGGTGCAAAATGGTTCCTGATAGGAGCCATGGGAGCATGTGGCACCATGTGCATATTCCTACCTTTAATGGCAGCTGCTTTCGGCTCAGTAGGTGTTATGGTAAACAGAGCATTTCAAGGATTTTGTCAAGGGTTCATGTTTCCTAATGTACATCACATGTTAAGCCAGTGGGTGCCACCCAATGAGAGATCAAGAATGGGGACTATTGTTTATGCAGGTAAATTACACAGGTCAACACGAATTTTGACTTCGATAAGAGGGTATGAAATTTCGATAGATGGATCGACCGTTAGACCAAAAAATATATATATGGCCTGAAAAAGTTTGTTTTTGTATCCAGGAGAACGGTTGAACAGTATTTTAGAAAATCCATAGTTTAAATTTTTATTTATTGATAAATCGAAACAAATATATTTATATATGATTTTTATCAACTTTTGCTATCATATCAAATTACAAAATAGTTTAAAAGTGAACCCTATTACTTTTTCTTTCATGTTCATAAGTATTTTCTCTCACTAAACCCCAAATGTAGTCCCCCATCATATTTTCGTTGTATTGGCCCTGATAACGTTGTCCGAAGTTCATAATATCTTGATGAAAACGTTCTCCTTGTTCTTCTGAGTACGCCCCCATGTTGTTTTTAAATTTATCTAAATGAGCATGCAGCATATGTACTTTTAGAGACGTTCTGCAACTCATGGTTTTAAAGTTTTCTAACATGTTTTCAACTAGCTCTTGATAATTTTCAACTTTGTTATTCCCTAAAAATCCAGAGCCTACTGCTTTAAAACTATTCCAACTTTTTTTTGGGCACTAGTAAGTAATTTTGGAAATTCTTCACTGGCAAAATTTTTTTAATTTGTGGACCGACAAAAATTCCAGCTTTAACCTTTGCTTCTGACAACTTTGAAAAAAGTTTTTTAAAAATGTAAAAGCTTCAGATTTTTCATCTAGCTTTTTTACGAATTGTTTCATAAGCCCTAACTTGATGTGTAAAGGCGGCATTAATACATTTTCAGGTACAGCAATAGGTTCACATTTAACGTTTTGTTTTCCAACACAAAATTCCGTTTTTAGTGGCCATGATCGTTGAACATAGGGTTGAGCATCCGCTCTACTATCTCACAAACAGAGATAACACGGATATTTTATATATCCACCCTGTAGTCCCATTAAAAATCCTACCATCTTAAAATCTCCAATGAACTGCCACTTATACTCTTGATATTTTAAAGCTTCGAGTAAAATTTTAACACTTTCATAGTTTTCCTTTAGATGTACAGAATGAGCGACTGGAAGAGATGGAAATTTATTTCCGTTATGTACGAAACGGCTTTCAAGCTT
Source organism: Pachyrhynchus sulphureomaculatus (assembly GCA_019049505.1). Lineage (NCBI taxonomy): Eukaryota > Metazoa > Arthropoda > Insecta > Coleoptera > Curculionidae > Pachyrhynchus > Pachyrhynchus sulphureomaculatus. The sequence continues at coordinate 126,623,815 of CM032455.1, read as the reverse complement.
TTCGTCGAGCTGTCAATAAATAAACGCCATTCACTGGAAACATAGGGCATCCCAATTGCTTCAAACAAACCTCTTATACCGTTATAATAACAAAGTCCACCTTCTTTGGTGAAGAAAGTAGCAAATGTCTCATGCCGACTTCGTTGATTTGTTATTTTGACATCAATAAGCAAATTCCATTGCTTCAAACGAGAACCCAAAAGCTCTGCCTTACTCTTCGGCAAATTCAAATCTCTTATTAAGTCATTAAAGTCTTCTGAGGTAAGAAAATGGGGTTTCGGTGGTTCCTGTGACAGTACAAATTCTTCATCTTCAATATTTTTATTTGAACTCTGAGATGAACTTGACTGAGACAATTTTTTAGGAGGTTCAGGTACTGGAAGTTGTGGGCTATGTGAGATTGGAGCAGAAGATGAAGCAAGGTCAGGATATTCGATGGGTTTCGCATTTTTGCCTCTACGTCTTTTAGCTGGATTTACTACGCAAAAATAACAATCATTAACGTGGTCTCTTGGCTCTCGCCAAATTCTCGGTACTGCGAATGTCATACTCCGTTTCTTACCTCGATACCAACCTGAAATAAATAAAGATAAAAATAAACATATTTATATTTTTTTTTACTAAAAATTTTTTACCTTCTAAACATCTTTTGCAATTACTACAAGCAACATGTGGGGCCCAGGGCTTATCTAGATTCTGAACAGGGCAGTTGAAATAGGCTTTGTAGGCTTCACAAAGCTTATCACATGCGTTTAAATAAAATTTTATATCTCGTACTTTAATAAATATACCACATATATAAAAAAATGCATCAGCATCATATTTACATTTTCTCGACGACATTTTAACCTCTTTAAGTCTTCTACAAAACAGTGAATTGTTGTTTATCACTTAAGTAACATCTGTAGACACTGTGTGAAAGTTACGACCCCTTTATTTTTTCGCGGTATTTTTGAAAATACCAGAAATATTTAATATTTCCACGATAACTCAAAAAAATGTATTATTATCAGAACTACCACAAAAGCAAACTTTATATGGAATACGAGTACTTTTCCTTTATTTTGGAGCATAATGAATAGAAAAATCATAAAATAAATTTTAGGACAAAAAAAAAAAATTGTAGAGTTGTGTTATCATTGTTGTGTCTTGTCGTATATTTTGAAGAAAAGTTCGGAATATTTCAGTAAAATATAAAGTAGAAAACAATTTTGAAGTTATATAGTTGGTCAAGTAAGAACGTGTCGCCTGTAACTTACAGCCCGTAAAAGAAATTTCTTTTTTTGAGGTTATTATTGACACCGCTACAAACAATGTGTTGTGAAACTAACGTTATTTATGGTTAAACAGTACATTATTGAACATGAATGCTGCATATGCTTTGGGCTTCGAGACAGTATTCTTACGTAATCATCCAAAAGTCCGAAAATGACTCCTGCAGCTGTTGTTAAGCATGTGGGCAAATCGAGGGCATTTGTTAGTAAGTGAATGAAACGATACCCTCAAATAAAAAAATGTTGAAAACCTACCAGAATTATTAAATGTTTTCCTAAAATCCTCAAAAACTATAGCTGAACCATTCGCACTCATCTCTGGGCAATTTGATTTGAAGTGGCGAAGTACCATCGAGAAACTATTGCTGAGCGAAAAACACAGAGAGAAACGATTCACGTGGGCAGAGGAAAACATACATCGAGACTAGAGCAATGCAATTTTTTTCCGATGAAGCTTCATTTTGGGGTTATGTTACCTCAATAAGTCCACTAGTCGATTGGCTCAGCGCACCAGGAAACACCCTCTGAAGATTAATGTTTGAGGATGTCTTTCGGAAAAAGGTTCATAATCTTTACATACAATTTGAACGCTGAAAAAATGCTCCAAATTTACAAGAAGAGAGTAGTACCAACTGACAAATGGTATTATTTTTCAAGCTATAAATTAAAAATTATCTATACAGATTTCTTTCATCTAAGTATATTTTTAAATTACATTCCAGCTATTTTCTAACTGTAATAAGATTATTCGATCTGGGCATCATCCATAGAGCTGAGGTACACTAACTGTTTAGATGATTAAACAAGGGTTATTTCAGTATATGATTACGTATTAAGAACATCAATATAATATGTAATGTAGGTGGTTGACAGCATAATCCTAGTATGTTTTTGTGAAGAATCTACAAATTGATTCAATTCTTGTTCTGTGTAAATATATTTATCCTCATTGGAGTAAATCAGATCTTTTATTTAGAGCTTTGGTTCCCTCCAGAGACTTCCTAATACATTAGCTCAAGGCTAGATTTGGGTGTAATTGAAAGAGATTAAATTTCCCAAATAACTTAACGGGTGAGATTTCTCACCATGTAAATACATTTTCAGAATAAGTTCAGTGTATTTTTCATAACCTTCCCCGTGTAAATTACTTAATATATCGTTAAACTTTGACACTTCATTCGTTTAAAATCTAGGTTTGTTTTACAAACTAGTTAGCCAATAGCAATAATTTAACATAGTCTTCTCTCTATAATAAATAAAATTACAAATCCTGTTAATGTGTTGTTCGTCAGCAGTATCGTTGTCTAACGAATATCTGGACTGCGAAAAAAGGCCCAAGGATATAGACAATGGATTCATCTTAGAAGCAAAGCTTTCTTATTGTGGGAACCTATGAAAATTCCGTTATATGAAAGATTTCGTCTAAAAATGTGATACTTCTTGTATCCTTAGGGTGCTAAAGCTGAAGAAAAATCCCCTTATCTTTAAATATGATAGTATAAACTGGATTCTCTTAAATAAAGATACTAAGGATATTTCAAGAGCGACCTGTAGAATTGAATAATATGATAAAAAGACTGTGTTCCATTTAAAGAAATTATTTAAACTTCCAAAATTTTATCTGCCTCTTCTATAGTTTAAACCTAGCTACGGATCTACGTGTACTGTTTAGTACCAATTATTCAATTGTTAAATATATGTCTTAATGTCTATTTCTAGCTGGTCCATTCGGTACTGTAGTTGCCATGTTAATAACTGGAGCCATTTCAGCCAGTAACCCCGGTTGGCCACTTGTATTTTATCTATATGGTAGTTTATCACTTGCTTGGTGTATTCTTAGTGCCATATTAACTTACAATAGTCCAGCAGATCATCCAGGAATTGGTGAAGCCGAAAGATGTTATATTGAGAGTAGTTTGGGACATTTAGAAGGCAAACCGGTGAGTAAAATGACTTGCAATTGTGCAAAATAATCAGTTATCGCTGATATGATTTATTACTAAATTAAGGTGTTAACCACATGAAACTTATCAGCAATAATTCGATTCATTCGTAAATTTACTGACGTAAATAAAATTATTTTTTACCAGTGCGATCCGAATGACATGTTAGATAAACCATTTATGCCGCCAATTTTCTTATGAAACCATGTGACACGGATTTATAACATAAATCGCATTCTTAATATTATTTCATATAAATAATACTTAATTTGTATATTATCAGTCAGAAATATTCATATACAGTCTGTAGCTCCCACACATACAAGCACAATGTCACTCGATTACAAACAGATCAACTGATGCAACTATACACTCATACACTTGTCATAATACGATTTCTTAAGCAACCAAACACTTGAACAAATCCTATAAAAAGTTAAAAGTTCTCCCTGTTGAATAAAGCTCGTACACCGCTGTAGAAAATAAAAACATTTTTCTGATAATATTTGGTATTCCTCTTATTAAAGCTTAACGCATATCAGGTGTGCTTTTAGCATTTGGTGATATCATATATTTTATTGTGATTCCTAAATACTCGTAAATAGGAGTTGGCTTCATAAAATTGTGCCACCAGATATGTGTTATTTTTTGACCTTGCATATAATCACAGAAAAAAATATTTATCGGCAATGCTGTATGTAATTTTAATTTATTTGAAGCCACTGGTAAAATATTGAATTTTTTAAGAATATTACGGCACGGATAATTATACGGTAAAAATTTTAAACAAACTTTTTTTTGAATATTGATTACTCTTGAAAGGTCTGCTACTTGTTTGTAAAAATATATGTTATAGGATAACTTTGAATGAATAAACGGATGAAAAACTTAATGTAAACTATCCTTTAAAGAAATTCTATGGAATTAGTTGCAAGTTAGTTTGAAGCACGCAATATCAATAGATTACCTACAAGTAAGGCACGAATCGATGCTGAGTCACAGAAAATAAATAGCCTTTTAATAACTCAAGTGTTCCTTAAACTGAAGGACCAAATCAGAATGAGCAGCTTTTCTTGCTGACCTAAACTAAAAACTAAAGCTTCGTCCATTTGTACAGTATAGCTCTAAGTAAAATTATGTTTTTTTAGGTGCATAAGACCCCATGGAAAGACATTTGTACTTCCTTGCCTATGTGGGCTATATTAATTAGCCACTGTGGACAAAACTGGGGCTTCTGGACTTTGATGACAGAAATTCCAAGTTATATGAGTCATGTTATGAACTATGACATTAAATCGGTAAGCGAACTAATATTTGTAAAATACTGAGTTAACTCGAATATACTCAATATAATGTTAGTGATTGTGTATCGTGGGCTTAAGTTAGGCTATTGTGTGATGTACAGTTGGTAAATGTTTTTTGTTATGTGAGAGGATACTAAATTAACAAGAACTTCATTTAATTTTGTTTATATTGCGATATATTATTTTCAAAAAATTGTGTAGCAAATATAAAAAAAAAATGATAAAAAATAAATGTCCATCTTCAGCAACATTTAAAGTAATTTTTTTGAAAATTAATTTTTTTTGAACATGCTTTTCGGTTTAGTATCATATAAAGTTATTTTTTTAAGTGTTCTAAATATTAATAATACATGCATTAAAAATTTATAGTCGTCCAGTTGACTTTTGTTTTTGTCACTGTTATGTTTACTATTGGTAATATCATCGTAGGAACGTTTTTGTTTTTAAATGAAAAATTGTGAATTCAGGTTTTGGACAAGGAAGGAAAGTCAATCGTTTAGAATTGTAATCTAACTTTAATATTCCTTGATTTAACTACAAATAAAAATGAAATTTAATGACTTGTACTAATCGGCTCTGCTACAAACGGTGCGAATGTTACTCGAAGAGTGCCTTCATAAGGGAAAAATCAGCTGGAATAATGCTCAAATCACATTAATTTACAAAAAAGAGACAAATTAGATATAAATAACAGACCTATAAGCCTACTATCACATCCGTACAAACTGTTAACCAAGATCAAAACAAATATACTATTAAACAAATTTGACAACTATCAACCACCCGAACAAGCCGGATTTCGGAAGGGATATAGCACCATAGAACATTTTCAGACTATTCATACCCTAAGGTACAACGTACCTCTGCATATAGCATTCGTGGACTACCGCAAAGCATTTGATTCAGTGGAACTGTGGGCATTTTTCAAGTCATGGAGAATGCAAGAATTGATGCAAGATAACAGAAAATTCTTCAGTATATATATATATATATATATATATATATATATATATATATATATATATATATATATATATATATATATATATATATATATATATATATATATATATATATATATATATATATATATATATATATATATATATATATATATATATATATATATATATATATATATATATATATATATTTATATATACGAGGCTGGTTTGAAAAATCCGTGCAAAAATAAAAACTACTTATGTATTTGGGGTAAACCTTTTTTATTTTTCGACATAGTCTCCTTTTAGGCTTATACACTTCGTCCAACGATGTTCTAGTTTGTTGATCCCTTCCGAATAATAGGATTTGTCCAAGTCTGCAAAATATCCATTAGTGTCTGCAATCACCTCCTCGTTTGAATAAAATCTTTGTCCCGCCAGCCATTTCTTCAAATTGGGGAACAAATAGTAGTCCGAGGGAGCCAAGTCTGGAGGATAGGGGGGATATGAAACGAGTTGGAATCCTATTTCCATTAATTTTGCGACTACAACTGCTGAGGTGTGTGCTGGTGCGTTGTCGTGATGGAAAAGGACTTTCTTGTGGGCCAATCGCGGGCGTTTTTCTTGCAGCTCGGTTTTCAAACGGTCCAATAACGATGAATAATATTCACCTGTAATAGTTTTACCCTTTTCCAGATAGTCGATGAGGATTATCCCTTGCGAATCTCAAAAGACAGTCGTCATAACCTTTCTGGCCGAAGAAACGGTCTTCGCCTTTTTTGGTGCAGATTCCCCCTTGGTAACCCATTGTTTAGATTGTTGTTTGGTCTCAGGAGTATAGTAATGTATCCATGTTTCATCCACAGTGACGAAACGACGCTTAAAGTCCTCCGAATTCTTCTGGAACAGCTGCAAACCATCCTTGCAACACTTCACACGATTCCGTTTTTGGTCAAGCGTGAGCAATCGCGGCACCCATCTTGCGGATAGCTTTCTCATGTTCAAATGTTTATGCAAAATATTATGTACCCGTTCAGTCGAGATGCCCACAACACTAGCAATCTCACGCACCTTAACTCTTCTGTCATCCATCACCATATCATGGATTTGATCAATTATTTCTGAAGGCGTAACCTCCACAGGCCGTCCAGAATGTTCAGCGTCACTTGTGCCCATATGGCCAGTCCGAAAATTTTGAAACCACTTATAAACTGTTCTAATCGAAGGTGCAGAGTCACCATAATGTTTATCAAGCTTCTCTTTAGTCTCCTGAGGCGTTTTGCCTTTCATAAAGTAATGTTTAATCACCACACGAAATTCTTTTTCGTCCATTTCTTGAAAATCACTCGACTTCCTTGATTCACACGAATGCCAAACACAAAGAAATGGACCAATATGGCTGAAACTTGGTGTGCGTTCATTCAAGAGATGCTACTAACTAAACATGACCTCGATACGTTCCGGTGGTGTCATCTCTCGGACTTTGCACGGACTTTTCAAACCAGCCTCGTATATATATATATATATATATATATATATATATATATATATATATATATATATATATGTATGTATGTATGTATGTATATATATATATATATATATATATATATATATATATATATATATATATATATATATAAAATACCTTTAAAACAGATGATTGAGGCAAGGGGACACGATCTTTCCCAAGCTGTTTACCCTGCAATGGGAGATATTTTCAAGAAGCTAAATTGGGAGAACAATGGCCAATTTCTACACCATCTTCGACTTGCAGACGATGTGGTTCTCATAAGTAACGATCTAGAAGAACTACAAGAGATATCGCTCCATCTCAAAGTGGCATCGGAAGGGTATGGTCTGACTATAAAAATAAATAAAACAAAAATTATAAACTCCGAACCTGCCAATATGGAAATGAAATAGAGATTGTTGACGAGTATGTCTACCTGGGTCATATAATAAAGCTGAGATAGCTCGCAGCATACGCATGACTTGGTCAGCTAGTGGAAAATTAAGCAAAGTCATTTAGGACCCCGATATGTCTATTAACCTAAAGAGAAAGGTTCTTAATGGCTGCATTTTTACAGTAATGTCGTATGGGATACAAACGGTGACATTACGAAACAAATCGATCACGAAACTGTGCGCAACACCACGCGAAATCGAACGAGTTATGCTGGGCATAAGTTTACTAGAAAGCATTTGAAAAGACTCAATACGACAAAGAACTAAAGTAGAAGTTATCGAAAGAGTAGCGCGACTAAATAGGTATTGCAATGGAGGCCTAGAACATACAAAAGAAGCATAGGAAAGCTACCAGCAAGATTGATAGACGATGTAAAAAGAACTGCAGGAAAATTCTTTTACCGGTTGGCGCAGGACAGACAGCAGTGGAAGGAAAAAGGGGAGACGTATCTTCAGGAGTGGACTAAAAAGCGAGGTTAAAAAGAAGAAGAATCGGCTTTACAACTTTAGTTAGTGTGAGACTGCTCCAATAAATTTTTACATCTAATTTCCAAATTAAATCAGTTTTAAAGTTAAATCTTGTTAAAGAATAAGGCATTTTTTTTTTAATTTTTATAAAAAGTATTAAAATATATAGGTGTCCCATAAAGTCAACAGAAAAAAAAATGGATACACAGGAAAAAAATAGCAACAAAAGCCATTATAAACCTTAAAAATATGTTATTAATGCTATACTTTTACATATGTTTTCGTTTAAGATACTTTATCTATATACTTACGAATATGTTTATTCCACTTTAGCGATTAATTGATAGTCCTGTATTGCCTTACCTTTTAGCAATCAAGATCTATATCAACTCCGTAAATTAGTCTAATCTCCTTATTTTTACAATAACTTAAATTTTTAAATTGAAGCTGCTTTTTGATATAACAATACTACTGTTAAAATGAAATTAATTTACACAATCAATATTTAGTATGAAATAACTTCAAATTATTTAAACAGACCGGGGAACTGTATACTTAATATTTTAATCTTGAATGTAAAAGAAGATACACGAAATCGCTCACCGTCCAAAATTTTTTGGAAAATAGATGAAAAAAGGAGCGACAGCTATTGAGTGGCGACAATCTCTATTAGTATTAAATTACCTGTTTTATGGCATTTTTTCTATTAGATGTCTAGTTATAGTAGTAAGAGAGAGAGTGTGTTTGGACCAATGCACATTGCGGCATATCAATTGAACTTTGGGACAAAAATCAAAATGTATCTTTAAGTCGAAAAATTTTATTGATTTTTAAATATTTTCATTGAAGAAGGTTAAACCATCATATTCTATTCTATCACTATTATTATTAAAAGGTACTTAAGACCTACCTCGATCACGTGGCTGTTGAGGTTCTAGATACTCAGAATGATGTTTAGATAATTTTTACAGAGGTGGCAGTTTTGCCTGCCTACTGCCATGCAATAATTGTGGGAAATCTTAACGATTTCTTGTTCCGCAGCTTTAAAACCCTCCCGGTTTGTTATTTTTAAAATGGCCTTCAATTGCGATGTGATTGCCGATAATTTGTTGTCCTTGTCGTTGGCAATTCAAATTTCCAACAAATCAGGAATTTTAATACGGCGATCTTTGAAAAATGTTGCTGTTAGTTGCAGTTAGTTTTTTATAGAAAACAATCTACAATAAGTGAAGAATAGATTGAAAGTACAGGATGTTTGGCGCCTAAATTGGGATAATGCATTTGAATATTAAATGCAGTACTTACTTTCATCAGCTATTTTTTTTTTGGAAATAAATCCGCTCACGAAATTAAATTACTGACTAGAACCTGCTGAGGTGTTATCGTAACAAATTTTAAGACTCATCTGACCAAATATTGCTATCTCATTAATCCTGTGTTTACCTTTCGCGTATCTAAACATAAATTAAGCGCCCTATTTTTTTTTTTAATACTTGTTTATATAATAATACGCATCACTAAAATAAATTATGTAGTTAAGAATCGACAACAAAATACATATTCGCAATGCAAATATACTGATAGTATGAGCAATTTCAAAAGGGCGTTCTAAAGGACGATTACGCAACGCTAACTTTTAAAAAATGCATTATTTCATCAAAGACAACCCAAAATAGTCAATGAGATTGATAAACATGAGTTCGGGATATCAAAATCAACTGTGCGCAATATTTTGGACACTGGTAAAAATTCGAACTTCCCCAAAATTATCGTTACTGGTGATAAAACATGGTTCGTTGGGAAATTATGAGAGCTTAAGTGTTGAAAAATATTATTTAGCATCCTAGGCCGAGAAACAAAAGGGAAAATGCTTAAGCAGCAACGACCAACATAAGAAAACTCTTTAGCAAATTAATAGGCCATGACAAATAAGGTATCGCAGCTTGGAGAGTATATTAATTTAAATAAATACCTTAAACTAATACAACTGATCTGTGTTATTTTTCTATTACTTTTGACTTAAGAAGTATATAGCACATTTTTTTAATACACCTTTTTTATTATTTTATATTTTCAGAACAGTATTTTGTCTGCTCTTCCGTATTTTGTTCTTTGGATCCTCAGTTTTGTTATGAGCTTTATATCCGACTATCTTATCACAAGACATATTTTGTCAGTGGGGCATGCAAGAAAGATTTTCAATACTATTGGTAAGTATAATAATAAATCATAATAATAGTCATTTTTATCGTACATTTCCATGTCAATAACAAAATATATTTCAAGCTAGTGAAACCCATCGAAATTTTTGATTATATTTTAAATTTTCTGAATAATATTATCGCCTTACATTACTTGGTTTTCATCACAATATATAATTACTCTTCAAGGGTAATTTAGTTATTATACAAGCAGGAAAGAGTTAAATAATTGCGCGAAGTTGATAATACCGCGTTCTCATTTATCTCACTATTTTGAGGTGGTAATGGATAATTAATTTTGACTACGCTTTTAATATGCCTTTCATCTCGCTTTATGCTCTGAAAAACGTTAATTTGAAAATTTTTATACTGCTACGTCATGGTCTCAATTTATTCAATAGATCAACGAGTGTACCTATAATTTTAATTAAAAATATGTTATATATGTATTATAAACAAGTTATTATCAAATGCTGCCTAAAATTTCTTGAAATATAAAAAAAAAATATTTCCTAACCGCTTATTATAATTACTTATATAAATTACTAGATCATAAAGGATTGGCAACATTGAGCCCCATTAATCCCATCAAAATAGGGTAGGTTTTATAGTACCAGGTGCACCCTTAGCTATCTCACACTATATATATATATATATATATATATATATATATATATATATATATATATATATATATATATATATATATATATATATATATATATATATATATAATATATATACATGTATATATATACATATATAGATATATATATATATATATATATATATATATATATATATATATATATATATATATATATATATATATACAGGGTGCCCCATATGTATGGAATAATAATTCCACACCATTTATTAATCAGTGTATCAATAAAATGTTTTGAACTGTCTGTTCGAAAAAATTACGCCATCTTGATTTTCTTGAAATGGAAAGCCCTGTATATTATTTTATATTTGAGTCCTACTAAAAATTCTATATATTATTTGTCTAACATACCATATGTCTAAATTGAACTGTTTTGGAATTACTGTCATTTAAAATAAAAAAAAAATACTAAAAAACTATCAATAATAACTTTAGGTTTATTTTTAAGGTAATAATTGCTCAAAATGTCCACCGCTAACAGCGAGGTGATGACCGAATCTGTCATAAACAGCCTGAACAAGTTTGCAAAGAATCCAGGGTGATCTGTGCTACTTCATATTGAATTCTTTGTAAATCTTCTACAGTTTCAGGTCGACTTCGGTAAACTTTGGTTTTCAAATGACTCCATATAAAAAAAATCGAGTGGCGTAAGGTCAGGTCTCCTTGCAGACCATTTCAATTTCTCTTCAAATTCTATATATATATATATATATATATATATATATATATATATATATATATATATATTATATATATATATATACACTCCTGGACAAAATTAACGCAATAATATATTAAATCATACAAATCTCTATAATGAATTAAATTTAAAATTTTTTTATGAACATTGGTTACACTAAAAGTTAGAAAAAACTTATTCGGGTACTTTAAAAGTGAATTAGCTACCAAATTTCTCTATAAGATTCGAATTAAAATTATTCTTAAGACCTAATAACAAAATCGTTCAAATTATGTAATAATGAAAAAAATAAACTGGGCCACCAGTAGCAAAATTAATGGTGTAACTGGGACACTAGTAGCGTGTGTTGCCTCCTCTACTTCGGATGACAGCGTTTATGCGCCTAGGCATGCTTCTAATTAAATTTTGAATAAAATCTTGAGGAATTTGCTCCCATTCTGTGATAACTGCATTTTCAAGTTCCCTCAGGTTTCTAGGCGCAGGTATATGACGCTTCACCTTTTTCTTAAGATGATCCCATACATGTTCTATCGGATTCAGATCTGGGCTTTTTGGTGGCCATTTCATAATCGGTATATCAACTTGATTAAGATAATCGAGTACCTCCCTACCCACGTGAGGTTGAGCGTTGTCTTGCATAGACAGGAAATTGGGCCCCACAAAATGACCGAAAGGCATCACATGTTCTATTACAATATTCTCAAGATAGTAGTCAGCATTCATGAATCTTGTACGGACAGGAACTAACTCTGTGCGAGCGTCAAAGCAGATGCCACCCCAGAACATAACGGAGCCACCGCGGAATGGAATCCTTGCAGAGATATTGCAAGGAGCAAACCTCTCTCCTGGTCTTCACCATACACGCTCACGACCATCTGGATGTTTTAGACTAATCCTAGTTTAATCTGTGAAGGAAACTTGTTTCCAATCATCCACATACGTAACCTGGCAACTCTGTTCTCTCTAGTAAGCAAGGGAGCAGTGGCTGATCTCCTGCTGTTTAATCCAGCTTCATTTAACCGTCTTCTAACTGTTTTAGAAGAAATTGTGACATTGCGAACAGCTTCGAGTTCGTTTCTTATTATAGAACTAGTGACAGTCCTGTTTCTTAAAGCATATTGTCTTATAAAAAACGTTCATCTAGGCCGCTAGTGCATCGTTAATATATATATATATATATATATATATATATATATATATATATATATATATATATATATATATATATATATATATATATATATGCGTTAAAAAGTTCAAACACCTCCTGTTGTGTTCTACGGTCTCCGTAACCAACCATCATTAACAAAGTGATTCTTTCAGTTTCTATTAAATGTACCATTATGACATTACGCTCTAATTGCAGTTTCACAAAATGCAGCAATAAACGTTTTCGTCAATAAATCACTTATAAAACGTAAAATAAGCCAGCTTAATTTTTTTTTAGTTTGATCTCCTTAATTTCAAATATCAATAATTCCAAAACAGTTCAATTTAGACATATGGCATGTTAGACAAATAATATCTAGAATTTTTAGTAGGACTCAAAAATAAAATAATATACAAGCCTTTCCATTTACGCCGATCAGTTTATTTATAGTGAGCGTTTAAAAAAAAAACAGTTTTGAGAATCTAACAAAAGTGGTTCTTTCGCGAAGCACTTCTAAGGAAATGATCACTTATTTCTATGGTTATACTGGACATATTGTAACCATTCTTTTAAATGATCGAAGAACAATTAATGCTGAATGGAATACAACAATTTTTCTTCGAGAAGTCATCGACGAAATCAGGAAACAACCGGAAACGCCGCATCATTCTACATCATGACAATGCCAGCTCTCACACCGCACGTCAAACAATTGATTATTTGACGAAGAAAACATCGAATTAATGTCTCATTGCCCGGATTTACCTGATTTATCGCTTAATGACTTCTTTTTATTCCCGAATGTAAAAAAAAAATAGGTGAATCATCACCTCAAGAAACTGCTGAACCCTTCCAAAACCATGTTTTTGAGGTACCAACTTCAGAGTGGAAAAAGTATTTCGACAATTGGTTCGGACGCATGCAAAAATATATAAATCTTAAATGTGAATATTTTGAGAAACAATAAAATAATTTGTACCAAAAATTTTTTTTTCTTTTACTGTTTTGTAAAAACTTAAAAGGTAGCCCTTGTATATATATATATATATATATATATATATATATATATATATATATATATATATATATATATATATATATATATATATATATGTAATATATATATATATATATATATATATATATATATATATATATATATATATATATATATATATATATATATGTAAATATATATATATATATATATATATATATATATATATATATATATATATATATATAAATATATATATATATATATATATATATATATATATATATATATATATATATATATATATATATATATATATATATATATATATATATATATATATATATATAAATATTTAGAGAAGTTATTTAGATTATAGGATAATAAATTTGTGTTTTTAAACGAATATTCGTAGCCCGAATAGCGGGAGTAGGAGAAATAATATTACTGAATTAAGTTTGAACAAGTTATACAAAATTTGCACGTAACTCATGGAATTATCAACTATAGAAAGAGCCGAAAGATGTTTTTATAGCGAAAAAGTCTGAAATAACATAACGTTGATCTTGAAATGTAGCTGATAGAAAAACTGCTATTAAAGCTGTCAATTCTAGAAGAGTAAAGGGTTGGGTTAGGTCACGCGAAGACTTTTAGTCCACTACAGGTATAAGAGGTAAAATCAAAATAGAGAAATATTATGAATCTCGTATGGACAGATGCCTAACTCTCTTAGAACAAGAACAAAAAATTATGTTTATTATGTTTTACTAGCAAAAATATTTTATAGGATATATATATATATATATATATATATATATATATATATATATATATATATATATGTATATATATATATATATATATATATATATATATATATATATATATATATATATATATATATATATATATATATATATAATTCTATTATAGGTTTATAAAGTATGATAAAATTTTCAAGAAGAAATACAATTAGTATATAAAATTGTTATTTTAGAATTTTGTTTCTGTTTTCATTTACTAAACATATTATTTATAATTAAACATACAGACACAAATGAATCGTTGATTTTAGATTAATTTATGATTTCACTCTTTGTTTTCATTGTTTAAAATCATTTTAATGTTTTTTTAAGTCAAATATTCTATTATAGGTCTAGTCATACCAGCTGGAGCTCTAATTTTTCTTGGTTTCACCCCAGCTGATGAATCGAAAAGAGCTGTAGCATTATTGGTTATAGCTGTTGGCTTTAACTCTGGAGTTTTCTGTGGTTTTAATGTCAACCATGTTGATATTTCACCTAATCATGCTGGTACTCTTATGGGAATCACCAATGGACTTTCAAATGTTTTTGGAATTGTTGCTCCTTTACTTGTTCAGTTCTTGGTTACGAATGAGGTAAAGCTTTTGCATTTTTCAACGAAAATTTATATTAAGTTTGTTAAATGAGAAGTATGAATCCGTAAACCTAAACAACAATTATCATAAAATACTTTAGACCAGTACTACTCTAAATAAAATTATATAATTATTTACCTAAATTCCTAAACATAGAATATAGAAAGTTTGACTTTTACTCGCATCAACAAGTACCGTTCTTGGTTTAGTTATCCTAGTCCTGCTGTATGACGCTCAAATTTGGGGAAAGGAATCCTAATTGTAACGCTATACGACAACACAATTCCAGGTCCTTTTGGGCAGTCGCTAAATTTTACCAAATCCACCATACCACCACTCACACGGCCAGATAATTCCATTGCAACCACACCTGTTGAGAGAGCGAACTTGTTGGCTGAACTTTTTGCTTCACATTCTACTGTCGATTTCCAAGGAAAAAACACCACCTACTATTCCCATATTGCAGTCAAGGATGCCCGATGTTGTCTTCAGACAGCGCATCATAAAGTGTATTTTAATGAAGCTAGACACCAAGAAGGTTTCTGGCGCTGACGGAATACCTGCCATAGTTCTCAAAAACTGTGCAAGCGAACTAACACCAGTTTTCTGTAGGCTTTTTAACCTATCCTACAGAAAGGGAATATTTCCGTCCTGCTGGAAATGTGCCACGGTTCAGCCGATACCTAAAAAAGGTAAGAAGACCTTGCCAAATAACTACCGACCAGTTGCACTGCTTTCAATAATATCGAAAGTCATGGAAAAGGTTATCAATGAGCATCTTCTAAAATATCTTGAACGATTCAATATTATTAGCGATCACCAATATGGTTTTCGTAAACATAGATCAACAGGAGATCTTCTGACTTATGTAACACATGTTTGGAACAACGCAATTGAACACTTTGGAGAATCTCGAGCGGTTGCTCTTGACATATCCAAGGCATTCGACCGTGTTTGGCACGATGGACTGTTGGCTAAGTTGCGCTCTTATGGTATGTCTGAAAGGTTCTGTTTGTGGCTCTCATGTTTCCTCAGAGAGCGTTCTTTACGAGTGGCGGTCGACGGATTTCTTTCTAACACCCTCACTATCAACGCTGGTGTGCCCCAGGGCTCCATACTGTCTCCTACTCTCTTTCTCATTTACATTAACGATCTGCTGGAAAAGACCGGGAATCCAATCTATAGCTTTGCAGATGACAGTACGCTTGTCTCTTCATTCACCTTGAACGCTCGGACATCGGCTGCTCAGGCGAATGTCCGCAGACAGCAGGAGGTCGTTCAACTCAACAAAGACCTGGAGGAAATTCTATCTTGGGGTGACAGTAACCAAGTGGAATTTAACGCTACAAAAACCCAAGCGGCAGTTTTTTCTAAAAAAGTTAACGTTGCTGAACCCGACATAGTTATGTCGGGGCACTCCATTCCCCTAGCATCGTCGCTCAATTTGTTGGGCGTTAGTTTGGGAGCAAATATGTCTTGGCATGAACATGTTGCAGGCATAGCAAGGAGAGCTTCTCAAAAGATGGGAATATTATTTAGAACCAGAAAGCTTTACACCCCACAACAACTGTTAATTCTTTACAAAGCCCAAATTCGACCAACTATGGAATACTGCTCCCACGTTTGGGGCTCCGCTCCCAAACATACACTGCATTTGTTGGATTCTGTTGAGAGAAGAGCGGTCCGTCTGATTGGGGACCCGGAATTGACCGGCGGCCTTGATTCGCTGGAACATCGAAGAACGGTTGGCGACTTGAGTCTGTTCTACAAGTATTTTCATGGAAAGTGTTCGAAGGATGTAGCCCGCTTAATTCCTCCCAAAGCGGTGCATGTTAGAAATACACGTCGCGCTGGTGCTTCGCATCCGTATGAGGTTCAGCTTGTTACTCCGCGTACAACGCTTTTCAAGCAATCTTTTATATGGAGAACGTCATCCCTTTGGAATAATTTGCCCAGCGCTGTGTTTCCCACCGAGTACAATTTACAGCGATTCAAGAACAACGTGAATCGCTTTTTCCGCACTCGTGCCGCTCCTGGAGCGCTTTAGGGACTTCCCTGCAGCACGTGTGCTAGACCAATAAAAAAAAAAAAAAAAAAAAAAAAAAAAAAAAAAAAAGAGAACAAACCAAAATGGAAGGTATAAAAAAGGGAGATGGGTAGGACACACAGTAAGAATAAAAAGGATAAAATAGACAATATAAACGACGGAATGGAAATCGTAGGAAGGAAAAGAAAGTACAGTACGGCCCAAACTAAGATAGTACAATTACATTAAAAATGTTGCTGTCAAGGAGTGGATGAATGAACTACAGGACTGAAACAGATGTAGGAAAATGGATGGAGCATATATCTACTTATGGACAATAACCACTGATTAAAGTAGGAGAGCGGAAAAGTTCAGAATGTAAATAATTCTATGAGTTACTGAGAGCTGCTACACAGTTACCACAATTACACTAATTACTTTATTTTGGCAATCTACGCGCGCTACCACAACTATGTTAGCATCATCAGGACTAAATCTAAGATTAAAAATTAAACTATTTATACTAAAATTGTGATTTGCTCGAGTAGAACCGACAAATCACAGACAGAGATTTAGTTCCGTTCGAGTAATCAGTACAGAGACCTATGAGGAATAGGCCCTTGATCTTTATTTACACTACTTTTACATTTTATGATTTCAATATTTTTGTATGCGCCTAATAATTTCCTATCAGGTATATTTTATTAATCTTAAATTATCTAAAGTTAATATATGATTAAATCCATGAGCATGTTCTACAATACTTGTTTTTTTCTGATCTACTTTGCTGTGCTTTAAATGAGTTAAACGTTTTTAGTGTTCCATACACACTTACAGGATCACTTCGGTGTCCGTCACACCCGATTTTCCCAGAAAATATTTGACATAGAGAATTCAAATTTAATACCAATATAGAAATTGATGGCCCAATTAGAGCCATGTAGTTTTGAGGGTTAAATTTTGAGTTAAGGGGTTAGTTTTTGGGGATGAAATCTGAAGTGAAAAAAAAATTTTATCAGGTCATCGAGTGGGGGTATCAAATGAAAGCTTGTGAAAACACGAATTTAAAAATATATATGATGTAATACTGGCGCACACTTTTCTTTGTATTATTTTAAAAAAAAATCTCTATCTTCAACCCTCTCTCGAAAAGTACTGGTAAAAAATTTTTAAAAAATTCTAAAATATTCTAAATAAAGTGTAGAATGAACGAAAATTATCACGAGTGCATTAGGTTTGATAATTTTTTTCTAGTAAAAAAAAACATGTGGCACGACAGAATGTTGAAGGTTCAGAAAGTTAGAGATTCAACTGGGACTAAAACCTACGAAATATCAATACATATTCGGTGTAATCAGTAATATCACGATGACTGGTAACCAACGGATAGGTACTGAAGACAAAATAATTTTATTTTATTTGTTTATAATTATACAAATATTTAGGTAGTAAATATTTGTTTTAAACTTTTACTATTTCTATATTGAGCTAGATTCATTTATTGACGTTTAGGTAGCTAATTTTTATTTTAAAGGCAATCACGGTACGGATCACTAATTGACCAAGTCCATTTTACACTTGACCGGTTTTTTTTTTTAAAATCTTGTTTAGATCTACCTTCTTGTTAGCCCAACAACTTTTTCTTACAACTCGTCCTTGAATATAATTATACAATAACTCTGGATAATTTAAGATTATTAAATGCACCTGATAGAAAATTCTTAGACGTATATGAAAATATTGAAATTATAACATATAAAATAGTCTAAATAAAGACTGTGTACGGAACGGACCTTCCGACTGTGATTGGTCGGTTTCACTGGAGTATATTACAATTTTGGTATAAATAGTCGAGTTTTAAATATTAGGTATAATCAATTATCACTCCTGATTGTAGTAACATGGTTAGCGAAACGCATATATATGAATAAAATGTGTCCCAAAAAGTTTTATACAAATGAAGAAAAAGTTTATCTTACATATTGCAAAGAAAATTATTCTTGATAAAAAGTTCTACATTACATGGAAATCCATAGTCAAGCATCAAAAGTTTAAAATATTTGATAGTATACAGGGAAAATAAAAAATAATGATTTATAATGAAGAGTAAAGTGTGTTTAAATTTAAATCTTCAGTAAAATATTAATTGAAAATGTTCATAGGAACTAAGAAATTATGCTCACAGTTAGATTTGTGGCCTTTCTAGTAAAAAATTGAAAAAAAAACTCCAGTAAACATGTCAGTAATTGTCGGATTATTTATTGAATAAAGGAAAATGAAATTAGTTAAAAGTGCACTGATTTGGATTATATCATATTTTTGTTAAAAATTTGATAACCTTTTTATCTGCTTTGCAGCAATTACATCCATAATAAATTTCTGCTAATATCATTTTATTTTTTTAACATAACAACTAAACATATGGACTAATTCTAACTTTATTGCACAAGTACTTCAATGTATCCACCATTTCTTTCTAAACAGGTGATTGTTCTTCGAGAAAAATCTTTAATTACATCTCTAATTACGTCAAGAGTTATAGCATTTTACTTTTCATTATAAATCATTAATTTTTTATTTTCCCTATATACCATCAAATATTTTAAATTTTTGATACTTGATTATGGATGCTAAGAGAGGACATGCGGAGTTATTGGTAGAAGATGGCAGAATAGAGTTAGAGTAAAATCTCTAAAAAATTTTCGAAGACAATAGTGACGTTCGACATTTCATTTTAATTTAGAATATTGGTACACTTATCATCAGGTCTTTTTTAGTTGATTTCAATTATTATTTTCTATTACAGGAAGATCCAAAACAATGGCGAATTATTTTCTTTATGACCTCCATAGTTTATGTAGCAACAGATGCATTTTTTGTCTTGTTTGGATCGGGTGAAGTTCAGGACTGGAATGAAGATCCCGAGGAAAAAGGTAATAAACTTTAAAAATCAATTTTTTCACTTTATAAACAAATTCATTCTCAGACTTCTAATATTCTTTGGCAGTCAAGGTCATTGATTTTATATAAGTTTTTAACGAAAAATGTTAATTTTTGACAGTTCTTCAGCATGCATTGAAAATTAAAAATTTTTGAACGGGTTATTCTTGGGGATACCGTAGATACGTTAAAACTGGTTGTAGAGGGTTTGCAATCGATGTTTCGGAAAAGCCATGATGAATACTTTTAAGAAAAAAATTTAGCAAAAAGTTTTTCTAAAACTTTAAAATTTTGTAAAAATTTCGAGAATCTTGAACTTAACTTTCGAAAACAATGTTTTTTATTACGTTTTTTCTAAATTTTAATATATGTTTTAAAGCCTATAAGTTAATTAACTCAAACAGGAAACTGTTTAGCATCAACCAATATAATATTTTTTTTTGTAACTATGCGATGAGGAGGTGTACCAGGGTACAACGCCTGTTTCGCCATCATACATC
Organism: Pachyrhynchus sulphureomaculatus; assembly: GCA_019049505.1. Taxonomy (NCBI): domain Eukaryota; kingdom Metazoa; phylum Arthropoda; class Insecta; order Coleoptera; family Curculionidae; genus Pachyrhynchus; species Pachyrhynchus sulphureomaculatus. Next base: position 126,603,334 of record CM032455.1, on the reverse strand, counting down.
CCCACGCCCCACCAAACCTTGCTTCCAATATTTCTCGCCCCTGTCTCTTTAGAATGCATCTGCGTATAGATTTTTCAAGTTACCATGCTCAAGAAGTCGTCCTTGCTCTTATTTGCCCGAACCTTCGGTAATTATGAGCTCAATTTTTGTCGTTCATAATACTTCTTCTACCTTCCTATTCAATTTCTTAATAGAAAACAAAAACACCACTACCAACCTCTAAGTAAATTATCTTTCAATGATTTCGTGGTCGATATCATCCGAAACTGTTATAGCATCAGAAACATTTTAGCATGGTATCGGTGCACTTACAATATATAATGGTCTAGCCCTCTTCAGCGAGTATACGCTTCTACTGTTTTCCTATATGGCCGCGAGTCAAACCTAGTGTTGTGTCCGTTTCAAAGGGCGCCTCAGCTGGTCTATGTAGGCCTATGCAGTGCCAGAGTAGATCCCTATCAGAGTATTCTGGTCCCAAGGCAACTGTTGAAAAACCGCTATTCAAACGAACACTCACTTACTTCCTACGTATTGATCATGAAGTTCTATTATTAGTGTTGAGAGCACTTTAGCAAAATTATAATGATCTGGAACTAGGAATAAATTATAGCCCATCAACTACAATTAGTACAATTTGTCAGTAGACGTTATATTGCCCAATTCGCCAAACGATTCATTGTTTTGACAGTTTAAAGTATGTCAAAAAATATTTTGTTGTTTCGTTTTTCTGACTGATGTTGGTGCTAATTTAATAGAGGGACGAAACGTATATCTGTAAGAGTATCACAGGCACCAAGAAACGTAATATTTTCTACGTGTTTGTGTATTTATCTTTATGCTAGATTTTACATATTTTTAATTTTAAAAATATTCTATTAATAATTTAATTCCTTTATTTTTCTTGCAGAAAAGAGAAGTAAAACTCCTTAACGTCCCTCTACAAGGTGATGTTCCTTTTCTGTGACTGTGATATAGTATTCCTATAAGACCGTAACAATTTCATAAGATGGAAAAAATAAGTAATTTTGTACCTATTAACACCTAAAGATCTTAGACATATTTATTTTTTGAGAGTTTTTAATCCTGAAGTAATAATTCACACAACAAAGCACATACGAAATTGTCATGAGATATATAATTATTTGTAGTGTCAACGAAACATTGTGGTTTTTCAAAATAAGGGATTAATAAAATAATTGGAGTGGCCGAACAATTTGATGTAATTCAGGTTATCTAATTTACAAAAATATAAAAATAAAACGGAAATATATCTCTTCATAAATAATTGCCTTTTTTTCTCTGGCCACATCATATGACACTTGAAGGTGAAACTAAAATTTAGTATTGTATTGAATTGTATTAAATTGAAAACACCAGGCAATTTTGGAATAATATTTATTGAATCGATGATATTACGAAAATTAGATGTGTAAACATTATTGTTTAAGGTTTATCAATTGACGTAAATTTAGTTCTTGGGTTATACAATTACCTAAAATAAATTATTTCTAATTATTAGTAGAATTAAAACATATTCTTTATGTTTCCTGTTTCTGAATGTTCCTTTTGTTGGGAAAAGATTTAATATTTTTTTCTATGTCGGGTCTCAGCCCCGTTATATCGGAAAGTTACAGTCTGTCAAGTAAGAACGTGTCCGCGATAATTCATTTTTGGTAGATGCAATTCTAGCGATTCAACAAAGAATCGGTAGAGGGAACCTTTGTCTACGACACGAACTTTCGTCGGAATCACGTAAAATCCAAAATGAGTCAATGTCTTTCTTTTTTCCCATCCAAAGTAGTCTAAAATGACACATTCCGCGGCAGATAAATAAATTAAAAAGTTGGTTGTCGTTTGTGAAGAAATGGGTAAATTGTTTCAACAGGACGAAAAATGTCGACCATTTGCCAAAATGTGGCGCGGTAGGCAAAGTTACTCCGAAAGTTGAAAAACGAATTGTCTTTGTTTTCACGGGACCCGAAGTTGACGCTGCTTAAAGATTAAGAAAATCGGGTTTGAATATGTCCCATGAGACCATTCGACAACATCTTCGTGCTCATGATGTCAAATTCTGAAGCACGTAGAAGAAACCTCTGCTGGGCGAAAATCAAGTCGCGAAGCGGTTCACTTAGACCCACGATAAGATACTAGAGTGACCCTCACAATCGCCGGACGCCAATTCTATTGAAAATATTTGATCCCTTGTAAAGAGAAAGCTCAGAAGAAAGACTCTGAGGACTTCTAAATTTACACAATATGCAGAAAATCTAGTCGACAGCGAGCCTCGAAGATGCCAGGCAATTATTGATGCAGGAGGTGCTTGGATAACTTACTGAGTTAATTGCCCCATTACTATCACACCAAAGAATACATTGATGGCAAAAATTGTTTTGGAGGCACATTTTTTTCATGAATACGTTCGGTAACATTCTTACTTGACAGACTGTATCTTCTGATCTTTTCAATTTGTATCTGCTCAGTAATCATATTTTATATTAAAATAAATTATTCGAAGCAAAGTACAAGTTTGTTTACAGTATGGGTGTGCATAAGCATTATGTTATTATCATCACTAGTGAGGATAAGTCCGACGACGAGGTCGCATACCCAGTCATGGTAGCCACACGAATGAAGTAATGTACACCAACGCACGGATATATATTACATAACATTTTATCTACGATTTCCTGCAAAAAATAAAATGAAGATGTCAGTATGACTTTTACCAAAAATGAATAAATCTTTTATTTTATGAAAAAGATCAATTGTATAATGCTTATTATACAACTAGTAGGGTAATGAAATTATTACAGCACTAGTAGTGTAATAAGCTACTCTTATATAATTTTAGCAACGAAAACTAAGTGATGTAATACTTTTTCATTTAAAATAACGTAGATAAAATACTTCACATTTCCAAAGAGTTTAGATGTCTAGTAATGGAAACCATGATAACACTACCACCAGAAAAATTCTTATATCGTTCTACTCGTATTTCTTATAAGATGAGTTTTTTGTTCTTTCAAATTTTAAATAAATACATTTCCAAATATATTTATGGGTTTTCTTTTTAGTGTTCCGTACGGAACACTTATAAGATCACTTCGGTGTCTGTCTGTCTGTCTGTCACACCCAATTTTGTCCGAAACTATTTGACATAGAAAGGTGAAATTTGGTAATAATATAGGAATTGATGGCCTCATCAGAGCCATGTAGTTTTGAGAATTAAGTTTTGACTTAAGGGGTTAGTTTTGGGGGGTGAAGTCATGTGAAAAAAAAAATTTTTTACTAGGTCATCGAGTGTGGTGTCAAATGAAAACTTTTGAAAACACGAGTAAAAAATATGTATATAATATTATACTTGCGCGCACTTTTCTTTGTATTATTTTTAAAAATTCGCGAAAAATCGCTGTCCCGGGCCTTATCCCGAAAAGTACTTATCAAAAAATTTCGAAAAAAAAATTCTGGAATATTGTCCACGGGGTGTAGATTGAACGAAAATTATCACGAGTGCATTACCTTTAATAATTTATATGGTATATAAAAAAACAACAATTTCAAGGTCATCAGATTTCAGTAAAGATTGGAAACAAACTTTGTTGAAAACTCATTTGGGGTGTGTTTTGTGAAGTCACTAATCATTTTATACCACCGTAACATAAATTTTGACTTAAGGGGTTTGTTTTGAGGGGTGAAATCGGAAGTGATAAAAAATTTTTTTACTAGGTCATCGAGTGTGGTGTCAAATGAAAGCTTGTGAAAACACGAGTAATATATATATATATATATATATATATATATATATATATATATATATATATATATATATATATAAATATATATATATATATATATATATATATATATATATATATATATATATATATATATATATATATAATGTAATACTTGCGCACACTTTTCTTCATATTACTTTTAAAAAATCGCTGTCCCCTACCTTATCTCGAAAAGTACTGATCAAAAAATTTTGAAAAAATTCTGGAATATTCTCCGCGGGGTATAGATTGAACGAAAATTATCACGAGTGCATTACCTTTAATAATTTATTTGGTATATAAAAAAAAAACACAAAATTTCAAGGTCACCAGTTTTCAGTAAAGATTGGAAACAAACTTTGTTGAAAACTTATTTGTAGTGTGTTTTGTGAAATCACTGATCATTTTATACCACCCTAACAAAAATTTTTATTTTAAAAACAATCAACGTACGGAACACTAATTGTGCAAGTTCAACTTGCACTTGACCGATTTTTATTATTTTTATTTTAGGTTCTTTTTAGGTCCCTGGTATGTATATGGTATTAGTATATTAAGCAGTTTAATTCTAATGGGAGCTATCAGAAGTTACTGTCTTTGAAATTTTATAAAAATAACAACAGATACTCGATGTTTACCTTAATCTCCTTAGCTTTTGATATGTTTTAACTGTCTTTTAAGCAATCGTGGAATCGCGAATCCTTAAAATTATATTTATTTTAGTGCACTAAATTCTTCGGAGCTTTGTTTTTACTTGTTCAACTAATTTGAACTGAAAATATAGAGTAGTATTGTAAAGGTCGGAAGCGGTGATAATCCGAAGGGATCAAGTACCGAAAATACTCTGCACGAAGGAGAATTTCCAGGTCCAAATCTACCAAATTTTTTTGTTGACCACATTGGCCAAATAATTTTGTTTTTAGGTATTACAGATATTTTTTAAAATGTAGCTGAATGTTTTATTTTTTACCGATAACTACAACCCTTGATATAATTACACTATAGATTGTTACTTTTTTGTTCAGGGTGTTTTCATTGGACCAGAGTATCGAATTTAGTGTCCGTCCCTATTTCTGACCTTATTATATTTTACGATCTATATCTCTGTCCATTATTCAGTGTCTCGATATTGTGCTTCCTAAGTGCTTATATTTGTTACATGTTCTAGATACATTTATTTTTGTTCTACTATTCGTAGATATTCCGTCATCTACAAGTTCATATTTATTCCCCATTTTTCATATTTGTCTCTAAGTTTTCTTGGCAGATAATCGATATTCCTTTCAGCATTGGCGACAGTTACTTCATCGTTTGCAAAGGGAGGTGTTGTTAAGGGGCAGTCGATGATTTATATTCTCAGTGCTGAACATTTGTGCCTCTAGTGTTTCATCGCTTTCTGTACATACATTTAGAAAAGGTGGGCGATAAGTAACATCCTTGTTTGAGACACTTCGTAACAAGTTACTTTGAGAGTGCATTTTCAATTTTTACAGCACTTTTGGAGTTTTTACAGTTATTATAAATCAGATAATCCTATGTTTTGTCCAGTCTGATTTTCGTGGATATATTAGAAAGTTTTATTAAGGGGACCATGTCATAAACTTTTTGGAGATCAATAATTACCAGATGAGCGGGAAAACTTCTAGCTCTCTTTTTCTCTATTATGAGCATTTGTTGAAAAGTAAATATGTTTTTCAAGAATGATCGTCCTGCGCAAGCCGCTTTGCTCCTCCTGGTCTGTGTATTGTTAAATTTATATTCCTTTTATTCTCTCACCAAAGTCCAAAGTGTATTCTTAACTTTGTGACTCTTAAATGAAAAGAATATTTATATAGAGCCTTTTCACATTGTAGTTTACTCATTGACTTGACAACTCTTGACAACAAACGTTTTTCTTCAATCTCAAAGAACACCTGAAATCACATATAATTGACACATTACTACCCTGTCTCACCTCCTTTAAACCCATTTATATTCCTTATATGTGTTAATTCACATAAATAGGTTTAAAATATTGCTTTTCTTGACGAAACATAAAGAAAAAAAATAATTTAATCCAAACACTACAAATCGATATTTTAAATAATAGGTACTTTATAAAAAGATATTAATCGCAAAAAAAGTTTAAAAACAGAAAGAGTTTCAGAGATATTTACAACAGAACTAAAATTGATAATATTGGAAAATAACATAATTTTCGGATTCCTCTCACAAAAACTCTAATCAGAACGAATAATCCAATATATACTTAGCAACCTAACTGATACCTCCCTTTCCTCATTAAAACCATATATATTTCACTGATTGAAAATATTTAAAAAAAATACAATTTCCAGATTCAGACACATCAAAAACTGTGAAAAAGAGTACGATACTCCTTATTAATACCTTATTTGTTTGACTAATTAAAAGTATTTGAAAAGTAACACAACTTTTAAATTGATCAAATTCAAGCATCCTGAAATAGACATATATATTCAAGGCAACCCCTCTAACCTCCTCTCCTATTTCACTAACCCTTTACATGTTCAACCAAATGAACATAACGAAAAAATGAGGCAATATTTAAATTTCTTGACTCTAAAAATGATTTATAATACAACATTTACAAACCAACCCTTCAAACCCCCTCCCTAACTCATTAATTTACCTTCAAATACATATATGATAATAAATAATTAAAAATAGTGAAAAAATAGCATAATTTTTTAAATTATCGACTTCAGGTACCCTGGCAGCAACATGAAACATGAAGTATTTAAACACAATACCTCTAACACCCTCCCCCGCCCCTTATATGTTTGACAGTAAATAATTATCGGTAACATTTGTTTATTATATCAACAAAAACCAAGAAAAATTCTTATACTCCGAAACTACTGCTGCTTAAAAGAGTTTACATATACCTGGGCGCTGCAAAAAGTATGTATATTTAAAAAAAAATATTTTAAAAGTCGAATAATAATTAATTATAAAAGAATTGCGATTATACGAGTATATTTCCATTGTACTTTAAATTATAAGAATTTTTTTTTAAATATGTTTTAAATGTTAACATTATTTTTTTATCGGGTTAAATGGACCACTGATGAAAACTATGGCGCCTCCTTGTCTACAGGATAACTTCACAAAAAATAATCCAATCTACAAAAATAACAATTAATCTTGTAAAATAATGTAGTAGTTAAAAATTGTCGAAGGTGTTTTTTTTCCAAAAATAAAAAATTTATGGCATTTCAAACTTTAGCATACATTTTCGACCGAGAAATTTATATATAATTATTTGTAAAAAATTGTCTATTTCAAAAATTAAAAAAATCTCTCGACATTTTTTAGAGAAAGTAATTATTAAAATTTAAAAAAAAATGTAAAAAATATTAAAATTTGCCTGTGTAATATTGTAGACAGTGCATTGAGACAGGTAGTGGTACCAATCCGACGCCAGGTCACATTTAATGCCATAGCTTTGTAATGGAATGGAATTTTCTTAAAATTCTTTTTGAAGTATAGAGAATAAAAATCCGTCAAAAAAATCGAATTTTTGAAAATTCCAAGTGTATGTAACCCCTTATGAGCCATCGAGAGCGGTGCCTGTCACAGCCAGCTAACGACTCGGTACACGACGATTCGTTCTTTTTTATGACCTATTATTTCTGATATTTTAGTGTATGTATTCTGTTATGTGACTATTTTCTTAATTTATTTTCAGAGTACTTTTGTTGTTTTCTTATTTTTTTTTTATTAACAACTTTCTGCCTAAATATACGTACATAAGTATTTACCAAAGTATTTACATATAAATTTATACAACAAAAATTTACTTTGTAGTTATTTGAGCTAACAGCGTTTTGCCTTTCAACGACGAACGATAGTCGAACATCGTGTACCACTGAGTCGTCGGCTGAGGCTGCAAAAACCCAGTAGGAACTTTTCTTAAAAAAAGTCACGTTACATAACGATATTTATTTATAACGAAAGACGTTATTCCTCTGGCATCATTACTCAACTTTCTAGGCTTTAACTTGGGGAGCAAATATGTGTTGAGATGAACATATAGCTTTTATAGAAAAGAAAATTTCTAAGATGCTGTGAATATAATTTCGTACTTGAAACCCTTGAGCTCCTAAACAACTTTTAATTCTCAACAAAGCTTAAATTTAGTCAACTGCCTCATGTTTGGGGCTCTGCCCCCAAACATACGCCACATTGCTCGGATTCTATTCAGAAAACAGCTATTCGCCGGATTGAAGACTCAGACAGCAACCTTATTCCATGAAATATCAAAAAACGGTTGGTGACTTAAATCTGTTCTGTAAGTTCTCATCGAAAGTGTTCAATGAATGTAATCCCATTTAATTCCTTCCACAATTATTTGTACTAGAAATACACGTCACGCTAATACATCACATCCATATGAAGTTCGGCTTGTCACTCGTCGTGATTTATTTTTCAAGGGTAACTTCGTTCCTTTAGAATCATTTACTGTGGACTGTGTTTCCCGCCGTGAATTACTTTTTCCGCATACGCGTCGCTCCTCCAGTGCAGTAGAGATCTCTCTGCAGCACTTGTCCTTTGTCTATAAAAAACAACACATAATTTGAAGGGATAATATTGATTGTCTATAAGTGTGACATAGTATTTAAAAACAACCGGTAAAGTGCAAGTTGAACTTGCACAATTAGTGTTCCGTACGTTGATTGCTTTTAAAATAAAAAATGTTGTTACGGTGGTAACTTCACAAAACACACCCCAAATGAGTTTTCAACAAAGTTTGTTTCAGATCTTTACTGAAAACTGATGACCTTGAAATTTTTGTTTTTTTGTATACCAGATAAATTATTGAAGGTAATGCACTCGTGATAATTTTCGTTCAATCTACACCCCGTGGAGAATATTCCAGAATTTTTTCAAAATTTTTTGATCTCACAGCGATTTTTTAAAAATAATACAAAGGAAAGTGTCTGCAAGTATTACATTATACTCGTATATATATATATATATATATATATATATATATATATATATATATATATATATATGTATGTTTTTTACTCGTATTTTCACAAGCTTTCATTTGACACTACACTCGATGACCTACTGAAAAATTTTTTTTTCACTTCCGATTTCACCCCCCAAAACTAACCCCTTAAGTCAAAATTCGACTTTCAAAATCACACGGCTTTGATAAGGCCATCAATTCCTATATTATTACCAAATTTCAACTTTCTATGACAAATAGCTTCGGAGAAAATCGGGTGTGACAGACAGACAGACAAACAGACAGACTGACAGACAGACACCGAAGTCATCTTATAAGTGTTCCGTACGGAACACTAAAAATTATAGTTTTTGCAAATAAAGAATAAATAAAAGTATTACAATAATCGACAAAATTTAATGTACTTCTAAGTTCGGGCAAAAAAAATATAAAAATGGAACGTAAACATACCTCTTCATAGATAATTGCTGTTCTCATTTGGCCAAGCTATATGACCTCTCAAGGTGAAACCAAAATTCGGTATTGTAGTTTAAAATTATAATTTTTAGATATTTTTGTAGGTAATCTCACCACACCGTAATTTTGCCTGTGCAAAGTAACACATAGTTTTAAATTTTTATTGTGTTAACGCACTAAAAAAGTCCTTAATGTTCGATGTTTCACAACGTTAAGCAATTTCGCATCAATATTTATTAAAGCGATGTTATTTTGGAAGTTAGATGTTGGATTTTTTTTTTGAAAATTATGTTTATTAATTCATTCTAAGTAAAATTCGTTTGGTTGTAAAATGACCTAGAATTAAGTATTTCTAATTAGTATGAGTATTAAAACATATTCTTTGTAGTGCTGTAAAAAAAGTATTTGAAATTGCACAGTCTAGAAACAGCAATATTATGATTTTATCCTCTCTGGGGTATCACCAAGAGTATTGTTCTGAGTTATGGATCTTAAACAACTTGTGCTTTTTTGTTTATAAACAATTTAAGTTTTCAGAACGCGTTTTTGAGCTTAAAATGTGAATAACTCGGTTATATAGGTCGGACCGAGACAAAAAACCAAACTCTTCGTAATGAAATTTCCAACAAATCATCGATGGTTTTAAGTTACTCATGTGCGTACATAACCTACAAAATTGAAAAAATAAACAAAAAACTATTTTTCTCATTTTATTATACAGGTCGACTAAGTGAACCAATCGGCTTGAAACTTTCAAAAATATTCTTTTTGTTATAGCAAAAATACTCTGAAATTTTGGTAAAAAAATATTGAATCCAGTGGGCACAATTGAATTTGTTATTTAAAATTTGAATTGCCCGCCATTTTATGCCATTTGGTACAAAGTGGAGCTTTTTTTAAAAAAAAAATTAGGTCTCGACGCCAGCTTTCCGGTGCCATTAAAAAAAAATTTCTTTGGAGTCATTTTAACCGTTTTTTTTTAAATTTGTTAATGAAAAAGATTTTTTTTAATAAAGGTCTCGATTCTCTATCAGATGTGATAAAAAATTTTCAAGGGGCCCCATGGCGGCCGGTGGCTCCATGGCAGAACGTGGCTTCTTGACGTAGTACTTTCTTTCGGAGTCAAATAGAGTTTTTAGTCCAAGTAAATTTTTTTAGTACAAGTAGACTTTTTTAATACAACTAGAGCTTTTTAGTATCATTTTTCTCCACAAAAAATAAATATAAAATATGCTCAAACACAAATAAAAAAAAAAATAATTAGAAAATTAAATTATATAATCATCATTAAAAGGAGACGCGAATGATGATACAAATCACAGTAAAGAGTACAAGGACCACTAAGAGGCATATTTTTTAAACAAATGAATATGCTGTTAATAACATATTGTATTTGTAAGGAAACCAAATACGTAAACTAATTTTGAATAATAAAGCGTCTTCGAATTGAACTGAGTTTCTTGCGGTGCGAAGGTCTCGGGTTCCATTCCCGGCAGGTCGGTATATTTGTTTATTAATTTATTTAAGTATATTTGTACCTGGACAAATTTAACGGATATTACGACGACATCCTCACCGATAGCCTTAGGACATAAAGAAGGGTATAATCCCTACTAGGCGGGTATCTGTACGATAAAAAAAATATACTATTAGTGAGCTAACTATAGCACTAATAGTATAATGGATTACCACATATAATTTAAACAAAGAAAAACAAGTAATGTATTACCACTTTAGTTACACCATCTTGGAAAAAATATTTTTATTACATTTCCAAAGAGTTTAGATGTTTCACGATCGAAACGGTATTGAAGACATTAACAGAACTATTCATGTTTCACTATATAGGAGTTCTTTTTTAAATTTTAAACCAATTTTACATATATATTTTTTAATGAGTACTGTACACGTGCTACAGCGAAATTCCTAAAACGCTACAGAAGTGAGCATCCGAGCTAGCCCTAAATCAAATATTTTTGTTTCAAAAGCAAATAAACCCCAGAGCAGTTTTGAAGGGTTAACTGTTATTTATTATTTCCATAAACGCGTGCGTCGGTCATTCTCTATCTACTGTTTGCACTCGGATGACCTTAAGGTCTATAAGATAGTAGTACTATTGACTGTCATGATCCTCGATCCGATCTCAACAGATTTCATATCCTGTTTAAACATAATCATAATAAATAATTAAAATATTCGTGGAAATATTTTAAGAGAAGATTGTCAGACGAGACACTTATGTTTTGTGTTACGAAATTACTGTTCTTTATTAACGTAGATAATATTATGAATATTGTTTATAGAATGCTGGGATTTGTTACTTGGCAATGTAAAAACTTGCACCCGTTATCCAAATTCTAGAACAAACACTTCATTAGGTTTATATCTTTAGCCGTCTCAATTTTGCAACCATCGACTGAAATCCCACATACAAAATGTACTAATCAGGCCTATAATCTATTCAAAATAAAATATTTGGCGTTTAGACGGCTTACTCGGCATAATATGAGTTGCGATTTTGTTATTAAATTATTAATTAAAAAATCGATTCTTCCGATCTTTGGGCTCTAACAATATTCAATATTTCTCAGAAGAATTTTTGGCCTAAAAATTTATGAAAAGAGTATATTATTTGAAATAGACTTGTAAAATGATGGACATACGGTTTCTAAATTCTAATGCAGTGGTTTCAGTCAGATTTGATGGAAAATGTGTGATTTAATATCATCGTATTAGTAATTCCAAGGGATTTGTTCAAGGTCGCTTATCAAAGTTTGAAATTAAGTAAGAAGGCTTTCCAAGTTTCAAAAAGCATTTACAGAGTGTTAGATTCATACATGCTAAGCTTAGTCGTTGCTACATATAAGCCATATTATTACTCTAGATTACTAGAAAAACTACCGACAAGTGCTTGGCATCAAAATGAAATATTTGAATTAATATGTTTATGGGCAGCGCTACGTAAGCGACGCGTGTGCGGCAAAAGAGATTCATGTCGATCTGCAATCGATGTAAATTGCACTAGGTGGGAACCACAGTCCTGGGCAAATCATTCCAAAGGGATGAGGGTGTTCATATAATAGACTCCTTAAAAATTGTTGTATGAGGACTAATAAGCTTAACTTCATACGGATGTGAAGTATTAGCGGTATGTGTATTCCTAGCATGCACTGCTCTAGGAAGAATTAAGCGGGTTACATCCTTCGAACACTTTCCATGAAGATACTAATAGAATGGACTTAAGTAGCCAACAGTTCTTCAATGTTCCAAGGAATCAAAGTTGCTGGTAACTTGAGTCTTTAAACAGGCGCCCTTCTGAATAGAGTCCATCAAATGCAGTGTATGTTTGGGAGCAAAGCCCCAAACATGGGAGCAAAGACCCAAACATGGGAGCAGTATTCCAGCGTTGGTCGAATTTGAGCTTTGTACAGAATTAAGAGTTGTTATGGAGTGTAAACATTTCTAGGTCGAAATTTTGAGACGCTCTCTTTCCTATACAAGTAACATGATTATGTTTAAATATATTTGCTTCCACATTAAGGCCCAGCAAATTGAGTCACGATGCCAGACGTGTAAAGTGTCCCGACATAACTATGCCGGATTCAGTAACGTTAACTTTTTCGGAAAAAAATTGCCGCCAGGGCTTTTGTAGCGTTGAATTCTATTTCGTTACTGTCACTCCGGGATAGAAGTTCTCCCAGGTCTTTGTTAAGTTGAACGATTTCCTGCTGTCTGAGGATGATGAAAGATGTGGTGTATAAAGAAATATTATAAACTATCTTAAAAAATATTTGAGACATGCTATTTTTCTCTACACTAAATTATAACAGTAACATTACAGCTACTCCCGTCCGCAGCCGGGTCGGGTCGCTAGTATATATGTATGTATGTATGTATGTATGTATGTATAATATATATGTATGTATGTATGTATATATGTATATATATATATATATATATATATATATATATATATATATATATATATATATATATATATATATTTATATACATATATATATATATATATATATATATATATATATATATTTATATACATATATATATATATATATATATATATATATATATATATATATATATATATATATATATATACAGTCGACACTCTATATCAGGGGTGCCCAAACGGTCGATCTTATTTGAAAAAAGAACAAACCATGTTCACAAGACCAGCCAAACAATCAAAAGCTGCAACGATCGCGTCATTTAAAATATCTCATATATTGGTGAAACACAAGAAACCATTTGACGATGGATTGGTTGTGAAGGAAGCATTTATTGAAGCGAGTGAGACTTTATTTGTGGAGATTTTAAAAATAAAACAGAGATTATGTCTGCTATTAGATAACTTCAGTTATCTCGTCCGACTGTCACAAGGCGTGTTGAAATCATGAGTCAGGACATGGCAGATAAACTAAACCATGATATCATGGAATGTACATACTTTTCTTTACAGTTCGACGAATCCACCGATATGACAGACACTGCCCAGCTGTGTATTTTTATTCGAATGGTATTCAATGACATGTCGGCTAAGGAAGAGTTTTTGACAATGATTCCTCTGAAAGGAAAGACCCGTGGCGAAGATTGTGTGTGATTATGACGTTTTCTTCAATTTTGTAACAAACTACAAGCTACCAATATATAAACTAGTGTGCATTACAACCGATGGAACACCAGCAATGACTGGAAACGAAAACGGTTTTGTGGCATTGTGTCGAGCTAATGATGATTTCCCTTCATTTTTCTCCTTCCATTGCACTATACATCAACAAGTTTTGTGTTCAAAAGTTCTAAACATGGCGGAGATTATGGGCATTGCAATAAAAATTGTGAATTCTATCCGCGCACGTAGCTTGCAACGACGGCTCTTGGAAGATAGTGAGTCAGCCGAACACACTGATTTAGTTCTTCACACGGACGTCAGGTGGTTGAGTCACGGAAAATTCCTAGAAAGGTTTCAAGAATTATTGCCCGAAATAACAGCTTTTCTGGACGAAAGAGGTGATGACACTCAGATGCTGAAAAACGGAAAGTGGCTGACTGATTTGGCATTTTTGACAGATATCACAATGCATTTAAACACCATTAATTTGGAGCTTCAAGGTAAAGAAAAAACTATTATTGAGATGATTAGCGCAATAAACGCATTCAAAAGTAAATTGCAACTTATGACAGATCAACTGAAAAGAAAGGATCTGAAAAATTTTCCGTCTTTGAAAGCAAGGATTCCTCAGTTGAATTATGATATTTTTGAGGCAGAATTATCAAATATTTTGGGCCAATTTGAAATACGTTTTTATGATTTCAGTAAATTGGCAAATATCGCATCATTTATGAGTTATCCTTTTTCGTGTAAAAACATTGAGGAATTAGCTACTGAAATAGCAAGTCAGTTTAACATGGACTCATGTTCTGTTGAAAATGAGTTAGTGCAGATTATATCAGATATACATCTCAAAGCCACAGCATCTGATAAAAAATTCTGGTGTTTTATATCTGAAGATAAATATCCGAAACTAAGGCAAATCGCCCTTCAACTGAGGGCAATATTTGGGTCAACTTACTTGTGCGAGTCTGCATTTTCTGAAATGAAGATAATTAAGTCAAAATATCGCAGTCGACTAACTGACGAACATATGTCATCGTGCTTGCGATTAGCACTCGGTAATTACGTACCATCTTTTGAAAAGTATGCTGAGGACATGCAGTGCCACGCTTCAACATCCAAAGTCACTTTTTAGTTAAGTTTAGACAGTAGAACTCGTTTGTTTTGTAAGAACCAATAATCTCGCAATTTTGAATAATTATGAGTTTTTTCATTGACATTTTAGAGCAGACCTACACTTACCTGGACTAAAAAAATGCATATTGTGCGGAAAACTAATATCTATGCCACGATACACCCTACCTAGACGACAATCCTGCATCACACTTACTTGCAGCCTCTCAGAGTCGATCGACTGTAGTCTAACAATATTGAGGTAGATCGCCAGCAGTTCAAGTTTGAGCACCCCTGCTCTATATAGTGAAAGACCAAAATATTGACCGAAATTTCAGTAGTAGATAGTAGGCCCTTCCATGTAGTGGAGATATTCAGCGCATCATCTCGCTTATTTAGCTGTCGATTATTTTCGATTTGCAAGGCTTCTCTGACTATGCGTGTTTTATAATGTGAAGTCGAGGCTTTTATTTAGATCCCTCAAAATTGATATTGTGACCAGTATCATGATGGTGCTGACAAAGAGCTGATGTTGTTTGTTTGGTTTTGATACTTATTTTATGTTCTTGGATCCGGGTGGAGATTATTCTTTTGTTTGTCCTATGTACAGTTTGTGGCAATCTCCGCATGGGATGCTGTAAACTCCATGGTTTTTCCAGTTTTCTCTTGTCCTTGGGGTACCCAGGATGTCTGCCAGAGTGTTTTATGGTTTGTATGCTGTGCCTATATTGTGTTTTCTCAGGAATCTTCCAATCCTATCTGCAACTCCTCTCACATACGGCAATAGGACTCTACTCTGCTTGAGATCGGGTTCTTCTGTCCTCGTCTATGGCCTTTCTAATGATCTCCGTACGGACTGGTCTTTACATCCATTTTATTTAAGGGCCCCAGTGGTTTGTGTAATTTCTTGCTGTCTCGTATCTGGTTCGGTGAGTCGGTATGATCTCGATACCAGGGTGTTGGCTACCAACTAGATTTGGGATGGATGGTTGTGTGAACCAGCGTTTAAATATCTATTGGTGTGGGTGGACTTCCGGTAGACTGAGTATTGAAGTTGACTGTTGTTTTTCCGCGTTATTAGCATATCAAGGAAAAGGAGGCTTTTTTCTTCTTCCACCGCCAGTGTGAATCGTATCCGGTGGTAAATTCTATTTCTATCTATATATACTTCTATCTCTCTATATACATATATATATATATATATATATATATATATATATATATATATATATATAAATATGTATATATATATATATATATATATATATATATATATATATATATATATATATATATATATATATATATATATATATATATATATATATATATATATATATATATATATATATATATATATATATATATATAGATATATATATATATATATATATATATATATATATATATATATATATATATATTTATATATATATATATATATATATATATATATATATATATATATAAATACATATTTATATATATATATATATATATATATATATATATATATATATATATATATATATATATATATATAAATATATATATATATATATATATAAATATATATATATATATATATATATATATATATATATATATATATATATATATCTATATATATATATATATATATATATATATATATATATATATATATATATATATATATATATATATATATTATATATATATATATATATATATATATATATATATATATATATATATATATATATATATTAATATATATGTACACTGGAGGTAAAATATCGTAAATGTACGTGTGTAATTTTAAAGGA
The DNA here is from genome assembly GCA_019049505.1 of Pachyrhynchus sulphureomaculatus. Taxonomy (NCBI): domain Eukaryota; kingdom Metazoa; phylum Arthropoda; class Insecta; order Coleoptera; family Curculionidae; genus Pachyrhynchus; species Pachyrhynchus sulphureomaculatus. Next base: position 126,586,549 of record CM032455.1, on the reverse strand, counting down.
ATGAATTTTCAAAATTGTTATTATGCTACTCTTTCTTAGATGGTGTAAGCCAATGGACATTTCTATATACGGTTCAGGATTTCTACATTCAATGTTTTGACTTTTCCAGGTTCACCACTAGAAAATGTGAATATTTTCATGATAGATGTAACTGTAACTCGAAATCACAAATTTTTTTAGTTACGACGCTTTACCTCTGAGGTACAGATGCTATATATATATATATATATATATATATATATATATATATATATATATATATATATATATATATATATATATATTACATTTATATATATATATATATATATATATATATATATATATATATATATATATATATATATATATATATATATATATATATATTGGTTTATTACGAAGAATTGAAATTTGATAGGAATAAAAATCAGACGTACAAATTCGCAATTTCGGAAAAGAAAACCTTTACAAACTTTGCATGTGGATGCTGGTCCTTTATGTTTTAGTTCTTGATATTATAAAACTGTTTGTTAAATCATGCAGCGCTGTTTTCGCGACCTATTTTTATTACTGTGCGCCAATACAATATTTTTTATCACTAGCTTAGTTGAGGAGCAATCCTATTAAGAGTACTAATTAATTCTTAGCCCTTATAGACATTGAAATTCATTTATAAATAAAATTAATAAATACTCGATCTTTGCAGTAATCTTCTTTGCTTTCTACACAGTTTTAATATCTCCTCAGGAATCGAGAGAACGAAAATCCGTAAAGTAATTGTTGCTTTATTGCAATGAATTCCTGGACATTTTTTTCTACCTCTTTAAACGATTAGAATTAAAGATATATCAGGTATTGTTGTATAGATTGATAACCGAGATAATCCAAAGGGCTAAGTATGGCGAATACTTAGTATACAGTGCCATATTTTATCAGACTTTTTTTCAGGCATGGCCTGATGAGAATTTTACTAGTACTTCTTACGTATACTTCCCAACTATTGTAGACACTGGAAAATAGTTTGGTGTATGACTTAGAGTGTATTTGCAAGTTACTGTTGATCTTGGTAATAATTTTCGTCGAAACTTTGAACCAACTCCTCGTCCCCTAGACTTTTTGGTTTACCAGAGCGTTTATTATCTTGAAGATTGAAATTTCGAAATTACTGCATCACATTTTTACTTGTGCTGTATGACACAGCATTTGCACTGGAACAAACTCATTCTTTTCCCAGGCTGCATTTTTTATAGGTGAAATGAGAAAAAAAATTAGTGCCTCATATCCTGCACGTCAAGCGACTTCATCTCTACAACTTTACTTTCTGGTTACACTAATGCAGTCTTAAATAGTATAACTTTTTCTAGTGTTAGAAGACGAAGTTTTCATGCGGCTATAAGGCGAATCCAAAATTCTAACTTGAAATGATAAAACGATAAAAATTAGGTGCCAAGAATTAACTTGAACACCAAATATAATTCTTTATTTAACTTGAGGTTTAAACTACTATTAAGCAAGGTTAATCGCACTTGGTTTTCAATGACCACTACGCAGCTGTTTAGGGACACAGTCAACAAGGTGATGATAGCTAATATAGTTGCCAACATCCGGAATGGATAGGAACCGAGAGAAGAAGATTTAGCATGAATTAACTTTTCAAGTATCCATATAATACTTTGGGATTAACAGCAACATACCATACTTTATTGTATTGTATTGTCTGCTACTACGTTTCTTTATCCACTATATTATAGCACATACTTCATTTCTTATGTAGAATAACAACATCCAAAAATGATTGGAATCCAAAAAGATACTTAAATTTATACGTGCTCACAATAGGATGCAGCTTATTTTCCAGATATTGTGTATCTGTCGACATTTACGATAAGGAATGACAGAAATATTTTAAGGTGATAAAGCATAAAAGCACGTGCTAACCAGGATCTAATGATTTAAAAATTACTTGTACTTTATATTTTATACTTTTTCGACCACAACAAAACACTCGTATTGTGGGGCACATGGTTAAAAAGATTGTTTTTGAAATTTAATTCTTCAAGCATATATATATATATATATATATATATATATATATATATATATATATATATATATATATATATATATATATATATATATTTATATATATACCATATATACGACTGTGATCAAAAAATAATAAGACTTTTGAAATAAAACGCAAAGGAGTTATTAATTTTTCCAAATTTATTTCGTCCATTTCAAAGTAATCCTCCTTGGATACGATGCATTTATACCTACGTTTTTTCCAGTCTTCGAAACAGTTGTTGAATTCGATTTCTTGAATAGCCTTTAAAGCCTTTTTCGATTCGGGTTTAATCTCCTCAACTGACTCGAAACGATGTCCCTGAAGCGGTTTTTTGAGTTTAGGGAATAGCCAGAAGTCCAACGGAGCTAAATCAGGCGAATAGGGCGATTGCGGAATGATATGAGTTAAATTGTTGATGAAAATGTCGCGAAGAACCAATGTTGGGTGAGAAGGCGCATTATTGTGATGAAAAAACAAAGAGTTATCGGCCCATAATTCCGGACTCTTGAGATATTTGGGAAGCTGAAAAGTCATTTTTTAAATAAAATTTAATGCCACTTCTTTGCTAAATTTTTTTCACTCATGTTAAAAGTCGAAAAACGCACTTTTGTTGTTGATCGAATGCAAGCGAATCTTATTAACTACTGACGCTATGATCTTAAAATTTGACACAGATGGCAGTTAAGGTCCTACCAACCTAACGAAAAAAAAATTAATCTGATTTGGAAATGCCCGGGCGATTTAAATTTAAAAGTCGTACTATTTTTTGATCACAGTAGTATATATATATATATATATATATATATATATATATATATATATATATATATATATAAATATATATATATATATATATATATATATATATATATATATATATATATATATATATATATATATATATATATATATAAATATATATATATATATATATATATATATATATATATATATATATATATATATATATATGCTTAGTCAAGAAATCAAGAAAACAAAATAAAATACGTACAAAAATATTTTTATTTTTCGACGTAGTCTCCACCTAGCTCTATGCACTTCTTCCACCTGCTTTTCAAAGTTTCCACACCTGTTTAAAAAAAAATTGAAAAAAAGATTCCTCAAGGTCTTCAAAATACTGGTTAATTACAGCTTGGACTTCTTCATTTGATGAAAATTTCTGGCCACCGAGGAGTTTTTTTAGGTTTGGAAACAGATGAAAGTTCAAAGGTGCCAAATCAGAAGAATAAACCGAAATCGCAATTACGAATTTGAGCCATAGACTCAACAGACGTTTGAACGCGTTGTCGTAATGGAACACAACTTTCTTTCTCAGTAATCCTGTTTCTCTTTAATTTCTTGACGTAAACGACGCAAAAGGGTGCAATAGTAAGTCGAGTTTATCGTTTCGCCTTTCGGAGGGTAGTCCACCATAATACCTTTAGCATCCCAAAAAACTGATGCCATCACTTTTCCAGTAGACAGAATTTCCTTCGCTTTCTTTGGGGTCGGTTCACCAGATTTTTTCCACTGCTTGGATTGTTGTTTCGACTCTGAAGTATAGTGGTGAACCCAAGTTTCGTCCATTGTCACAAACCTGTTAAGAAAATCTTGCAGATCAGCCTCAAATATCTCCAAACAGTCGCGAGAAATCGTGAGTCTAATTCGTTTTTGTTCAACTGAAAGCAATCTGGAGACCCACGTAGCGGAAACCTTAGAAAATCCAAATCATTGGCAATGAAGCTTTGTGTTCGTTAATACGAGATGCCTATAGTGTCTGCAATCTCCCTGATAGTTAATCTACGGTCTTTTAATATGAGATCACACACTTTGTCTATATTTTCTTCAGTAGTAGACGTCGTGGGCCGGCCGGAGCGAGGGTCATCTTCGATGCCCTCTCGTCCACGTTTAAATTCCGCTACCCATTTTTTCACAGTGGTATATGACGGAGCAGATTCCCCTAGTGTTGTTTTCATATCATCTTGTATCTCCTTTCGTGTTAAATTTTTTAAAACAGGTACTTGATGACCGCACGTTGTTCAATTTTGTCCATTTTTCCAAAAACACTCGCTAAACTCGTTCTAACCTAAGAACCACAAATTCTACAGTAAAAAAATTTTACACTGTGACACACTGGGATGTGGTTCCTTTAGCACAATGACACTGATTGCAGTCAATCATTGCTAACCACGTTAGCTTCATCAGGCGCGATAATGAAGCTAACATGGTTAGCGAAACGTGCGTCGAGTACAAAAATAAAGTCTTTGGTGTAGTGGTGATATATACTGACTAATAATACATATATATTGGCGAAACATCGTGCAAATTCATTGTTAGACGAACGGGTTGAAACCCGGACTTTAATGTATTAGAGGTGATGTAGATTTTCACAAGTTGTGGAATGTATATATATATATATATATATATATATATATATATATATATATATATATATATATATATATATATATATATCTAGGATTTTCTACAGCTGACGCTGTCTTCCTTCTCTCAGCCTTTGATTCCATCCATTTCTATCTTCCCAGTCTCCATCTGTTAGACCCCTGTCCTCCATAGCCTCATCCACATCGTCTCTCCACGATCGTCTGGGTCTTCCTCTTTTTCTTCTCCCTATAGGGCTCCACTCCGTTATTTGCTTTATCCACCTATTATCTTCGCCGCGTCTTATGTGTCCATACCATTTTAATCCTTTTTCTTCAATGGTGTTTATTGCGTTCTCTTTGATGTTCATTCTGCTTCTTATTTCTTCATTTGTTATTCTCTCCATACGTGTTACTCTACAACATCTTCTCCAATACTCCATCTCTACCGCGTTAATTTTAGATTTATTTCTTTTGTTGATCGTCCATGTGTCTGACCCGTATGTCATTATGCTTTGTATTATTGATTTGTGTATGCTTGTTTTGTTTCTCTTTGTAATGTGCTTGTCCCACAGGATCAAATTTAATTGTCTTATGCATGTCCTCGTTTGTCCGAATCTAGCTTTAATTTCTTCTTCTGATGTTGCGTTTCTTGAAATGATGGTTAATAAATATTTAAATCTATCGGTTCCTTTGATTATTGTTTGTTTATCAACTTCTAGATTCTCCACGTTTCCCTCCTTTGTTCCTAGATATTCCGTTTTATCAAAGTTTATTTCTAATCCTGCTTTAGTGTATTCTTCTTTCAGTTTTCTTACCATATAACTGAGGTCTTCCTCATCTTGCGCTATGATTACTTGGTCGTCTCGTATTGGGACTCCCATTCCACTACATTTTTTTAATGTTTGTTCGAGGTATATTTTGAATAGTGTGGGGGATGTAGAGCATCCTTGTAATAGGCCTTTTGATGTTTGGAGTCTCTTCCCTATTTTGTGTCCTATTTTTATGTTCACTGTGTTGTTTTCGTAGAGAGCTTTTACTGCGTATATTAGTTCTTTGTGAATGCCTATTTCTTTCATTGCGTTCCATAATCTTTGTCTTGGTACTGAGTCATAGGCCTTTCTTATGTCTACGAAGGCTAAATGCACTTCTCTATTCTTTGCCAATTTTTTTCCATTGTTAGTTTTATAGTGTATATGTGGCCTACACATAATTTTCCGGCCGTAAAGCCTGCTTGGTCTTCTCCAATTTTTCCTTTTATGTTTTCCTCTATGATATTTTTAATAATTTTTCCATAAAAAACGTCCCATACTCGATATTATGCTTAGGCCTCTATAGTTTATGCATTTTCTGCGGTCTCCCTTTTTAAATATAGATACTATATAGGCTTTTGACCATTCCTCTGGTATGTTTTCTCCATTTATCGCTCTGTGGAACATGTTTCTCAACATTCGATGTAATTTATTAGACCCGTACTTAATCATTTCATTTACCACACCCCCAGGCCCTGCAGATTTATTATTTTTGAGTGTTTTTGTTGTCTTCTTTACTTCTTCATAGCTTAGTTCTATCTCTTTTTTTTCCTTATTCTGTTCTTCTTCAGCGTTCTATTCCTGGAATTCTTGTCTGTCTTCTGTTAGCAGCTTCTTATAATATTCTCGCTTTGTTGTCATGTACCACGGTACTTTTATATTTGCTATTAATAGTCTATGGTTTTATTTTGATAGTGGTATCGTTTTTAATTATAATGTAGTCTATTATTGATTTTAAGTTTCGTGTTTCTTGCATCCAAGTATATGTGTGGATGTCTTTGTGTTTGTAGAATCCGTTTGTTATTTTGAGGCGGTTTAGTTCACACAGCTCTATTAGTCTCTCTCTCCGTTGTCGTTAGTAATGTATTCTCCGAATGGTCCTACGGTATGGTCCTTTGTTTTCCTTTCTGTTCTCCCATTCAGATCTCCCATTATTATTAATTCTTGGTTTTTCTTTACTTTTTGTATTTCTATTTCTAGTGCTTCCATGAAGTTATCTTTTTCTCTTATAGTGCTGTCTTCTGTTGGGTCGTATACTCCTAATATTACCATGTCTTTTCCTAGCATTGTTATATTTAATTTTATGATTCTTTCATTGATGGATTCCCAAGATGTTATTTTCTTTTTCCACTTCTTTTTTACTAATAATTGTGGAATGTAATACGTTAAAATTCCGGGTGTCAATCCGTTCTTCTAGCGATGAATTTGCATGACGTTTCGCCAAAATCTCATTTGGCATTTTCAAGTGCTCTTGGTGCTGCTGTAACTCGATACTAGTCTTATATGTGGTACTGCGGTGATGAATGTTCCGCGAGATCAAAAGTTTTCAAGTATGCTTGAGAGAGTGCAATGCTTGAAAGAGTCTAGAAGTACTGGAAGACCAGCAGCAACTGCGACCATAGAAGAAAACATAAAACATCTACGATTTTTTATTCAATAATCGCCAGTTAAGTATTAGAGTTCCTTTTGATGTTACTCCCCCTCTTTAGATTACTTCACTTCGAAATAAATTATTGCTGCTGATCACACGTAAGTCTAGTCATATTACCTGGAAACAACACAACGATCAAATGAGTATTATGCAGTAAATGAACCAGAATCTAAAGAAAAAAAAACACGCCCATGTCGGTTCAAATTCAAAGAGGTGTTAAATTTTTTGTTCGATTATCATAGTGTTGTGCAGAGAGTGTTTCTTCCAATTAGCTAGACAATTAATAGAGAGTATTATTTAAGCGTTATGAGTCGTTTACTTGAATAAAAAAGGTCTAAACTGTTGCGCAATAATTCATATATAAAGCACGATAATGCAATAAGTGTTCGTAACATGCTAAATAAAAATGAAACGATAGCCGTTCCTCAATAACCATATTCAATAGATATGGTACCTGTGACTTTTTCCTCAGTCCCGCAAGCAAGCAAGTCGGACTTGCGCAGTTAGTGTTCCGTACGTTGATTACCTTTAAAATAAAAATTTTTGTTACGGAGGAATAAAATATCAATGACTTCACAAAACACACCTCAAATGAGTTTTCAACAAAGCTTTTTTCCGATCTTTATTGATGACATTAAAATGTTTGTTTTTTTTATATACCAGATATATTATTAAAAGTAATGCACTCGTGATAATTTTCGATCAATCTATACTCTATGGAGAATATTTTCGAATGTTCTCAAAATTTGTATCAGTACTTTTCGAGATAAGGCATGGGACAGCGATTTTTCGCAATTTTATAAACACAAACAAAGAAAAGTGCGCGCAAATATTACATTATATATATTTTTAAACTTGTATTTTTTACAAGCTTTGATTTAACATCCCACTCGATGACCTGGTAGAAAAATTTATTTACATATTTTTAAAATCGTGCTTTTACAAGCTTTCATTTAACACCTCGCTCGATGATCTGCTAAAAAAAACTTTTTCACTTTCGATTTCACCCCCCAAAACTAATCCCTTAAGTCAAAATTTAACCTTCAAAACTACAGGGCTCTGATGAGGCCATCAATTTCTATATTAATGCCAAATTTTAACTTTCAATGTCAAATAATTAATAATACATCCGGTGTGGCAGACGGACAGGCAGACAGACAAACAGACAGACAGACAGACCCGGAAGTGTTCTATACAGAACACTAAAAAGGAAGTGCCTTAAAATAATTGATGCCGGTATACTGTTTACTTATTAATAATGAACTATGTGTATACCCACCTAAAGTTACGATAGAAATTCAAGTCACGAGAAATGCCGGGGGGGGGGGGGGGGGGGGGGGGGGGGGGGGGGGGGGGGGGGGGGGGGGGGGGGCCCCCCCCCCCACCCCCCCCTTATCTAAGCGATTGTGCGAATTATTGAGTGTTTATTTTATATGTTAACCTAAAGGATGTTGTTTAATATCTTCGATATTTATTTTTTCGACTTAATCTTGAAAACTCAATTATTTTAAAAGTGTTTACAATTTCTGGGTTAATGGTTTTGGTTTTTCTATTTTTTGGTATGCTTTAAAATTTAATAATAGTGTATTCAATATTATAACTAAGAAAATATTTTTTAATAAATAAAAATACCAGAAACTGTCTTGGTTGTAAGCCCGATTCCACAGTAAGCGAAAATTGAATGTAAGAATAATAGTTCTTAACCTCGAGAGACGTCGCCTTCTGCTTTCGAGATATCGAATTTATAATTTTCTTCGCCTGGCCCCTGAAATAGATATGTTCTCTAATGGGATCGTAGAGAACTACCTACTAGTTACCGCTATGTATGCATATACATACTCGTATATATATATATATATATATATATATATATATATATATATATATATATATATATACATATATATATATATATATATATATATATATATATATATATATATATATATATATATATAATCTTGCTTGCATGGGAGGTAAGAGATACTGAGCAATAATTTTCACGCTTTTTATTTTAGCCTATTTAAGGTAAGGATTCTTTCCAGTCAATAATCCATTTTTCTGTCTTCCAAACGTGGTTACGTATTTCATGTATGATTTTTATTCCCTAATTTCCAAGATATTTTAGTTCCTCTGCAAATATATGTATAGATAAATAAGGTCCTTTTTTGTCTACAGAAACAAGTGTCACATTTTATGTACAGGAACTAAACATAAAACGTATACCCAAGGATAGTCAATATAGCACATTGGCAATAGAGGTACTGAGTAAATTGATTTAATATATATATATATATATATATATATATATATATATATATTATATATATATATATATATATAAATATATATATATATATATATATATATATATATATATATATATATATAAGTATATATATATATATATATATATATATATATATATATATATATGTATATGTATATATATATATATATATATATATATATATATATATATATATATATATATATATATATGTATATGTATATATATATATATATATATATATATTATATATATATATATATATATATATATACCAATTCTGTATTTTATTGTCTCTACCATTCAGTATATCGTGGTGAGGTGTTTGTCTCCTGTTATGTGGGATGGATTGAATATTTCTCGTTGTTGTTCTAGGGCGAGACCAGTACACGAGGGTTCTTCATGCAACTTGAGGAAGCGCAATGCTGGTTAAGTTTTATATCTCTGTGTAGCCACCCTGAAGAATGACGGAGGGCGTTTCTTCTGGCTCATGTTTCTAGGCAGATTTGTCACTTTGGTGCGATGTGCTGAAGATTTGATTAGCTTTAGCTAAGAGCTTTCACCAAGCTCAGTATGGAGTTATCATAACCAAGAGTTTGGGATTTGAACTCCTGTATGTATTTCTGTATATATTCTGTATATATTTCTGTATATATTTCAGTGTATGTTGGTTGCCTGAGGGCATGTGCTCAAAATGCGTGATTTTGAGTCGTTTTGCTTATGGACTCCCATATATAGGATTATGACTTTAGGGAGGTCCTATTTCGAGACTTGCTGTCTCATATAGTTATGTTGAGAATGTTTCCTTGAATGTTAGTTGCGCGTGGACTAATCATTCTGTTCTTAGTGAATATTGCTTTGTGAAGCAGGATCATTCAGTTTGGTGAATTTTAGCTTTTATAGCTATTCACTGTGTTTAGAGTGAATTTTAGCTTTTGTAGCTATTCACCGTGCCTATAGTGATTTTGTTAGCTTTTATAGCTGCTCACTATGTTAAAGGCAAGATTGTTCTTTTAGAACGCAGACTTTGTGTAGTCGAGGACTACTTAGAGAGTGTTTTCTTGGCGAGGAGCCGAGCTTTTTTTGGCGAGATACCAGAGTGTTTTCTTGGCGAGGAGCCGAGGTTTTTTCTGGCGATATACCAGAGTGTTTTCTTGGCGAGGAGCCGAGGTTTTTTTCTGGCAATATACCAGAGTGTTTTGTTGGCGATGAGCTGGCGTGTTTTTCTGGCGATTAACCAGAGCGATTTCCCTGGCGATTCTAGCATGTCTGGATGTCTTAGGACGTCGACATTGCGTTATAGAGTGCGATTATCTGGCGATCAACCAGAGCGTTTTCCCTGGCGATTTTAGCCAGTCTAGATGTCTTAGGACGTCGACATTGCGCGATGTAGAGTGCGATTATTTTCTGAGTGCGACTAGTAGTGATACTAGATTTGGAATGTACTCTTAGCGATGAGCTAGAGCATGGATAGCGATTTTTCCCGAGCGTTTGTCTGGATATTTATCCAGATAATTTTTTTTGGCCTTGTGCTAAATGGTCTGACAAGACTTTTTCTTTTTAGTGTAAGTGTTTGCACTAGAATCAGTTTTTTATTTTTCTTTATTTAAGAATTTTTATAAATTTCTTTTGCTGACATAGAAAATTTTCAGACAATCCTTAAAATATTTTAAGGGGGGTGTTCATATTTTATTTCAGTTCACTTTTTGATTTAGACAAGAGTCTAGACAAAGTTAAATTTTTTTTTGTTTTGGTAACAATAACAGAGCTGATTCTTTTATATAAGAAGACCGCGATTGTTACTTTGAACAGGTATTTCTTATGTTCATGCAAGGATTTTTATTTACTTTTTGATGTACTTAACATTAGTGCTTAATTAAGTTAAGTCTAGTTATAAGATTCTTGTGTACTTGCAAAGATTTTCATTTGGTTTCCATTGTACTTAATATTAGTGCTTAATTGAATTAAGTCTAGTAGTAAGGTCCGAAGTCTGTACTTTTGTTTTAAGTTCTGACCTTAGTATTAAGTGATAGTGTACCACTTTGTACCTTTTCATAAGTAGCCTAAGTTTAATAGACTAGTGTAGTCTATTTCTTTTTGGAAGGGGGTAAATGTAACATTCATTTTTTCCTAGATTTTAAGACCATGTAATGTTACTGATTTTTCACTTCAAATTGTACTTATTTTCATTTTTGTATCGAACGGTATATTAAACAGAGATTCCAAGACGTTCGGTATAGTGTGTTGTGCGGGTTCCTGACCGAATCTACCGCCACGCCGCGATTGGTGAAAAGTGTGTATCCGCTGTTTTAGTTCCGGCGTCGCCATATTACCGGAGAGTTTGGATGGTTTATTTAAGGGTCTGAAGACCGACTGTGGGGGCTGTTTTCCATCTAGCCGCAGCCGGGCTATTTTCCATCTAGTCGCCGAGTAGTCTTCGTACCATCTAGCCGACAGGCTAATTTTCATGAGAGTCGCCAAGTAGGCTTCCTTCGACTGAGCTACAAAAAAAAGCTCAGAACAACCATCATGCGAGCTAAGTAAAAGTACCAGTTTCGTAACTAAAAGCCGTAGTGGGCTTTCAAAGTGTTAGCTAGAAAAAGTGTGAAATCGGTCGAATGCCATCAAAGCAGGAATAAGAACAGTAAGTTACCCAAACTTCCTTCAATAGACTTATTCCAGAGCAGTGCCTTAACAACAATTCAAGACAAACTAAAAAGTGAAGTGTAAAGCACTATTTTTCGTCTACGGGGGTTATCATAGCCAGGATTTAAATGTAATAACTACTAGTTAGGCTAGAATTTTTTTGTAGAACTGCAAAGGTTGGAACTTTTTATTTTAAAAAACATGAATAAATTCTCTTTTTTTGTTGATTAAAGCTAGTGTCTCACTGAATACCTACCCTACTTTTCAGGACAAGAACGCTGTACCAAACTGATTTTTTTATTTACCAACAATACATTCTTTCAGTATTTTTCCATTTTTTTTAGCTGAAGTTAGATCCTTACTATTTTAAAATGGATGGTGCCCAAAATTTGTACAGCTAAAGCTTTTTAAAAATAGAAAATAATTCCAAAAAGACGTAAGGCAATTATCTCTTACCCATATCTCTCTACCAAGGAAAACTGAGCTAGTGTTTCTTTAATTTCTTTAGTTCTTTTAAAATCAGGTTTCACTCAATTTATTATCAGAAATTAAAGCGGGGCTGCAAGAAAATTGTGGCCAAGCGTGGGAAAAACAACTTTTCACAACGCCTCAAAAGGCGGGTAAGTTCCAATGTTACTATATATATATATATATATATATATATATATATATATTATATATATATATATATATATATATATATATATATATGTATATGTATATATATATATATATATATATATATATATATATATATATATATATATATATATATATATATATATATATGTATATGTATATGTATATATATATATATATATATATATATATATATATATATATATATATATATAGTAACATTGGAACTTACCCGCCTTTTGAGGCGTTGTGAAAAGTTGTTTTTCCCACGCTTGGCCACAATTTTCTTGCAGCCCCGCTTTAATTTCTGATAATAAATTGAGTGAAACCTGATTTTAAAAGAACTAAAGAAATTAAAGAAACACTAGCTCAGTTTTCCTTGGTAGAGAGATATGGGTAAGAGATAATTGCCTTACGTCTTTTTGGAATTATTTTCTATTTTTAAAAAGCTTTAGCTGTACAAATTTTGGGCACCATCCATTTTAAAATAGTAAGGATCTAACTTCAGCTAAAAAAATGGAAAAATACTGAAAGAATGTATTGTTGGTAAATAAAAAAATCAGTTTGGTACAGCCGTTCTTGTCCTGAAAGTAGGGTAGGTATTCAGTGAGACACTAGCTTTAATCAACAAAAAAAGAGAATTTATTCATGTTTTTTAAAATAAAAAGTTCCAACCTTTGCAGTTCTACAAAAAAATTCTAGCCTAACTAGTAGTTATTACATTTAAATCCTGGCTATGATAACCCCCGTAGACGAAAAATAGTGCTTTACACTTCACTTTTTAGTTTGTCTTGAATTGTTGTTAAGGCACTGCTCTGGAATAAGTCTATTGAAGGAAGTTTGGGGTAACTTACTGTTCTTATTCCTGCTTTGATGGCATTCGACCGATTTCACACTTTTTCTAGCTAACACTTTGAAAGCCCACTACGGCTTTTAGTTACGAAACTGGTACTTTTACTTAGCTCGCATGATGGTTGTTCTGAGCTTTTTTTTGTAGCTCAGTCGAAGGAAGCCTACTTGGCGACTCTCATGAAAATTAGCCTGTCGGCTAGATGGTACGAAGACTACTCGGCGACTAGATGGAAAATAGCCCGGCTGCGGCTAGATGGAAAACAGCCCCCACAGTCGGTCTTCAGACCCTTAAATAAACCATCCAAACTCTCCGGTAATATGGCGACGCCGGAACTAAAACAGCGGATACACACTTTTCACCAATCGCGGCGTGGCGGTAGATTCGGTCAGGAACCCGCACAACACACTATACCGAACGTCTTGGAATCTCTGTTTAATATACCGTTCGATACAAAAATGAAAATAAGTACAATTTGAAGTGAAAAATCAGTAACATTACATGGTCTTAAAATCTAGGAAAAAATGAATGTTACATTTACCCCCTTCCAAAAAGAAATAGACTACACTAGTCTATTAAACTTAGGCTATTATGAAAAGGTACAAAGTGGTACACTATCACTTAATACTAAGGTCAGAACTTAAAACAAAAGTACAGACTTCGGACCTTACTACTAGACTTAATTCAATTAAGCACTAATATTAAGTACAATGGAAACCAAATGAAAATCTTTGCAAGTACACAAGAATCTTATAACTAGACTTAACTTAATTAAGCACTAATGTTAAGTACATCAAAAAGTAAATAAAAATCCTTGCATGAACATAAGAAATACCTGTTCAAAGTAACAATCGCGGTCTTCTTATATAAAAGAATCAGCTCTGTTATTGTTACCAAAACAAAAAAAAATTTAACTTTGTCTAGACTCTTGTCTAAATCAAAAAAGTGAACTGAAATAAAATATGAACACCCCCCTTAAAATATTTTAAGGATTGTCTGAAAATTTTCTATGTCAGCAAAAGAAATTTATAAAAATTCTTAAATAAAGAAAAATAAAAAACTGATTCTAGTGCAAACACTTACACTAAAAAGAAAAAGTCTTGTCAGACCATTTAGCACAAGGCCAAAAAAAATTATCTGGATAAATATCCAGACAAACGCTCGGGAAAAATCGCTATCCATGCTCTAGCTCATCGCTAAGAGTACATTCCAAATCTAGTATCACTACTAGTCGCACTCAGAAAATAATCGCACTCTACATCGCGCAATGTCGACGTCCTAAGACATCTAGACATGCTAAAATCGCCAGGGAAAACGCTCTGGTTGATCGCCAGATAATCGCACTCTATAACGCAATGTCGACGTCCTAAGACATCCAGACATGCTAGAATCGCAGGGAAATCGCTCTGGTTAATCGCCAGAAAACACGCCAGCTCATCGCCAACAAAACACTCTGGTATATTGCCAGAAAAAAAACCTCGGCTCCTCGCCAAGAAAACACTCTGGTATATCGCCAGAAAAAACCTCGGCTCCTCGCCAAGAAAACACTCTGGTATCTCGCCAGAAAAAAGCTCGGCTCCTCGCCAAGAAAACACTCTGTAAGTAGTCCTCGACTACACAAAGTCTGCGTTCTAAAAGAACAATCTTGCCTTTAACATAGTGAGCAGCTATAAAAGCTAACAAAATCACTATAGGCACGGTGAATAGCTACAAAAGCTAAAATTCACTCTAAACACAGTGAATAGCTATAAAAGCTAAAATTCACCAAACTGAATGATCCTGCTTCACAAAGCAATGTTCACTAAGAACAGAATGATTAGTCCACGCGCAACTAACATTCAAGGAAACATTCTCAACATAACTATATGAGACAGCAAGTCTCGAAATAGGACCTCCCTAAAGTCATAATCCTATATATGGGAGTCCATAAGCAAAACGACTCAAAATCACGCATTTTGAGCACATGCCCTCAGGCAACCAACATACACTGAAATATATACAGAAATATATACAGAAAATACATACAGGAGTTCAAATCCCAAACTCTTGGTTATGATAACTCCATACTGAGCTTGGTGAAAGCTCTTAGCTAAAGCTAATCAAATCTTCAGCACATCGCACCAAAGTGACAAATCTGCCTAGAAACATGAGCCAGAAGAAACGCCCTCCGTCATTCTTCAGGGTGGCTACACAGAGATATAAAACTTAACCAGCATTGCGCTTCCTCAAGTTGCATGAAGAACCCTCGTGTACTGGTCTCGCCCTAGAACAACAACGAGAAATATTCAATCCATCCCACATAACAGGAGACAAAACACCTCACCACGATATACTGAATGGTAGAGACAATAAAATACAGAATTGGTGACCCTGGTGTCCACCAACAAAAGGGAGTAGATTATAGCATCCACTAAACTGAAACGGTGTCTACCACACCACCATAAGTCAGAAAAATTTAATCAATAGGGTGTTCCGAAACACACTACTGCCAACAGCCTGTCACCACTAATAGGCTAATTGGAGCTGAGGTCGACTACAGTAGCTAGGCTCTCCTTTGGTTCAAATAGAAGTAACCATTGGGTAACAAAACCCCTAAAGGTCCCAAAGGTCAAACGTTCACCCCCCCATAGACTACCCTTCCAATCAGTCTGTTCCTCAGGAAGACTAACTTCCTGCCAAACGTCGTAACGGCATCTGTTAGCACCCGGTGCATCACAGCCTGTAAAAAACAGATAACTCATGGGATACAACCTAAAAGGTTTACAAGGTTGACTTAACCAAGCTTCTAACGAAATTTAAAAAAACGAAAATGAGCTTAAAAAGCTACATGAAGCAAAAATTTCTCAAATTTTTGGTGGCAACGCAACAAAACTTTTGAAGACGGCAAGAGCTTTTCCAGCTTAATCAGAAACAAGAAGAAAACATCGTTGACAGCTAAAATATTCGATCATGGTGTTAATCGTCTCCCTAGACAATAGCCTCTAGAAGAAACTGCTACAGGTATCAGGCATAACCGTTTTCTGTCAGCCAAACTTCTAGATTATCTGGTGAAAATCTAAAAATTCGGTTAGGAATCTTCCTTCACTGCGCTTAGCCTCTCTTGACAAGGTTCTCATCTCGGTATCAGATTTTGATCATTTCTTTGTGAAACGACTGTCTTACTCTGCTCTCATCTCTTGTAAATGATCAGCCTTTAGTTCTCCTGCAGGACTTCAATTTCCTATCAATCTGATAGTAGACCGAAAAAACTCAACATACGCCTATGAGTCCATGCAAAAAAATGTTTAAAAAAATTAGTGACTCAAAGGTAACGTTTAAAACGGCTCTGAAAAAAAAATAGAAAATACCCTCAGTTTGTCAATTCAGAAGAAGATCTAAATCAAAATTAATCCAAGTCTTAGACTTACTGGATAAACTAAAATCAATTTACTCTTAATTGCACCCAACATATACCATTAAGGTAATAAAAATACACCCACTCGGGTAACGAACTTTGAAATTGCTCTCTAAAAAATTTTGACTCTACATCACACTACACGAGCTACATCTTGCGCTTGTCCTAATCAAGATCACCTTGGATTGCCTCTAATCAAAATTTCGCTTCCAAGTGTCAAGAACTGGATATTATTTGGGGGGCATAAGCAAATCAAATCCCGCGACCACCGACATACCAGTCTTATGATAAATCCTGAGTGTGACTCTTCCGCAAGCTCGCAACAGCTGAGTCGATGCTAAACATCAACTACCATCAGCCTAAGTTTGGATATGATCAGTACCCAAAACCTTAGCAAAAATAATAAAAGTAAGCTATACTCTGCTCAACTTT
Source organism: Pachyrhynchus sulphureomaculatus (assembly GCA_019049505.1). NCBI lineage: Eukaryota > Metazoa > Arthropoda > Insecta > Coleoptera > Curculionidae > Pachyrhynchus > Pachyrhynchus sulphureomaculatus. The sequence continues at coordinate 126,569,404 of CM032455.1, read as the reverse complement.
TATAATAGTCAAAAAAAACGAGGTCGTCACCTCTACAGAGCAACATCAAAAAAACTAAACGTAAAAGCAATTAAGATAATGTAAATATAAACTATTCTTCTTCTGACAAAACTTTCACTAGGGTTAGGTTCATTGAATGGTTTTAAGTCTTTAATATGCCATCGTCCTATTTTAGTCCCATCTAAATTAACTAAACCATAAACTAAATCTGAAATCTTTTCTCTTATCACGCAATGCACATACTTAGGTACCAACTTAGATGTGAATTTATCAGCTGCACTGGAAAGAATTTTATTTTTTCGCCAAACGTGATCACCTATATTAAAGGGCAAAATCCCTTTTCCTAAGGTTGTAAGACTTACTGTTCCGTTCATAAGCCTTATGTATCCACGCACGTCGGTGAAAATATCTTTTAAAAAAAACCCTTTAAATTTTCGGCGTACGCACCCCTGTTACCCGGAATTATTTTCGCTGTCAACATTGACATCCAAATCTAAATTTTATAATACGATCCAGATAGAGGTATATGTCTGCCGTAAACTAAGAAAGACGGTGTAAACCCTGTTACTTCGTGTCTTGCGGTATTTATCGCTTGTTGGATTTTGGAAATATTGCATCCCAAGTGTCATGTGAATCCACGTAACTT
>CM032455.1:126488692-126568658 GCA_019049505.1 Pachyrhynchus sulphureomaculatus | reverse complement strand
CATGTTTTTGAGGGTACCAACTTCAGAGTGGAAAAAGTATTTCGACAATTGGTTCGACGCATGCAAAAATATATAAATCTTAAATGTGAATATTTTGAGAAACAATTAAAATAATTTGTACCAAAAATTTTTTTTTCTTGTACTGTTTTGTAAAAACTTAAAAGGTAGCCCTTGTATATATATATATATATATATATATATATATAAATATATAAATATATATATATACAAGGGCTATATAAATATATATATATATATATATAAATATATATATATATATATATATATATATATATATATATAATATATATATATATATATATATATAAATATATATATATATATATATATATATATATATATAAATATATATATATATAATATATATATATATATATATATATATATATATATAGTATATATATATATATATATAATATATATATATATATATATATATATACATATATATATATATATATATATATATATATATATATATATATATATATAAATAAATATATATATATATATATATATATATATATATATATATATATATATATATATATATATATATATAAATATTTAGAGAAGTTATTTAGATTATAGGATAATAAATTTGTGTTTAAACGAATATTCGTAGCCCGAATAGCGGGAGTAGGAGAAATAATATTACTGAATTAAGTGTGAACAAGTTATACAAAATTTGCACGTAACTCATGGAATTATCAACTATAGAAAGAGCCGAAAGATTTTTTTTTTATAGCGAAGAAGTCTGAAATAACATAACATTGATCTTGAAATGTAGCTGATAGAAAAACTGCTATTAAAGCTGTCAATTCTAGAAGAGTAAAGGGTTGGGTTAGGTCACGCGAAGGCTTTTAGTCCACTACAGGTATAAGAGGTAAAATCAAAATAGAGAAATATTATGAACCTCGAAATTCTATAATAGGTTTATAAAGTATGATAAAATTTCAAGAAAAATACACTTAGTATATAAAATTGTTATTTTAGAATTTTGTTTCTGTTTTCATTTACTAAACATATTATTTATAATTAAACATACACACACAAATAAATCGTTGATTTTAGATTAATTTATGATTTCACTCTTCGTTTTCATTGTTAAAATCATTTTAATGTTTTTTTTAAGTCAAATATTCTATTATAGGTCTAGTCATACCAGCTGGAGCTCTAATTTTTCTTGGTTTCACCCCAGCTGATGAATCGAAAAGAGCTGTAGCATTATTGGTTATAGCTGTTGGCTTTAACTCTGGAGTTTTCTGTGGTTTTAATGTCAACCATGTTGATATTTCACCTAATCATGCTGGTACTCTTATGGGAATCACCAATGGACTTTCAAATGTTTTTGGAATTGTTGCTCCTTTACTTGTTCAGTTCTTGGTTACAAATGAGGTAAAGCTTTTGCATTTTTCAACGAAAATTTATATTAAGTTTGTTAAATGAGAAATATGAATCCGTAAACCTAAACAACAATTATCATAAACTACTTTAGACCAGTACTACTCTAAATAAAATTATATAATTATTTACCTAAATTCCTAAACATAGAATATAGAAAGTTTGACTTTTACTCGCATCAACAAGTACCGTTCTTGGTTTAGTTATCCTAGTCCTGCTGTATGACGCTCAAATTTGGGGAAAGGGATCCTAATGGTAACGCTATGCGACAAAAAAGAGAACAAACCAAAATGGAAGATATAAAAAAGGGAGATGGGTAGGACACACAGTAAGAATAAAAAGGATAAAATAGACAATATAAACGACGGAATGGAAATCGTAGGAAGGAAAAGAAAAGTACAGTACGGCCCAAACTAAGATAGTACAAATTACATTAAAAATGTTGCTGTCAAGGAGTGGATGAATGAACTACAGGACTGAAACAGATGTAGGAAAATGGATGGAGCATATATCTACTTATGGACAATAACCCCTGATTAAAGTAGGAGAGCGGAAAAGTTCAGAATGTAAAAAATTCTATGAGTTACTGAGAGAGCTGCTACACAGTTACCACCATTACACTAATTACTTTTATTTTGGCAATCTACGCGCGCTACCACAACTATGTTAGCATCATCGGGACTAAATCTAAGATTAAAAATTAAACTATTTATACTAAAATTGTGATTTGCTCGAGTAGAACCGACAAATCACAGACAGAGGTTTAGTTCCGTTCGAGTAATCAGTACAGAGACCTATGAGGAATAGGCCCTTGATCTTTATTTACACTACTTTTACATTTTATAATTTCAATATTTTTGTATGCGCCTAATAATTTCCTATCAGGTATATATATTCTTAAATTATCTAAAGTTAATATATGATTAAATCCATGAGCATGTTCTACAATACTTGTTTTTTTTTTTCTGATCTACTTTGCTGGGCCTTAAATGAGTTAAACGTTTTTAGTGTTCCATACACACTTATAGGATCACTTCGGTGTCCGTCACACACCCGATTTTCTCAGAAAATAGTTGACGTAGAAAATTCAAATTTAATACCAATATAGAAATTGATGGCCCAATTAGAGCCATGTAGTTCTGAGGGTTAAATTTTGAGTTAAGGGGTTAGTTTTGGGGGATGAAATCTGAAGTGAAAAAAAAATTTTATCAGGTCATCGAGTGGGGTATCAAATGAAAGCTTGTGAAAACACGAATTTAAAAATATATATGCTGTAATACTGGCACACACTTTTCTTTGTATTATTTAAAAAAAAAAAATGACTGGAAATCTCTATCTTCACCCCTCTCTCGAAAAGTACTGGTAAAAAATTTTAAAAAAATTCTAAAATATTCTAAATAAAGTGTAGAATGAACGAAAATTATCACGAGTGCATTAGGTTTGATAATTTTTCTAGTAAAAAAAAACATGTGGCACGACAAAATGTTGAAGGTTCAGAAAGTTAGAGATTCAACTGGGACTAAAACCTACGAAATATCAATACATATTCGGTATAATCAGTAATATCACGATGACTGGTAACCAACGGATAGGTACTGAAGACAAAATAATTTTATTTTATTTGTTTATAATTATACAAATATTTAGGTAGTAAATATTTGTTTTAAACTTTTACTATTTCTATATTGAGCTAGATTCATTTATTGACATTTAGGTAGCTAATTTTTATTTTAAAGGCAATCACGGTACGGATCACTAATTGACCAAGTCCATTTTTACACTTGACCGGTTTTTTTTTTTAAATCTTGTTTAGATCTACCTTCTTGTTAGCCCAACAACTTTTTCTTACAACTTGTCCTTGAATATAATTATACAATAACTCTGGATAATTTAAGATTATTAAAATGCACCTGATAGAAAATTCTTAGACGTATATGAAAATATTGAAATTATAACATATAAAATAGTCTAAATAAGGACTGTGTACGGAACGGACCTTCCGACTGTGATTGGTCGGTTTCACTGGAGTATATTACAATTTTGGTATAAATAGTCGAGTTTTAAATATTAGGTATAATCAATTATCACTCCTGATTGTAGTAACATGGTTAGCGAAACGCATATATATGAATAAAATGTGTCCCAAAAAGTTTTATACAAATGAAGAAAAAGTTTATCTCACACATATTGCAAAGAAAATTATTCTTGATAAAAAGTTCTACATTACATGGAAATCCATAGTCAAGCATCAAAAGTTTAAAATATTTGATAGTATACAGGGAAAATAAAAAATAATGATTTATAATGAAAGAGTAAAGTGTGTTTAAATTTAAATCTTCAGTAAATATATTAATTGAAAATGTTCATAGGAACTAAGAAATTATGCTCACGGTTAGATTTGTGGCCTTTCTAGTAAAAAATTAGAAAAAAAACTCCTGATTATTTATTGAATAAAGGAAAATGAAATTAGTTAAAAACTAGTGCACTGATTTGGATTATATCATATTTTTGTTAAAAATTTGATAACCTTTTTATCTGCTTTGCAGCAATTACATCCATAATAAATTTCTGCTAATATCATTTTTATTTTTTTAACATAACAACTAAACATATGGACTAATTCTAACTTTATTGCACAAGTACTTCAATATATCCACCATTTCTTTCTAAACAGGTGATTGTTCTTCGAGAAAAATCTTTAATTACATCTCTAATTATGTCAAGAGTTATAGCATTTTACTTTTCATTATAAATCATTAATTTTTTATTTTCCCTATATACCATCAAATATTTTAAATTTTTGTTACTTGATTATAGATGCTAGGAGAGGACATGCGGAGTTATTGGTAGAAGATGGCAGAATAGAGTTAGAGTAAAATCTCTAAAAAATTTTCGAAGACAATAGTGACGTTCGACATTTCATTTTAATTTTAGAATATTGGTACACTTATCATCAGGTCTTTTTTAGTTGATTTCAATTATTATTTTCTATTACAGGAAGATCCAAAACAATGGCGAATTATTTTCTTTATGACCTCCATAGTTTATGTAGCAACAGATGCATTTTTTGTCTTGTTTGGATCGGGTGAAGTTCAGGACTGGAATGAAGATCCCGAGGAAAAAGGTAATAAACTTTAAAAATCAATTTTTTCACTTTATAAACAAATTCATTCTCAGACTTCTAATATTCTTTGGCAGTCAAGGTCATTGATTTTATATAAGATTTTAACGAAAAATGTTAATTTTTGACAGATCTTCAGCATGCGTTGAAAATTAAAAATTTTTGAACGGGTTATTCTTGGGGATACCGTAGATCCGTTAAAACTGGTTGTAGAGGGTTTGCAATCGATGTTTCGGAAAAGCCATGATGAATACTTTTAAGAAAAAAATTTAGCAAAAAGTTTTTCTAAAACTTTAAAATTTTGTAAAAATTTCGAGAATCTTGAACTTAACTTTCGAAAACAATGTTTTTTATTACGTTTTTTTCTAAATTTTAATATATGTTTTAAAGCCTATAAGTTAATTAACTCAAACAGGAAACTGTTTGGCATCAACCAATATAATATTTTTTTTGTAACTATGCGATGAGGAGGTGTACCAGGGTACAACGCCTGTTTCGCCATCATACATCCCCACGCCCCACCAAACCTTGCTTCCAATATTTCTCACCCTGTCTCTCTAGAAGGCATCTGCGAATAGATTTTTCAAGTTACCATGCTCAAGAAGTGGTCCTTGCTCTTTATTTGCCCGAACCTTCGGTAATTATGAGCTCAATTTTTGTCGTTCATAATACTTCTTTTACCTTCCTATTCAATTTCTTAATAGAAAAAAAAAACACCACTACCAACCTCTAAGTAAATTATCTTTCAATGATTTCGTGGTCGATATCATCCGAAACTGTTATAGCATCAGAAACATTTTAGCATGGTATCGGTGCACTTACAATATATAATGGTCTAGCCCTCTTCAGCGAGTATACGCTTCTGCTGTTTTCTCCTATATGGCCGCGAGTCAAACCTAGTGTTGTGTCCGTTTCAAAGGGCGCCTCAGCTGGTCTATGTAGGCCTATGCAGTGCGAGAGTAGATCCCTATCAGAGTATTCGGGTCCCAAGGCAACTGTTGAAAAAACCGCTATGCAAACGAACACTCACTTACTTCCTACGTATTGATCATGAAGTTCTATTATTAGTGTTGAGAGCACTTTAGCAAAATTATAATGATCTGGAACTAGGAATAAATTATAGCCCATCAACTACAATTAGTACAATTTGTCAGTAGACGTTATATTGCCCAATTCGCCAAGCGATTCATTGTTTTGACAGTTTAAAGTATGTCAAAAAATATTTTGTTGCTTTCGTTTTTTTCTGACTGATGTTGGTGCTAATTTAATAGAGGAACGAAAACGTATATCTGTAAGAGTATCACAGGCACCAAGAAACGTAATATTTTCTACGTGTTTGTGTATTTATCTTTATGCTAGATTTTACATATTTTTAATTTTAAAAATATTCTATTAATAATTTAATTCCTTTATTTTTTCTTGCAGAAAAGAGAAGTAAAACTCCTTAACGTCCCTCTACAAGGTGATGTTCCTTATCTGTGACTGTGATATAGTATTCCTATAAGACCGTAACAATTTCATAAGATGGAAAAAATAAGTAATTTTGTACCTATTAACACCTAAAGATCTTAGACATATTTATTTTTTGAGAGTTTTTAATCCTGAAGTAGTAATTCACACAACAAAGCACATACGAAATTGTCATGAGATATATAATTATTTGTAGTGTCAACGAAACATTGTGGTTTTTCAAAATAAGGGATTAATAAAATGATTGGAGTGGCCGAACAATTTGATGTAATTCAGGTTATCTAATTTACAAAAATATAAAAATACAACGGAAATATATCTCTTCATAAATAATTGCCTTTTTTTCTCTGGCCACATCATATGACACTTGAAAGTGAAACTAAAATTTAGTATTGTATTGAATTGTATTAAATTGAAAACACCAGGCAATTTTGGAATAATATTTATTGAATCGATGATATTACGAAAATTAGATGTGTAAACATTATTGTTTAAGGTTTATCAATTGACGTAAATTTAGTTCTTGGTTATACAATTACCTAAAATAAATTATTTCTAATTATTAGTAGAATTAAAACATATTCTTTGTGTTTCCTGTTTCTGAATGTTCCTTTTGTTGGGAAAAGATTTAATATTTTTTTCTATGTCGGGTCTCAGCCCCGTTATATCGGAAAGTTACAGTCTGTCAAGTAAGAACGTGTCCGCGATAATTCATTTTTTGGTAGATGCAATTCTAGCGATTCAACAAAGAATCGGTAGAGGGAACCTTTGTCTACGACACACCTTAGCAAAAGGATTCCGAACTTTCGTCGGAATCACGTAAAATTCAAAATGAGTCAATGTCTTTCTTTTTTCCCATCCAAAGTAGTCTAAAATGACACATTCCGCGGCAGATAAAATAAATTAAAAAGTTGGTTGTCGTTTGTGAAGAAATGGGTAAATCGTTTCAACAGGACGAAAAATGTCGACCATTTGCCAAAATGTGGCTCGGTAGGCAAAGTTACTCCGAAAGTTGAAAAACGAATTGTCTTTGTTTTCACGGGACCCGAAGTTGGCGCTGCTTCAAGATTAAGAAAATCGGGTTTGAATATGTCCCATGAGAGCATTCGACAACATCTTCGTGCTCATGATGTCAAATTCTGAAGCACGTAGAAAAACCTCTGCTGGGCGAAAATTAAGTCGCGAAGCGGTTCACTTAGACCCACGATAAGATACTAGAGTGGCCCTCACAATCGCCGGACGCCAATTCTATTGAAAATATTTGATCCCTTGTAAAGAGAAAGCTCAGAAGAAAGACTCTGAGGACTTCGACTCAGTTGCCTAGCGAGGTTCAAAAAATTTACACAATATGCAGAAAATCTCGTCGACAGCGAGCCTCGAAGATGCCAGGCAATTATTGATGCAGGAGGTGCTTGGATAACTTACTGAGGTAATTGCCCCATTACTAGCACACCAAAGAATACATTGATGGCAAAAATTGTTTTCGAGGCACATTTTTTTCATGAATACGTTCGGTAACATTCTTACTTGACATACTGTATCTTCTGATCTTTTCAATTTGTATCTGCTCAGTAATCATATTTTATATTAAAATAAATTATTCGAAGCAAATTACAAGTTTGTTTACAGTATGGGTGTGCATAAGCATTATGTTATTATCATTACTAGTGAGGATAAGTTCGACGACGAGGTCGCATACCCAGTCATGGTAGCCATACGAATGAAGTAATGTACACCAACGCACGGATATATATTACATAACATTTTATCTACGATTTCCTGCAAAAAAATAAAATGAAGATGTCAGTATGACTTTTTACCAAAAATGAATAAATCTTTTATTTTATGAAAAAGATCAATTGTATAATGCTTATTATACAACTAGTAGGGTAATGAAATTATTACAGCACTAGTAGTGTAATAAGCTACTCTTATATAATTTTAGCAACGAAAACTAAGTGATGTAATACTTTTTCATTTAAAATAACGTAGATAAAATACTTCACATTTCCAAAGAGTTTAGATGACTAGTAATTGAAACCATGATAACACTACTACCAGAAAAATTCTTGTATCGTTCTACTCGTATTTCTTATAAGATGAGTTTTTGTTCTTTCAAATTTTAAATAAATACATTTCCAAATATATTTATGGGTTTTCTTTTTAGTGTTCCGTACGGAACACTTATAAGATCACTTCGGTGTCTGTCTGTCTGTCTGTCTGTCACACCCAATTTTGTCCGAAACTATTTGACATAGAAAGGTGAAATTTGGTAATAATATAGGAATTGATGGCCTCATCAGAGCCATGTAGTTTTGAGAATTAAATTTTGACTTAAGGGGTTAGTTTTGGGGGGTAAAGTCATGTGAAAAAAAAAATTTTTTACTAGGTCATCGAGTGTGGTGTCAAATGAAAACTTGTGAAAACACGAGTAAAAAAATATATATATAATATTATACTTGCGCGCACTTTTCTTTGTATTATTTTTAAAAATTCGCGAAAAATCGCTGCCTTATCCCGAAAAGTACTTATCAAAAAATTTCGAAAAAATTCTGGAATATTGTCCACGGGGGTGTAGATTGAACGAAAATTATCACGAGTGCATTACCTTTAATAATTTATATGGTATATAAAAAAAACAAAAATTTCAAGGTCATCAGATTTCAGTAAAGATTGGAAACAAACTTTGTTGAAAACTCATTTGGGGTGTGTTTTGTGAAGTCACTGATCATTTTTATACCACCGTAACATAAATTTTGACTTAAGGGGTTCGTTTTGAGGGGTGAAATCGGAAGTAAAAAAAATTTTTTTTACTAGGTCATCGAGTGTGGTGTCAAATGAAAGCTTGTGGAAACACGAGTAAAAAATATATATATATAATGTAATACTTGCACACACTTTTCTTCGTATTACTTTTAAAAAATCGCTGTCCCCTACCTTATCTCGAAAAGTACTGATCAAAAAATTTTGAAAAAATTCTGGAATATTCTCCACGGGGTATAGATTGAACGAAAATTATCACGAGTGCATTACCTTTAATAATTTACTTGGTATATAAAAAAAAAAAAAAAAAAAATTTCAAGGTCACCAGTTTCCAGTAAAGATTGGAAACAAACTTTGTTGAAAAACTCATTTGGGGTGTGTTTTGTGAAGTCACTGATCATTTTATACCACTCTAACAAAAATTTTTATTGTAAAAACAATCAACGTACGGAACACTAATTGTGCAAGTTCAACTTGCACTTGACCGGTTTTTTTATTTTTAGGTTCTTTTTAGGTCCCTGTATGTATATGGTATTAGTATATTAAGCAGTTTTAATTCTGATGGGAGCTATCAGAAGTTACTGTCTTTGAAATTTTATAAAAATAACAACAGATACTCGATGTTTACCTTAATCTCCTTAGCTTTTGATATGTTTTTACTGTCTTTTAAGCAATCGTGGAATCGCGAATCCTTAAAATTGTGGTTATTTTAGTGCACTAAATTCTTCGGAGCTTTGTTTTTACTTGTTGAACTAATTTGAACTGAAAATATAGTAAGTCGTATTGTAAAGGTCGGAAGCGGTGATAATCCGAAGGGTTCAAGTACCGAAAATACTCTGCACGAAGGAGAATTTCCAGGTCCAAATCTACCAAATTTTTTTGTTGACCACATTGGCTAAATAATTTTGTTTTTAGGTATTACAGATATTTTTTAAAATGTAGCTCAATGTTTTACTTTTTGCCGATAACTACAACCCTTGATATAATTGCACTATAGATTGTTACTTTTTTGTTCAGGGTGTTTTCATTGAACCAGAGTATCGAATTTAGTGTCCGTCCTTTTTTTCTGACCTTATTATATTTTACGATCTATATCTCTGTCCGTTATTCAGTGTCTCGATATTATGCTTCCTAAGTGCTTATATTTGTTACATATTCTAGATACATTTATTTTTGTTCTACTATTCGTAGATATTCCGTATTCTACAAGTTAGTATTTATTCCCCATTTTTCATATTCCATATTCGTCTCTAAGTTTTCTTGGCAGATAATCGATATTCCTTTCAGCATTGGCGACAGTTACTTCATCGTTTGCAAAGGGAAGTGTTGTTAAGGGGCAGTCGTTGATTTATATTCTCAATGCTGAACATGTGTGCCTCTAGTGTTTTATCGCTTTCTGTACATACATTTAGAAAACGTGGGCGATAAGTAACATCCTTGTTTGAAACACTTCGTAACAAGTTACTTTGAGAGTGCATTTTCAATTTTTACAGCACTTTTGGAGTTTTTACAGTTATTATAAATTAGACAATCCTAGGTTTTGTCCAGTCTGATTTTCGTGGATGTATTAGAAAGTTTTATTAAGGGGACCATGTCATAAACTTTTTGGAGATCAATAATTACGAGATAAGCGGGAAAGCTTCTAGCTCTCTTTTTCTCTATTATGAGCATTTGTTGAAAAGTAAATATGTTTTTCAAGAATGATCGTCCTGCGCAAGCCGCTTTGCTCCTCCTGGTCTGTGTATTGTTAAATTTATATTCCTTTTATTCTCTCACCAAAGTCCAAAGTGTATTCTTAACTTTGTGACCCTCAAATGAAAAAGAATATTTATATAGAGCCTTTTCACATTGTAGTTTACTCATTGACTTGACAACTCTTGACAACAAACGTTTTTCTTCAATCTTAAAGAACACGTAAAATCACATATAATTACTACCCTGTCTCACCTCCTTTAAACCCATTTATATTCCTTACATGTGTTAATTCACATAAATAGGTTTAAAATATTGTTTTTCTTGACGAAACATAAAGAAAAAAATAATTTAATTCAAACACTACAAATCGATATTTTAAATAATAGGTACTTTATAAAAAGATATTAATCGCAAAAAAAGTTTAAAAGCAGAAAGAGTTTCAGAGATATTTACAACAGAACTAAAATTGATAATATTGGAAAATAACATAATTTTCGGATTCCTCTCAAAAAACTCTAATCAGAACGAATAATCCAATATATACTTAGCAACCTAACTGATACCTCCCTTTCCTCATTAAAACCATATATATTTCACTGATTGAAAATATTTAAAAAAAAATACAATTTCCAGATTCAGACACATCAAAAACTGTGAAAAGGAGTACTATACTCCTTATTAATACCTTATTTGTTGGACTAATTAAAAGTATTTGAAAAGTAACACAACTTTCAAATTGATCAAATTCAAGCATCCTGAAATAGACATATATATTCAAGGCAACCCCTCTAACCCCCTCTCCTATTTCACTAACCCCTTACATGTTCAACCAAATGAACATAACGAAAAAATAAGGCAATATTTAAATTCCTTGACTCTAAAAATGATTTATAATATGACATTTACAAACCAACCCTTCAAACCCTCTCCCTAACTCATTAATTTACCTTCAAATACATATATGATAATAAATAATTAAAAATAGTGAAAAAATACCATAATTTTTTAAATTATCGACTTCAGGTACCCTGGCAGCAACATGAAACATGAAGTATTAAACACAATACCTCTAACACCCTTCCCCGCCCTTTATATGTTTGACAGTAAATAATTATCGGTAACGTTTGTTTATTACATCAACAAAAAACCAAGAAAAATTCTTATACTCTGAAACTACTGCTGCTTAAAAGAGTTTACATATACCTGGGCGCTGCAAAAAGTATGTATATTTTTAAAAAAATATTTTAAAAGTCGAATAATAATTAATTATAAAAGAATTGCGATTATACGAGTATATTTCCATTGTACTTTAAATTATAAGAATTTTTTTTTTAAATATGTTTTAAATGTTAACATTATTTTTTATCGGGTTAAATGGACCACTGATGAAAACTATGGCGCCTCCTTGTCTACAGGATAACTTCACAAAAAATAATCCAATCTACAAAAATAACAATTAATCTTGTAAAATAATGTAGTAGTTAAAAATTGTCGAAGGTGTTTTTTTTCCAAAAATAAAAAATTTATGGTATTTCAAACTTTAGCATACATTTTCGACCGAGAAATTTATATATAATTATTTATAAAAAATTGTCTATTTCAAAAATTAAAAAAATCTCTCGACATTTTGTAGAGAAAGTAATTATTAAGATTTAAAAAAAATGTTAACAGGTTGACTGCCGATCTATATTTTTGAGTTTGTGGTTGACGCCGGTAAGATTTTTCCAAATATTTTTATTTTATTGTGGTAAATATGAATTAAAATGAGTCTTGGATGTGTTTTTTTTATGTGCCATTCAAAATATTAGAAAAAAAAAATTTCACTCCGATCGGAGTAATCGGCATTGCAAGTGAAAATTTTTACTAGATACCGAACACTCCGATCGGAGTGTCCAATTAAATAAGTAAGGAAATAATAAATCGAACTCATGAACTCAAAACATTTATTTCTAAATCATTTTTGTACATTTTTATGGTAATCCTCAAAGCAATTAAGGCAAAAACCTGGTTGTCCAGGGCACATTTTGCATTCATACACTGTTTGCTTTCTTATTTTTATTTTTCCTGCATTCTTTGCATTCCTTTCTGCTTACCCGTTTTGTTTTTCTTTAGTTCCTTTTTTTTCACTAACAATTTTTTCTACTTTGCTAATGCTGTGGACATTTATTTGGCCTGGAGGAATTTGCGGCAAATTAGTAATTGGTCGTCTGGCTAGTAAATTTCTTATGACATCCAATCGGAAGTCATATAATCGTAACTGGTCAGACCGCGAATATTTATTGTCCAAAAAATAGGCGTTTATCATGCTCATTTGCAGCACATGCATGAATAAATTTTTGTACCACCGAATGGTTTTTACGGCTGCAAGGATAATATGCCATCATTTGATCCTGTCTATCTATACCGGACATAAAAGCATTATATCCAATGATTGCGAAAGGTTTTTCAGATTCTTGATTTCTTTTGTTTTTAAAAATGCCCATTTCGCTTCCAAATTCTGTTGAAATGTATTGAACATTGCGTTTATCGCGCCATTTTCCGACATGCACTCCATTGCAAAACATAGATTTATTCTCACCACGTTTTAAGTTTGCACTCATTACCTCTTTCGGATTATCTTTCCTCTCAGCTCTCAGCGTACCAGTGCAGTATGTATTTTGTTGAAGTAATTTCCTAGCTAAATTAACACTATTGTAAAAATTGTCTAGATAAACAGCATGTCCCACACCCAATTTTTTCCTCCAATAAATGTAAAACAATCTTTTCAGTATGTCCGCTTCCACCATAAACATCTGTCGCACCTTCGTAGACACGAAATTTCAAAATAAGTCCATTAGGCTCTGTCAGCATGTATAACTTCATACCATACTTATGACGCTTATTCTTGATATACTGTTTAAACTGGAGACGACCCCGATAAAGTACCATAGCTTCATCCAAAGACAACTCTCTTCCAGGATAGTAAATTTCTCCCATCTTGTTGTTAAAAAAATCTGCCACAAATCTAATCTTTCCTAGCCGATCTGCCGGATCCATATCTGGAGATGTAAAATGCAAACACCTTAAGATAAGCAAAAATCTATTCCTTGACATATATTTTCTAAAAACAGGTAGATTAATTAGAGGATCAGTTTTCCAATAATCGTTAAGACGGCTCAAGGATATTGTGCCAGTGTGAAGTAACAGGGCCAAAAAAATTTTTAGTTCATCAAGAGTAAGATCTTTAAAATTAGTAATACGTGATTTTGTACTTGTTTCTGGGCGCAGCAAAACCTCGACTGCGTAAGAATTCGTTCGTTCTACAATAGTTTGTAAAAATCATCATCAATGATCATTTCGAAAAAATCGATAGGTGCACCCTGTCCTGAATTTGCACCAATAATTCCTGGGTTTTCTGGAACAAAATTTGTTTTTAACGCACCTCTGTCGTTCCATTTTATCTCATTAAGGCTAGGAAGTGTTTGATGTGGCCGAATAGGGTCTATAAAATTCTCTTCTTCGGACTCGGAGCTTGAATTTACATCACTATCGTCTGTGTCTGGTACGTAATGTTCGTCACTACTACCTCCGCTTTCTTCCAATAGCTGCAATAATTCAGTGTCAGTTAGCTTCTTTTTCTTATCATATACCTTTTTTTCATCACTACAATGTCTTTTTTTAATACCAGAAGGCCCAGGTTGATTGTCCATATTGTACGGCAGGTTACAACCAAACCAAAAGCAAATCCGCGGAACCACTTAAGCACCCGTTAGAACTTGCGTTTTTAAGCAACGCCACCACTAGAAACACGTTTCATATACAACGCCGATGGAATACTAAAACGTTTCGTAAGAACGCATGTCGAACTCCGATCGGAGTAGACGGCGTTGGCGAAGAGACCCGACGCACTCCGATCGGAGTGGTCGGCAGTCAACCTGTTAAAAAATATTAAAATTTGCGTGTGTAATATTACAGACAGTGCATTGAGACAGCTAGCGGTCCAATCCGACGCCAGGTCACATTTAATGCCATAGCTTTGTAAAGGAATGGAATTTTCTTAAAATTCTTTTTGAAGTATAGAGAATAAAAATCCGTCAAAAAAAATCGAATTTTTGAAAATTCCAAGTGTATGTAACCCCTTATGAACCATCGAGAGCGGTGCCTGTCACAGCCAGCTAACGACTCGGTACACGACGATTCGTTCTTTTTTATGACCTATTATTTCTGATATTTTAGTGTATGTATACTGTTATGTGACTATTTTCTTAATTTATTTTCAGAGTACTTTTGCTGTTTTACTAGTTTTTTTTTATTAACAACTTTCTGCCTAAATATACGTACATAAGTATTTACCAAAGTATTTACATATAAATTTACACAACAAAAGTAGTTATTTGAGCTAACAGCGTTTTGCCTTTCAACGACGAAGGACAGTCGAACATCGTGTACCAGTGAGTCGTCGGCTGACTGCGACTGTTTTCTGTAACGAGGCAATAGGCGCCGTCGCCGATTATTAAGTTCAGGTCGGACGAATCTGCGATATCTGCGTATGCAGCGAGTATTTAAAGCAGGTATTACCTGTGACTGTCTAAGTCACAGGTAAAAGTCACAAATTTGATAATATCGCTAATCTCTATCACACATACAACAAAACAATTGAACATTTTGGAGTATCTTGAACGGTTTCACTTGATATATTTAAGCCATTCGACCCTGTTTAGCATGACCAGTTATTGGCTAAGCTGTTATGATATGCCTGAAAGGTTTCGTTTAGAGCTTTCTTGTTTCATCAGAGAACGTTGTTAACGCGTAGCTGTTCAGGAGTCTCTTTCTAGTTCCTTTACTAACAACGCTGGTGTGCTCAAGACTCTATATACCGTATCTTACACTCTTTTACATTAGCGATCAGTTCGAAAAAAATCCAGAATCCAATCTACAGCTTCGCCGATGACAGTACTTTCGTTTTTTCATTGACGTTGCACGCCCGAACATCTATTACCCATGTAACTATTCGTAGACTAAAGAAAGTTGTTCAACTTAATAAAGACTAGGAAGAAATTTTATCTTGGAGTAGAATTTAAACGCTGCAAAAACCCAGTAGGAACTTTTCTTAAAAAAAGTCACGTTACATAACGATATTTATTTATAACGAAAGACGTCATTCCTCTGGCATCATTACTCAACTTTCTAGACTTTAACTTGGGGAGCAAATATGTGTTGACATGAACATATAGCTTTTATAGAAAAGAAAATTTCTAAGATGCTCTGAATATAATTTCGTACTTGAAACCCTTGAGCTCCTAAACAACTTTTAATTCTCAACAAAGCTTTAAATTTAGTCAACTGCCTCATGTTTGGGGCTCTGCCCCCAAACATACGCCACATTGCTCGGATTCTATTCAGAAAACAGCTATTCGCCGGATTGAAGACACAGACAGCAACCTTATTCCTTGAAATATCAAAAAACGGTTTGTGACTTAAATCTGTTCTGTAAGTTCTCATCGAAAGTGTTCAATGAATGTAATCCCATTTAATTCCTTCCACAATTATTTGTACTAGAAATACACGTCACGCTAATACATCACATCCATATGAAGTTCGGCTTGTCACTCGTCGTGATTTATTTTTCAAGGGTAACTTCGTTCCTTTAGAATCATTTACTGTGGACTGTGTTTCCCGCCGTGAATTACTTTTTTTCCGCATACAGGTCGCTCCTCCAGTGCAGTAGAGATCTCTCTGCAGCACTTGTCCTTTGTCTATAAAAAAGAAACATAATTTGAAGGGATAATATTGATTGTCTATAAGTGTGACATAGTATTTAAAAACAACCGGTAAAGTGCAAGTTGAACTTGCACAATTAGTGTTCCGTACGTTGATTGCTTTTAAAATAAAAAATGTTGTTACGGTGGTAACTTCACAAAACACACCCCAAATGAGTTTTCAACAAAGTTTGTTTCAGATCTTTACTGAAAACTGATGACCTTGAAATTTTTGTTTTTTTGTATACCAGATAAATTATTAAAGGTAATGCACTCGTGATAATTTTCGTTCAAATCTACATCCCGTGGAGAATATTCCAGAATTTTTTCAAAATTTTTTGATCTCACAGCGATTTTTTAAAAATAATACAAAGAAAAGTGTCTGCAAGTATTACATATATATATATATATATATATATATATATATATATATATATATATATATATATATATATATATATATATATATATATATATATATATATATATATATATATATATATATATATATGTTTTTTTACTCGTATTTTCACAAGCTTTCATTTGACACTACACTCGATGACCTACTGAAAATTTTTTTTTTCACTTCCGATTTCACCCCCCAAAACTAACCCCTTAAGTCAAAATTCGACTTTCAAAACCACACGGCTTTGATAAGGCCATCAATTCCTATATTATTACCAAATTTCAACTTTCTATGACAAATAGCTTCGGAGAAAATCGGGTGTGACAGACAGACAGACACACAGACAGACTGACAGACAGACACCGAAGTCATCTTATAAGTGTTCCGTACGGAACAATAAAAATTATAGTTTTTGCAAATAAAGAATAAATAAAAGTATTACAATAATCGACAAAATTTAATGTACTTTTAAGTTCGAGCAAAAAAAAATATAAAAATGGAACGTAAACATACCTCTTCATAGATAATTGCTGTTCTCATTTGGCCAAGCTATATGACCTCTCAAGGTGAAACCAAAATTCGGTATTGTAGTTTAAAATTATAATTTTTAGATATTTTTGTAGGTAATCTCACCACACCGTAATTTTACCTGTGCAAAGTAACACATAGTTTTAAATTTTTATTGTGTTAACGCACTAAAAAAGTTTTACATCACAATGTCCTTAATATTCGATGTTTCACAACGTTAAGCAATTTCGCATCAATATTTATTAAAGCGATGTTATTTTGGAAGTTAGATGTTGGATTTTTTTTTGAAAATTATGTTTATTAATTCATTCTAAGTAAAATTCGTTTGGTTGTAAAATGACCTAGAATTAAGTATTTCTAATTAGTATGAGTATTAAAACATATTCTTTGTAGTGCTTTAAAAAAATTATTTGAAATTGCACAGTCTAGAAACAGCAATATTATGATTTTATCCTCTCTGGGGTATCACCAAGAGTATTGTCCTGAGTTATGGATCTTAAACAACTTGTGCTTTTTTGTTTATAAACAATTTAAGTTTTCAGAACGCGTTTTTTGAGCTTAAAATGTGAATAACTCGGTTATATAGGTCGGACCGAGACAAAAAACCAAACTCTTCGTAATGAAATTTCCAACAAATCATCGATGGTTTTAAGTTACTCATGTGCGTACATAACCTACAAAATTGAAAAAATAAACAAAAAACTATTTTTCTCATTTAATTATACAGGTCGACTAAGTGAACCAATCGGCTTGAAACTTTCAAAAATATTCTTTTTGTTATAGCAAAAATACCCTGAAATTTTGGTAAAAAAATATTGAATCCAGTGGGCACAATTGAATTTGTTATTTAAAATTTGAATTGCCCGCCATTTTATGCCATTTGGTACAAAATGGAGCTTTTTTTTAAAAAAAAATTAGGTCTCGACGCCAGCTTTCCGGTGCCATTAAAAAAAATTTCTTTGGAGTCATTTTAACCGTTTTTTTTTTTAATTTGTTAATGAAAAAGATTTTTTTTAATAAAGGTCTCGATTCTCTATCAGATGTGATAAAAAATTTTCAAGGGGCCCCATGGCGGCCGGTGGCTCCATGGCAGCCCGTGGCTTCTTGACGTAGTACTGACTTTCGGAGTCAAGTAGAGTTTTTAGTTCAAGTAAATTTTTTTAGTACAAGTAGACTTTTATAATACAACTAGAGCTTTTTAGTATCATTTTTCTCCACAAAAAATAAATATAAAATATGCTCAAACACAAATAAAAAAAAAATAATTAGAAAATTAAATTATATAATCATCATTAAAAGGAGACGCGAATGATGATACAAATCACAGTAAACAGTACAAGGACCACTAAGAGGCATATTTTTTAAACAAATGAATATACTGTTAATAACATATTGTATTTGTAAGGAAACCAAATACGTAAACTAATTTTGAATAATAAAGCGTCTTCGAATTGAACTGAGTTTCTTGCGGTGCGAAGGTGTCGGGTTCCATTCCCGGCAGGTCGGTATATTTGTTTATTAATTTATTTAAGTATATTTGTTTTGTTTGCTAAAATGCAATAACGTCCGTGGCAGCACTACCGCGTTGTCTTAAAGGTGCTGTGAAAAACAAAAATATATGTTTCAGCACCTGGACAAATTTAACGGAACGATAGCCTTAGGACATAAAGAAGGGTAAAATTCCTACTAGGCGGGTATCTGTACGATAAAAAAAAATATACTATTAGTGAGCTAACTATAGCACTAATAGTATAATGGATAACCACATATAATTTAAACAAAGAAAAATAAGTAATGTATTACCACTTTAGTTACACCATCTTAGAAAAAAATATTTTTATTACATTTCCAAAGAGTTTAGATGTTTCACGATCGAAACGGTATTGAAGACATTAACAGAACTATTCATGTTTCACTATATAGGAGTTCTTTTTTAAATTTTAAACCAATTTTACATATATATTTTTTAATGAGTACTGTACACGTGCTACAACGAAATCCCTAAAACGCTACAGAAGTGAGCATCCGAGCTAGCCCTAATTCAAATATTTTTGTTTCAAAAGCAAATAAACCCCAGAGCAGTTTTGAAGGGTTAACTGTTATTTATTATTTCCATAAACGCATGCGTCGGTCATTCTCTATCTACTGTTTGCACTCGGATGACCTTAAGGTCTATAAGATAGTAGTACTATTGACTGTCATGATCCTCGATCCGATCTCAACAGATTTCATATCCTGTTTAAACATAATCATAATAAATAATTAAAATATTCGTGGAAATATTTTAAGAGAAGATTGTCAGACGAGACACTTATGTTTTTTGTTACGAAATTACTGTTCTTTATTAACGTAGATAATATTATGAATATTGTTTATAGAATGCTGGGATTTGTTACTTGGCAATGTAAAAACTTGCACCCGTTATCCAAATTCCAAATTCTAGAACAAACACTTTATTAGGTTTATATCTTTAGCCGTCTCAATTTTGCAACCATCGACTGAAATCCCACATACAAAATGTACTAATCAGGCCTATAATCTATTCAAAATAAAATATTTGGCGTTTAGACGGCTTACTCGGCATAATATGAGTTGCGATTTTGTTATTAAATTATTAATTAAAAAATCGATTCTTCCGATCTTTCGGCTCTAACAATATTCAATATTTCTCAGAAGAATTTTTGGCCTAAAAATTTATGAAAAGAGTATATTATTTGAAATAGACTTGGTAAAATGATGGACATACGGTTTCTAAATTCTAATGCAGTGGTTTTAGTCAGATTTGACGGAAAATATGTGATTTAATATCATCGTATTAGTAATTCCAAGGGATTTGTTCAAGGTCGCTTATCAAAGTTTGAAATTAAATAAGAAGGCTTTCCAGGTTTCAAGAAGCATTTACAGAGTATAGATTCATACATACTAAGCTTAGTCGTTGCTACATATAAGCCATATTATTACTCCAAATTACTAGAAAAACTACCGACAAGTGCTTGGCATCAAAATGAAATATTTGAATTAATTTGTTTATGGGCAGCGCTATGTAAGCGACGCGTGTGCGGCAAAAGAGATTCATGTCGATCTGCAATGCACAGTCCTGGGCAAATCATTCCAAAGGGATGAGGGTCTTCATATAAAAGACTCCTTAAAAATTGTTGTATGAGGACTAATAAGCTTAAGTTCATACGGATGTGAAGTATTAGCGGTATGTGTATTCCTAGCATGCACTGCTCTAGGAAGAATTAAGCGGGTTACATCCATCGAACACTTTCCATGAAGATACTAATAGAATGGACTTAAGTAGCCAACAGTTCTTCAATGTTCCAAGGAATCAAAGTTTCTGGTAACTTGAGTCTTTAAACAGGCGCCCTTCTGAATAGAGTCCATCAAATGCAGTGTATGTTTGGGAGCAAAGCCCCAAACATGGGAGCAAAGACCCAAACATGGGAGCAGTATTCCAGCGTTGGTTGAATTTGAGCTTTGTACAGAATTAAGAGTTGTTATGGAGTGTAAACATTTCTAGGTCGAAATTTTGAGACGCTCTCTTTCCTATGCAAGTAACATAATTATGTTTAAATATATTTGCTTCCACATAAGGCCCAGCAAATTGAGTCACGATGCCAGAGGTGTGAAGTGTCCCGACATAACTATGCCGGATTCAGTAACGTTAACTTTTTCGGAAAAAATTGCCGCCAGGGCTTTTGTAGCGTTGAATTCTATTTCGTTACTGTCACTCCGGGATAGAAGTTCTCCCAGGTCTTTGTTAAGTTGAACGATTTCCTGCTGTTTGAGGATCTTTGATAAATAGCCGATGTTCGAGCATTTAAAGTGAATGAAGTAATAAACGTACTGTCATTTGCAAAGCAGTTTGGATTTATGGTAGTGTCCTGAAGATCGTTGGTGTAAATGAGAAAGGAAGTAGGAGAATGTTCGGAACCTCAGGGCACCCCGGCGTTAATAGGGAAGGTATTAGAAAGAAAATTCTTTCCAAGGAAACACAAGGCTCATAAATTGAAACATACTATAAGAGCGTATCTTAGCCAAGAGTCCGTCATGCCAAACACGGTCGAAGACCTTGGATATATCGAGTGCAACCGCTGGAGATTCTCCAGAGTACTCAATTGCGTTATGCCAAACAAGTGTTATATAAGTTAAAAGATCTCCTGTTGAACTTTACTTACGAATCCTGTATTGATGTTCGCCAATAACATCCTTCCAAATATATTAGAAGATGCTGATTGGTAGCCTTCCCTATAACTTTGGCAAGATCTTCTTGTCTTTTCTGGCTATCGGCTGAACTGTATATCCAGCAATAAGAAAATATTCCCTTTGTGTAGGATAAGTTGAAAGGTGTACAGAAAAATGGTATTAGTTCGCTAACTCTTTTTTTAGTACTATGGAAGATATTCCAGCAACGCCAAAAACTTTTTTGTTGTTTAGCTTTATTAAAATACGCTGTCTGAAGACAACATCGGACATCCTTGACTACACTAAGGGTTGATGGTGTTTTTCCTTGAAAATCGCTCGTACAAGGTGAATCAAAGAGTTCAGCTAACAAGCTGACTTTTTCAACTGGTGTTGTCGCAATAGTATTATCTGGGCATGTGAAGGGTAGTAATAGTGGATTTAGTAAAATTTTGACTAATGGCCTAAGCGACTAACCAAAAGGAGCAGGCAAGAAGTCAATTCTTTGATTGTGTGCCTCCGTGATTTCGTCGATAATTTTCTTTGCATATATATATATATATATATATATATATATATATATATATATATATATATATATATATATATATATTTACATATTATAAATCAAAGTTCCCCGCCGCGTCGGTCTGTCTATCTGATTGTCTGTCGCGATTTTCTGAGTAACTACTTAACAGATTTTATTTTGGTTTCCACTAGTGGATTGAGTGTTTCACGAAGAAGGTTTAGGTATGTAATTTGTGCATTTTTTTTCTAAATTAACCGACCTATGACGATGAATGTCGGATGAAGTCGGAAAAAATCAATCGTCGAAGAGATATTTTCACGTACGCTGCGTAAATAGTTAACGATACGTGAAAACAATGTAAGGCAATATTGTTCGGCTCAAATAGTTTTACAGAAAAGTCCGCAAGAGCATATGTCTATTTACAAAGGTTAACCCAAACTATTGAAGTAAAGATTTTAAAAATAGACGTGTTAAAATACTTCAACTAAAGAGACTGATTTAGAAATGAAAATATTGTTAAATTAAATGTATTCTTTGTACATTTAACGAAGAAAGAAACTGTTTTAAATTGTAATATTTGGTTAAATAGTTTAGATTTTAAAAGGGTGTCTCTGCCCACAAACTTATTTTAAAAGTAGGAGCTCCTGTAATATGACTAGGTAATTTAAATCCACTAAAATTATGTTTTGTTGCAAAAACTCATATTTTCTTATGGCCCACAAATCTGCACTTTTTGTGCCATTTTTGGACCCACTTCGGTATATGTATGCATGCGCGGGGTGAGTCAGTGTTGCCAACTCTGCCTGAAGAAATAATTTTTCAACTCTTTAGGGTATTGTTAGTATGTGATGGAGTTAGGTTAGATGTTAAAAGGGAGTTATGAGACAATATTGCCAACTCTACGTGAAATACCATTTTTTTCAGCTGAAGATGTTCATCGTTGTCGAGGTGTGTGTGTGTGTGTGTGGTGTTGGTTGTAGGTCAAACAAGCATTAATAAAAATATCGGTGAGGAGTAGGTTGAGCAACAGGTCCTTATTGCGGTGATGAGGGGTATGCTAGACCCGGTAAGGAATCTTTATTATGACGATAAGGTATATTCTTAGAATTATCTTGGTTATTTTTAGTGTGTATGGCGGTAGGTTAAATGTGGAAAAGGCGTTAGAAAAGTTAGTATTTTATTTTTTTTTTTTTTCATAAAAAGTTGGTCAAGAAGGCATTAGAGAGGGTTACAGGTTAGTGTTTGATAAAAAGGTTGTTAAAAGGGCATTAGAAGAGGGTTGATGTGTGCGTATATAGATGTAAAAAAGGCGTTAATGAAGTTAGTGTGGTTGGTTTTTTCGATATAAAGTTGTAGAAAGAGGCCTAATATGGGTTGTCAAAAAGGTCTAATAAGGGTGTTTTTTTGTTAAAAAGTATTTAAAGAAGGCCTTATTTGAGGATAGAAAAGGGACGATCGTCAGACCACAAAGTGATTATGTGTTTTTAGCTTAAAATATTCAAAAAGTCATTGAGGGGTATGCTAAAAATAAGTTTTTATGGGGATAATTTGCCCTTATTTTTACATGACATTAATTCTCATTACATAGTTTAAAACAAAGTTCCCTGCTACGTTCGCCTGTCTATTTGTTGATTTTCTTAGCTTTCATAACTACTGAACGGATTTTATTCCTGTTTTCACTAATGGATAGAATGTTTTACGAAGACTGTTTGTTTTGGCACCCGGAGAAAAGACCCTTTATGTGGTGTATAAAGAAATATTATTAACTATCTTAAAAAATATTTGAGACATGCTATTTTTCTCTACACTAAATTATAACAGTAACATTACAACTACTCCCGTCCGCAGCCGGGTCGGGTCGCTAGTATATATGTATGTATGTATGTATGTATGTATGTATGTATGTATGTATGTATGTATGTATGTATGTATGTATGTATGTATGTATGTATGTATGTATGTATGTATGTATGTATGTATATATATATATATATATATATATATATATATATATATATATATATATATATATATATATATATATATATATATATATATATATATATGTATATATATATATATATATTTATATACATATATATATATATATATATATATATATATATATATATATATATATATATATATATATATATATATATATATATATATGTATATATATATATATATATATATATATATATATATATATATATATATATATATATATTTATATACATATATATACGAGGCATGTTTTTTAAGTAAGTACCGTTTTGGAATTAAAAAAAGACGTGCAAAGATATCGCTATAATTTTATTTTTACATGAAAGCCTGTACCTTAATCTACTTTTCTACATAATTTCCGTGAATATTGAGGCACTTGTCATAACGTGGCACCAGTTTTTGAATACCCTCCTCATAAAATTCTGCCGCCTGAGAAAAAAGTTCTCGGTCACAATGCGATACAAAACACTACGAGAATATTGAGGAAAGCAGTCGCACAATGATGAAATTGTAAAGCGTCTGTTTTCTCTCACCTTTTCGTCCACTTTCTGCACCAAATCTTCATTAACGACCGAAGGACGCCCACTCCGTTCTTCATCATGCACATTTGTGCGGCCATCTTTAAATGCTCTCACCCATTTCCTTACCATCATAATGTTTTGTCCGTAAACTTCACAGATCTCACGATGAATATCGATCGGTTTTACGCCTTTAGCACTAAGAAATCGTATAACAGCCCGTACTTCACAATCGGCGGGACTCACGATTGTCGGAGGCATCTTAAACACTCAGTAAACAACGTATACAATGAAGAATCAGACTGTAATGGCGTCAGTGCGTAGACATAAGATGTAGGTTACTAGCGCGCATGCGCGGAACGCCGACCGTATCGCTGCGGCGGCGGAATCGCAAAACGGTACTTACTTAAAAAACATGCCTCGTATATATATATATACAGTCGACACTCTATATCAGGGGTGCCCAAACGGTCGATCGCGAGTGCTTTTTGAATCGATCTCGAGAAAAAAATTCCGATATAGAACTATTCACAGATTTTGTTTTAGGTAACTAAAAACAAAATGTAATGAATAAACTACTAAAATTTATTCGCTCCACAATTAGGCCAGAATAACCCCCTCATCACTTTCTTTTATCGTAATAACCCCCTGCTAGCGGCAAAAGGCGGCTTTATCAAAGGAATGCGCGGTACTTGTCAAAGAAAAGCCGCGTTTTTGATTCCCGCCGATTCTTCTAGAAATTTCGGGCGGCGTGTTTGACAGGAACATTCGAGACTTCGTTCGCGCCTATATAAATGTTGCGCCTGCAGGAATAGGAGTCAGTCTGAGTTGTAACTTGAAGGCGATACATTGATACAAAGTTTATTAATAAATAGTCCAAAATGAGTGCGGCGAAGAAAAGTAAAACTCATCAAATCATTTTAATAACGATTGGGAGGAAGAATTTTTCTTTTGTATGGTAAAGGATAAGTGCATTTGTCTCATTTGCCGTGCGTCAGTTGCAATACCTAAGCTTGGGAACTTAGAGAGGCATCATAAAACGGTTCATAAAAACTATGAAAAGGATTTTCCGTCACAAGAAAACGAAAAGTACGTGATTTGATAACTTATTTGAAAAAAGAACAAACCATGTTCACAAGACCAGCCAAACAATCAAAAGCTGCAACGATCGCGTCATTTAAAATATCTCATATATTGGTGAAACACAAGAAACCATTATATGAGATGGACTGGTTGTGAAGGAAGCATTTATTGAAGCGGGTGAGACTTTATTTGTGGAGATTTTAAAAATAAAACAGAGATTATGTCTGCTATTAGAGAACTTCAGTTATCTCGTCCGACTGTCACAAGGTGTGTTGAAATCATGAGTCAGGCATGGCAGATAAACTAAAACATGATATCATGGAATGTACATACTTTTCTTTACAGTTCGACGAATCCACCGATATGACAGACACTGCCCAGCTGTGTATTTTTATTCGAATGGTATTCAATGACATGTCGGCTAAGGAAGAGTTTTTGACAATGATTCCTCTGAAAGGAAAGACCCGTGGCGAAGATATATATATGACGTTTTCTTCAATTTTGTAACAAACTACAAGCTACCAATATATAAACTAGTGTGCATTACAACCGATGGAGCACCAGCAATGACTGGAAACGAAAACGGTTTTGTGGCATTGTGTCGAGCTAATGATGATTTCCCTTCATTTTTCTCCTTCCATTGCACTATACATCAACAAGTTTTGTATTCAAAAGTTTTAAACATGGAGGAGATTATGGACATTGCAATAAAAATTGTGAATTCTATCCGCGCACGTAGCTTGCAACGACGGCTCTTTAAATTGCAGTTGGAAGATAGTGAGTCAGCTGAACACACGGATTTACTTCTTCACACGGACGTCAGGTGGTTGAGTCACGGAAAATTCCTAGAAAGGTTTCAAGAATTATTGCCCGAAATAACAGCTTTTCTGGACGAAAGAGGTGATGACACTCAGATGATGAAAAACGAAAAATGGCTGACTGATTTGGCATTTTTGACAGATATCACAATGCATTTAAACACCATTAATTTGGAGCTTCAAAGTAAAGAAAAAACTATTATTGAGATGATTAGCGCAATAAACGCATTCTGGATCTGAAAAATTTTCCGTCTTTGAAAGCAAGGATTTCTCAGTTGAATTATAATATTTTTGAGGCAGAATTATCAAATATTTTGGGCCAATTCGAAATACGTTTTTATGATTTCAGTAAATTGGCAAATATCGCATCATATATGAGTTATCCTTTTTCGTGTAAAAACATTGAGGAATTAGCTACTGAAATAGCAAGTCAGTTTAACATGGACTCATGTTCTGTTGAAAATGAGTTAGTGCAGATTATATCAGATATACATCTCAAAGCCGCAGCATCTGATACAAAATTCTGGTGTTTTATATCTGAAAATAAATATCCGAAACTAAGGCAAATCGCCCTTCAACTGACGGCAATGTTTGGGTCAACTTACTTGTGCGAGTCTACATTTTCTGAAATGAAGATAATTAAGTCAAAATATCGCAATCGACTAACTGACGAACATATGTCATCATGCTTGCGATTAGCACTCAGTAATTACGTACCATCTTTTGAAAAGCATGCTGAGGACATGGAGTGCCACGCTTCAACATCCAAAGTCACTCTTTAGTTAATTTTAGACAGTTAGAACTCGTTTGTTTTGTAAGAACCAATAATCTCGCAATTTTGAATAATTATGAGTTTTTTCATTGACATTTTAGAGCAGACCTACACTTACCTTGACTAAAAAAATGCATTTTGTGCAGAAAACTAATATCTATGCCACGATACACCCTACCTAGACGACAATCCTGCATCACACTTACTTGCAGCCTCTCAGAGTCGATCGATTGTAGTCTAACAATATTGAGGTAGATCGCCAGCAGTTCAAGTTTGAGCACCCCTGCTCTATATAGTGAAAGACCAAAATATTGACCGAAATTTCAGTAGTAGATAGTAGACCCTTCCATGTAGTGGAGATATTCAGCGCATCATCTCGCGTATTTAGCTGTCGATTATTTTCGATTTGCAAGACTTCTCTGACTATGCGTGTTTTATAATGTGAAGTCGAGGCTATTTATTTAGATCCCTCAAAATTGATGTTGTGACCAGTATCATGATGGTGCTGACAAAGAGCTGATGTTGTTTTTGTTTGGTTTTGATACTTATTTTATGTTCGTGGATCCGGGTGGAAATTATTCTGTTTGTTTGTCCTATGTACAGTTTGTGGCAATCTCCGCATGGGATGCTGTAAACTCCATGGTTTTCCAGTTTTCTCTTGTCGTTGAGGTTACCCAGGATGTCTGCCAGAGTGTTTTATGGTTTGTATGCTGTGCCTATATTGTGTTTTCTCAGGAATCTTCCAATCCTATCTATAACTCCTTTCACATACGGTAATAGGACTCTACTCTGGTTGAGATCGGGTTCTTCTGTCCTCGTCTATGGATGGCGCTGCCTTTCTAATGCTCTCCGTACGGACTGGTCTTTATATCCATTTTATTTAAGGGCCCTAGTGATTTGTGTAATTTCTTGCTGTCTCGTATCTGGTTCGGTGAGTCGGTATGATCTCGATACGAGGGTGTTGGCTACCAACTAGATTTGGGATGGATGGTTGTGTGAGCCAGCGTTTAAATATCTATTGGTGTGGGTGGACTTCCGGTAGACTGAGTATTGAAGTTGACTGTTGTTTTTCCGCGTTATTAGCATATCAAGGAAAAGGAGGCTTTTTTCTTCTTCCACCTCCAGTGTGAACCGGTGGTAAATTCTATTTCTATCTATATATATATATATATATATATATATATATATATATATATATATATATATATACATATATATATATATATATATATATATATATATATATATATATATAATATATATATATATATATATATATATATATATATATATATATATATATATATATATATATATATATATAAATATATATATATATATATATATATATATATATATAAATATATATATATATATATATATATATATATATATATATATATATATATATATATATATAAATATATCTGTACCCTGGAGATAAAATATCGTAAATGCACATGTGTAATTTTAAAGGAATGAATTTTCAAAATTGTTATTATGCTACTCTTTCTTAGATGGTGTAAGCCAATGGACATTTCTATATACGGTTCAGGATTTCTACATTCAATGTTTTGACTTTTCCAGGTTCACCACTAGAAAATGTGAACATTTTCATGATAGATGCAACTGTAACTCAAAATCACAAATTTTTTAGTTACGACGCTTTACCTCTGAGGTACAGATGCTATATATATATATATATATATATATATATATATATATATATATACATTTATATATATATATATATATATATATATATATATATATATATATATATATATATATATACTGGTTTATTACGAAGTATTGAAATTTGATAGGAGTAAAAATCAGACGTACAAATTCGCAATTTCGGAAAAGAAAACCTTTACAAACTTTGCATGTGGATGCTGGTCCTTTATGTTTTAGTTTTTGATATTATAAAACTGTTTGTTAAATCACGCAGAGGTGTTTTCGCGACCTATTTTTATTTTATTTATTTACTGTGCGCCAATACAATATTCTTTATCACTAGCTTAGTTGAGGAGCAATCCTATTAAGAGTACTAATTAATTCTTAGCCCTTATAGACATTGAAATTCATTTATAAATAAAATTAATAAATACTCGATCTTTGCAGTAATCTTCTTTGCTTTCTACACAGTTTTAATATCTCCTCAGGAATCGCGAGAACGAAAATCCGTAAAATAATTGTTGCTTTATTGCAATGAATTTATGGAGATTTTTTTCTACCTCTTTAAACGATTAGAATTAAACATATACCAGGTATTGTTGTATAGATTGATAACCGAGATAATCCAAAGGGCTAAGTATGGCGAATACTTAGCATACAGTGCCATATTGTATCAGACTTTTTTTCGAGAATGGCCTGATGAGAATTTTACTAGTACTCCTTACGTATACTTCCCAACTATTGTAGACACTGGAAAATAGTTTGGTGTATGACTTAGAGTGTATTTGCAAGTTACTGTTGATCTTGGTAATGATTTTCGTCGAAACTTTGAACCAACTCCTCGTCCCCTAGACTTTTTGGTTTTACCAGAGCGTTTATTATCTTGAAGATTGAAATTTCGAAATTACTGCATCGCATTTTTACTTGTGCTGTATGACACAGCATTTGCACTGGAACAAACCCATTCTTTTCCCAGGCTGCATTTTTTATAGGTAAAATGAGAAAAAAATTAGTGCCTCAAATCCTGCACGTCAAGCGACTTCATCTCTAAAACTTTACTTTCTGGTTACACTAATGAAGTCTTAAATAGTATAACTTTTTCTAGTGTTAGAAGACGGAGTTTTCATGCGGCTATAAGGCGAATCCAAAATTCTAACTTGAAATGATAAAACGATAAAAGTTAGGTGCCAAGAATTAACTTGAACAACAAATATAATTCTTTATTTAACTTGAGGTTTAAGCTACTATCAAGCAACATTAATCGCACTTGGTTTTCAATGACCACTACGCAGCTGTTTAGGGACACAGTCAACAAGATGATGATAGCTAATATGGTTGCCAACATCCGGAATGGAGAGAAGAAGATTTAGCATGAATTAACTTTTCAAGTATCCATATAATACTTTGGGATTAACAGCAACATACCATACTTTATTGTATTGTATTGTCTGCTACTACGTTTCTTTATCCACTATATCATAGCACATACTTCATTTCTTATGTAGAATAACAACATCCAAAAATGATTGGAATCCAAAAAGATACTTAAATTTATACGTGCTCACAATAGGATGCAGCTTATTTTCCAGATATT
Organism: Pachyrhynchus sulphureomaculatus; assembly: GCA_019049505.1. Lineage (NCBI taxonomy): Eukaryota > Metazoa > Arthropoda > Insecta > Coleoptera > Curculionidae > Pachyrhynchus > Pachyrhynchus sulphureomaculatus. The sequence continues at coordinate 126,538,329 of CM032455.1, read as the reverse complement.
GTGTATCTGTCGACATTTACGATAAGGAATATTTTAAGGTGATAAAGCATAAAAGCACGTGCTAACCAGGATCTAATGATTTAAAAATTACTTGTACTTTATATTTTATACTTTTTCGACCACAACAAAACACTCGTATTGTGGGGCACATGGTTAAAAAGATTGTTTTTGAAATTTAATTCTTCAAGCATATATATATATATATATATATATATATATATATATATATATATATATATATATATATATATATGTATATATATATATATATATATATGTATATATATATATATATATATATATATATATATATATATATATATATATATATATTATATATGTATGTATGTATGTATATATATATATATATATATATATATATATATATATATATATATATATTTATATATATATATATATATATATATATATATATATATATATATATATATATATATATATATATACCATATATATGACTGTGATCAAAAAATAATAAGACTTTTGAAATAAAACGCAAACGGGTTATTAATTTTTCCAAATTTATTTCGTCCCCTTCAAAGTAATCCTCCTTAGATACGATGCATTTATACCAATGTTTCTTTCCAGTCTTGGAAACAGTTGTTGAATTCGATTTCTTGAATAGCCTTTAAAGCCTTTTTCGATTCGGTTTTAATCTCCTCAACTGACTCAAAACGATGTCCCTGAAGCGGTTTTTTGAGTTTAGGGAATAGCCAGAAGTCCGACGGAGCTAAACCAGGCGAATAGGGCGAATGATATGAGTTAAATTTTTGATGAAAAAGTCGCGAAGAACCAATGTTGGGGGAGAAGGCGCATTATCGTGATGAAAAAACAAAGAGTCATCGGCCCATAATTCCGGACTCTTGAGATATTTGGGAAGCCGAAAAATCATTTTTTAAATAAAATTTAATGCCACTTCTTTGCTGAATTTTTTCACTCATGTTAAAAGTCGAAAAACGCACTTTTGTTGTTAAACGAATGGAAGCGAATCTTATTAACTACTGACGCTATGATCTTAAAATTTGACACAGATGGCAGTTAAGGTCCTACCAACCTAACGAAAAAAAAAATTAATCGGATTTGGAAATGCCCGGGCGATTTAAATTTAAAACTCGTACTATTTTTTGATCACAGTAGTGTATATATATATATATATATATATATATATATATATATATATATATATATATATATATAAATATATATAAATATATATATATATATATATATATATATATATACGAGACTGGAATGAAAAATTCGCGGCTTAGTCAAGAAATCAAGAAAACAAAATAAAATACGTACAAAAATATTTTTATTTTTCGACATAATCTCCACCTAGCTCTATGCACTTCTTCCACCTGCTTTCCAAAGTTTCCACACCTGTTTGAAAAAAATTGAAAAAAAGATTCCTCAAGGTCTTCAAAATACTGGTTAATTACAGCTTGGACTTCTTCATTTGATGAAAATTTTCTAGCCACCGAGGAGTTTTTTTAGGTTTGGAAACAGATGAAAGTTCAAAGGTGCCAAATCAGAAGAATAAACCGAAACCACAATTACGAATTTGAGCCATAGACTCAACAGACGTTTGAACGCGTTGTCGTAATGGAACAAAACTTTCTTCCTCAGTAATCCTGTTTCTCTTTAATTTCTTGACGTAAACGACGCAAAAGGGTGCAATAGTAAGTCGAGATTATCGTTTCGCCTTTCGGAGGGTAGTCCACCATAATACCTTTAGCATCCCAAAAAACTGATGCCATCACTTTTCTAGTAGACAGAATTTCCTTCGCTTTCTTTGGAGGCGGTTCACCAGATTTTTTCCACTGCTTGGATTGTTGTTTCGATTCTAAAGTATAGTGGTGAATCCAAGTTTCGTCCATTGTCACAAACCTGTTAAGAAAATCTTGCGGATCAGACTCAAGTATCTCCAAACAGTCGCGAGAAATCGTGAATCTAATTCGTTTTTGTTCAACTGAAAGCAATCTGGAGACCTACGTAGCGGAAACCTTAGAAAATCCGAATCATTGGCAATGATGCTTTGTGTTCGTTAATACGAGATGTCTATAGTGTCTGCAATCTCCCTGATAGTTAATCTACGGTCTTTCAGTATGAGATCACACACTTTGCCGATATTTTCTTCAGCAGTAGACGTCGTGGGCCAGCCGGAGCGAGGGTCATCTTCGATGCCCTCTCGTCCACGTTTAAATTCCTCTACCCATTTTTTCACAGTGGTATATGATGGAGCAGATTCCCCTAGTGTTGTTTTCATATCATCTTGCATCTCCTTTGGTGTTAAACTTTTTTAAAACAGGTATTTGATGACCGCACGTTGTTCAATTTTGTCCATTTTTCCACAAACGCTGCACTTGGTCTCACTAAACTCGTTCTAACCTAAGAACCACAAATTCTACAGTAAAAAAATTTTACACTGTGACACACACAGGGAATGTGGTTCCTTTAGTACAATGACACTGATTGCAGTCAATCATCGCTAACCATGTTAGCTTCATCAGGCGCGATAATGAAGCTAACATGGTTAGCGAAACGTGCGTCGAGTGCAAAAATAAAGTCTTTGGTGTAGTGGTGATATATACTGATTAATAATACATATATATTGGCGAAACATCGTGCAAATTTATTGTTAGACGAACGGGTTGAAACCCGGACTTTAATGTATTAGAGGTGATGTAGGTTTTCACAGGTTGTGGAATGTATATATATATATATATATATATATATATATATATATATATATATATATATATATATATATATATATATAGGGTTTTCTACAGCGGACGCTGTCTTCCTTCTCTCAGCCTTTGATTCCATCCGTTTCTATCTTCCCAGTCTCCATCTGTTAGACCCCTGTCCTCCATAACCTCGTCCACATCGTCTCTCCACGATCGTCTGGGTCTTCCTCTTTTTCTTCTCCCTATAGGGCTCCACTCCGTTATTTTCTTTATCCGCCTATTATCTTCGCTCCGTCTTATGTGTCCATACCATTTTAATCGTTTTTCTTCAATGGTGTTTATTGCGTTCTCTTTGATGTTCATTCTGCTTCTTATTCCTTCATTTGTTATTCTCTCCATACGTGTTACTCTACAACATCTTTTCCAATACTCCATCTCTACCGCGTTAATTTTAGATTTATTTCTTTTGTTGATCGTCCATGTGTCTGACCCGTATGTCATTATGCTTTGTATTATTGATTTGTGTATGTGTGTTTTGTTTCTCTTTGTCATGTGCTTGTCCCACAGGATCGAATTTAATTGTCTTATGCATGTCCTCGTTTGTCCGAATCTAGCTTTAATCTCTTCTCCTGATGTTGCGTTTCTTGAAATGATGGTTCCTAAATATTTAAATCTATCGGTTCCTTTGATTATTGTTTGTTTATCAATTTCTAGATTCTCCACGTTTCCCTCCTTTGTTCCTAGATATTCCGTTTTATCAGAGTTTATTGCTAATCCTGCTTTAGTTTATTCTTCTTTCAGTTTTCTTACCATATAACTGAGGTCTTCCTCATCTTGCGCTATGATTACTTGGTCGTCTCGTATTGGGACTCCCATTCCACTACATTTTTGCTTCCATTTTTTTAATGTTTGTTCGAGGTATATTTTGAATAGTGTGGGGGATGTAGAGCATCCTTGTAATAGGCCTTTTGATGTTTGGAGTCTCTTCCCTATTTTGTGTCCTATTTTTATGTTCACTGTGTTGTTTTCGTAGAGAGCTTTTACTGCGTATATTAGTTCTTTGTCAATGCCTATTTCTTTCATTGCGCTCCATAATCTTTGTCTTGGTACTGAGTCATAGGCCTTTCTTATGTCTATGAAGGCTAAATGAACTTCTCTATTCTTTGCCAGTTTTTTTTTCCATTGTTTGTTTTATAGTGTATATGTGGTCTATACATAATTTTCCGGCCGTAAAGCCTGCTTGGTCTTCTCCAATTTTTCCTTTTATGTTTTCCTCTATGATATTTTTAACAATTTTTCCATAAAAACGTCCCATACTTGATATTATGCTTAGGCCTCTATAGTTTATGCATTTTCTGCGGTCTCCCTTTTTAAATATAAATACTATATAGGCTTTTGACCATTCCTCTGGTATGTTTTCTCCATTTATCGCTCTGTGCAACATGTTTCTCAACATTCGATGTAATTTATTGGACCCGTACTTAATCATTTCATTTACCACACCCCCAGGCCCTGCAGATTTATTATTTTTGAGTGTTTTTGTTGTCTTCTTTACTTCTTCATAGCTTAGTTCTATCTCTTTTTTTTCCTTATTCTGTTCTTCTTCAGGTTTCTCTTCCTGGAATTCTTGTCTGTCTGCTGTTAGCAGCTTCTTATAATATTCTTGCTTTCTTGTCTTGTACCACGGTACTTTTATATTTGCTATTAATAGTCTATGGTCTGTTCCACATTCTGCTCCTCTCTTTACTCTTATATCTTTTATTGTGATAGTGGTATCGTTTTTAATTATAATGTAGTCTATTATTGATTTTAAGTTTCGTGTTTCTTGCATCCAAGTATATGTATGGATGTCTTTGTGTTTGTAGAATCCGTTTGTTATTTTGAGGCCGTTTAGTTCACACAGCTCTATTAGTCTTTCTCCGTTGTCGTTAGTAATGTCTTCTCCGAATGGTCCTACAGTATGGTCTTTGGTTTTCCTTCCTGTTCTCCCATTCAGATCTCCCATTATTATTAATTCTTGGTTTTTCTTTACTTTTTGTATTTCTATTTCTAGTGCTTCCATGAAGTTATCTTTTTCTCTTATAGTGCTGTCTTCTATTGGGTCGAATACTCCTAATATTACCATGTCTTTTCCTAGCATTGTTATATTTAATTTTATGATTCTTTCATTGATGGGTTCCCAAGATGTTATTTTCTTTTTCCACTTCTTTTTTACTAATAATTGTGGAATGTAATTCGTTAAAATTCCGGGTGTCAATCCATTCGTCTAACGATGAATTTGCATGACGTTTCGCCAAAATCTCATTTGGCATTTTAAAGTGCTCTTGGTGCTGTTGTAACTCGATACTAGCCTTATATGAGGTACTGCGGTGATGAATGTTCCCCGAGATCAAAAGTTTTCAAGTATGCTTGAGAGAGTGCAATGCTTGAGAGAGTCTAGAAGCCGTTGAACATAAACCTCGTTCTAGAAGACCAGCAGCAACTGCGACCATAGAAGAAAACATAAAACATCTACGATTTTTTATTCAATGATCGCCAGTTAAGTATTACAGTTCCTTTTGATGTTACTCCCCTCTTTAGATTACTTCACTTCGAAATAAATTATTGCTGCTGATCATACGTAAGTCTAGTCATATTACCTGGAAACAACACAACGATCAAATGAGAATTATGCAGTAAATGAACCAGAATCTAAAGAAAAAAAAAACACGTCCATGTCTGTTCAAATTCAAAGAGGTGTTAAATTTTTTGTTCGATTATCATAGTGTTGTGCAGAGAGTGTTTTCTTCCAATTAGCTAGACAATTAATAGAGAGTATTATTTAAGCGTTATGAGTCGTTTACTTGAATAAAAAAGGTCTAAACTGTTGCGCAATAATTCATATATAAAGCACGATAATGCAATAAGTGTTCGTAACATGCTAAATAAAAATGAAACGATAGCCGTTCCTCAATAACCATATTCAATAGATATGGTACCTTGTGACTTTTTCCTCAGTCCCGCAAGCAAGCAAGTCGGACTTGCGCAGTTAGTGTTCCGTACGTTAATTACCTTTAAAATAAAAATTTTTGTTACGGAGGAATAAAATAATCAATGACTTCACAAAACACACCTCAAATGAGTTTTCAACAAAGCTTTTTTCCGACCTTTATTGGAAACTGATGACATTAAAATGTTTGTTTGTTGATATATTATTAAAAGTAATGCACTCGTGATAATTTTCGATCAATCTATACTCTGGAGAATATTTTCGAATGTTCTCAAAATTTGTATCAGTACTTTTCGAGATAAGGCGTGGGACAGCGATTTTTCGCAATTTTATAAACACAATACAAAGAAAAGTGCGCGCAAATATTACATTATATATATTTTTGAACTTGTATTTTTTACAAGCTTTGATTTAACATCCCACTCGATAACCTGGTAGAAAAATTTATTTACATATTTTTAAAATCGTGCTTTTACAAGCTTTCATTTAACACCTCGCTCGATGATCTGCTAAAAAAAAACTTTTTCACTTTCGATTTCACCCCCTAAAACTAATCCCTTAAGTCAAAATTTAACCTTCAAAACTACAGGGCTCTGATGAGGCCATCAATTTCTATATTAATGCCAAATTTTAACTTTCAATGTCAAATAATTAATAATACATCCGGTGTGGCAGACGGACAGGCAGACAGACAAACAGACAGACAGACAGACCCGGAAGTGTTCTATACAGAACACTAAAAAGGAAGTGCCTTAAAATAATTGATGCCGGTATACTGTTTACTTATTAATAATGAACTATGTGTATACCCACCTAAAGTTACGATAGAAATTCAAGTCACGAGAAATGCCTTATCTAAGCGATTGTGCGAATTATTGAGTGTTTATTTTATATGTTAACCTAAAGGATGTTGTTTAATATCTTCGATATTTATTTTTTCGACTTAATCTTGAAAACTCAATTATTTTAAAAGTGTTTACAATTTCTGGGTTAATGGTTTTGGGTTTTCTATTTTTTGGTATGCTTTAAAATTTAATAATAGTGTATTCAATATTATAACTAAGAAAATATTTTTTAATAAATAAAAATACCAGAAACTGTCTTGGTTGTAAGCCCGATTCCACAGTAAGCGAAAATTGAATGTAAGAATAATAGTTCTTAACCTCGAGAGACGTCGCCTTCTGCTTTCGAGATATCGAATTTATAATTTTCTTCGCCTGACCCCTGAAATAGATATGTTCTCTAATGGGATCGTAGAGAACTACCTACTAGTTACCGCTATGTATGCATATACATACTCGTATATATATATATATATATATATATATATATATATATATATATATATATATATATATATATATATATATATACATATATATATATATATATATATATATATATATATATATATATATAGATATATATATATATATATATATATATATATATATATATATATATATATATATATATATATATATAATCTTGCTTGCATGGGAGGTAAGAGATACTGAGCAATAATTTTCACGCTTTTTATTTTAGCCTATTTAAGGTAAGGATTCTTTCCAGTCAATAATCCATTTTTCTGTCTTCCAAACGTGGTTACGTATTTCATGTATGATTTTTATTCCCTAATTTCCAAGATATTTTAGTTCCTCTGCAAATATATGTATAGATAAATAAGGTCCTTTTTTATCTACAGAAACAAGTCTCACATTTTATGTACAGGAACTAAACATAAAACGTATACCCAAGGATAGTCAATATAGCACATTGGCAATAGAGGTACTGAGTAAATTGATTTAATATATATATATATATATATATATATATATATATATATATATATATATATATATATATATATATATATATACATATATATATATATATATATATATATATATATATATATATATATATATATATATATATGTATATATATATATATATATATATATATATATATATATATATATATATATATATATATATTGATTATGATATATAATTTCATTCAAATGGCTGCCACGGCTGGCTTGGCTGTAGCCTATCCTGTGAATCCAATTTTGCAACACATTTTCGATGTTTTGTGCTCTACGTGGTGAATAGCCTAATGGAATTTTCTCTAAGTGCGTGGATTATTATGGTCCTTAGTAGTTCAGCATAAAAAGAAGTCTAATAGCGCAAATCGCAACTGAACGGTGACCGCGGCATCTCCAAATCAGCTATTACGGAACTTAGTACGCAAAAAATTGATTGTTTTACGCTGGTATGATATGTTGTGCTATTCTGCTCGAACCAGAGGCCCTTCAACTCCAAATCGGCCAATTGCGACCACAAAAAATCAGTTATAATGCTTCGAGGCATTGTTGTCAGCTTCATATTCCAAAAAGAAAAGGTCATTAATGCCACTACTCTAAACACCACACCAATCAGCCACTCTCACTCACAGTTTAACTTCTTTGATTGTCACTCACACTTTGGGCAACAACAGCAATATTATTGTCTGTGCGGACTGAATCAGTACGACCATAGATTATGTAATCAATAAGCATGCCAGTTTTACGAACTTTCTTTACGAATTTCCTTACACCAACCTCTGAAGGAGCTTGATATCGACCATAATTTCTTTTAAATTTTTCCATAGATTTTGCAACACAGCACTCACTTTGCAAATATTTTTTTAATATTTCCCAGCGTTTTTAAAGTGCAAGTTGATCCATTTCGTACCGTGGAGGAGAATGTCAATATTTTAGGTGCTTTTTGTATTGGCTGTGCCGAAATAATACAAAGTTCAAAAAGAAACCAACCTATAGCCCACCACACACACACACACACACACACACACACACACACACACACACACACACACACACACACACACACACACACACACACACACACACACACACACACACACACACACACACACACACACACACACACACACACCACACACACACACACACACACACACACACACACACACACACACACACACACACACACACACACACACACACACACACACACACACACACACACACACACACACACACACACACACACACACACACACACACACACACACACACACACACACACACACACACACACACACACACACACACACACACACACACACACACACACACACACACACACACACACACACACACACACACACACACACACACACACACACACACACACACACACACACACACACACACACACACACACACACACACACACACACACACACACACACACACACACACACACACACACACACACACACACACACACACACACACACACACACACACACACACACACACACACACACACACACACACACACACACACACACACACACACACACACACACACACACACACACACACACACACACACACACACACACACACACACACACACACACACACACACACACACACACACACACACACACACACACACACACACACACACACACACACACACACACACACACACACACACACACACACACACACACACACACACACACACACACACACACACACACACACACACACACACACACACACACACACACACACACACACACACACACACACACACACACACACACACACACACACACACACACACACACACACACACACACACACACACACACACACACACACACACACACACACACACACACACACACACACACACACACACACACACACACACACACACACACACACACACACACACACACACACACACACACACACACACACACACACACACACACACACACACACACACACACACACACACACACACACACACACACACACACACACACACACACACACACACACACACACACACACACACACACACACACACACACACACACACACACACACACACACACACACACACACACACACACACACACACACACACACACACACACACACACACACACACACACACACACACACACACACACACACACACACACACACACACACACACACACACACACACACACACACACACACACACACACACACACACACACACACACACACACACACACACACACACACACACACACACACACACACACACACACACACACACACACACACACACACACACACACACACACACACACACACACACACACACACACACACACACACACACACACACACACACACACACACACACACACACACACACACACACACACACACACACACACACACACACACACACACACACACACACACACACACACACACACACACACACACACACACACACACACACACACACACACACACACACACACACACACACACACACACACACACACACACACACACACACACACACACACACACACACACACACACACACACACACACACACACACACACACACACACACACACACACACACACACACACACACACACACACACACACACACACACACACACACACACACACACACACACACACACACACACACACACACACACACACACACACACACACACACACACACACACACACACACACACACACACACACACACACACACACACACACACACACACACACACACACACACACACACACACACACACACACACACACACACACACACACACACACACACACACACACACACACACACACACACACACACACACACACACACACACACACACACACACACACACACACACACACACACACACACACACACACACACACACACACACACACACACACACACACACACACACACACACACACACACACACACACACACACACACACACACACACACACACACACACACACACACACACACACACACACACACACACACACACACACACACACACACACACACACACACACACACACACACACACACACACACACACACACACACACACACACACACACACACACACACACACACACACACACACACACACACACACACACACACACACACACACACACACACACACACACACACACACACACACACACACACACACACACACACACACACACACACACACACACACACACACACACACACACACACACACACACACACACACACACACACACACACACACACACACACACACACACACACACACACACACACACACACACACACACACACACACACACACACACACACACACACACACACACACACACACACACACACACACACACACACACACACACACACACACACACACACACACACACACACACACACACACACACACACACACACACACACACACACACACACACACACACACACACACACACACACACACACACACACACACACACACACACACACACACACACACACACACACACACACACACACACACACACACACACACACACACACACACACACACACACACAACACACACACACACACACACACACACACCACACACACACACACACACACACACACACACACACACACACACACACACACACACACACACACACACACACACACACACACACACACACACACACACACACACACACACACACACACACACACACACACACACACACACACACACACACACACACACACACACACACACACACACACACACACACACACACACACACACACACACACACACACACACACACACACACACACACACACACACACACACACACACACACACACACACACACACACACACACACACACACACACACACACACACACACACACACACACACACACACACACACACACACACACACACACACACACACACACACACACACACACACACACACACACACACACACACACACACACACACACACACACACACACACACACACACACACACACACACACACACACACACACACACACACACACACACACACACACACACACACACACACACACACACACACACACACACACACACACACACACACACACACACACACACACACACACACACACACACACACACACACACACACACACACACACACACACACACACACACACACACACACACACACACACACACACACACACACACACACACACACACACACACACACACACACACACACACACACACACACACACACACACACACACACACACACACACACACACACACACACACACACACACACACACACACACACACACACACACACACACACACACACACACACACACACACACACACACACACACACACACACACACACACACACACACACACACACACACACACACACACACACACACACACACACACACACACACACACACACACACACACACACACACACACACACACACACACACACACACACACACACACACACACACACACACACACACACACACACACACACACACACACACACACACACACACACACACACACACACACACACACACACACACACACACACACACACACACACACACACACACACACACACACACATATATATATATATATATATATATATATATATATATATATATATATACAGAATAATATTTTCCTAAAAATTAATATGGCTAATTAGCTGACATTCATTTTGAAGAAATCAAAGTTTAAAAAATTTTTCTATTGCTGTTATTGATTAAAATATATTTCTAGTGTTCCGTACAGAACACTTATAAAATCACTTCTGTGTCTGTCCGTCTGTCACACCCAATTTTCTCCGAAACTAATTGACATAGAAAGTTGAATTTGGTACTAATATAGGAATTGATGGCCTCATCAGAGTCGTGTAGTTTTGAGAGTTAAATTTTGACTTAAGAAGTTAGTTCTGGGAGGTGAAATCGAAAGTGAAAAAAAAAATTTTTACTAGATCATGGAGTGGAGTGTCAAATGAAAGCTTGTAAAAACAGGAGTTCAAAAATACATATAATACTTGCGCACACTTCCCACACAAATTCTGGAATATTCTCCACAGGGTGTAGATTGAACGAAAATTATCTCGAGTGCATTACCTTTAATAATTTATCCAATATATTAAAAAAACAAAAATTTCAAGGTCATCAGATCGGAAACAAACTTTGTTGCAAACTCATTTGTAGTGTGTTTTGTGAAGTCACTGACCATTTATACCTCCGTAACAAAAATTTTTATTTTAAAAGCAGTCCACGTACGGAACACTAATTGTGCAAGTTCAACTTTAAGTATATTCCTATATTATATTAATAATTGTTATTATCGGCGTATTTGTTATATCCCTACGACTTAATATATATATATATATATATATATATATATATATATATATATATATATATATATATATATATATATATATATATACATATCATCATCAGTTATGCAGTCCATAGCCTGATATAAGCTCCCCTAAGTACGTCCATCTTCTTCGGTTTTTGGCCTTGTTTATTCGCTTGTATCCCACTAGTCTTTTGATATCGTCAGACCATCGAATTTGCGGGCGTCCTCTACTTCCTTTCTCAGTCCAGGGCCTCCAATTGATTTTTTTATGGGTTTATCAATTATCAGAGAGTCTTGCGATATGTCCAGCCCATCTCCACTTTAACCTGGTTACCCTCTCAGCTACATCAGTTATACTGGATCTTCCTCGAATTTCTTCTTTAGTCAGCCTATCCCTTAACGATATTCCCAACATCCTCTTTTTGCATCACTCGTTGAGCTACTTGTAGGGGATTTATAATTTCTTGATTCAAAGCCCACGTTTCCATTTCGTATGTTAATATTGGCAACACGAATTGACTAAATGTTTTTGCTTTTAGTGTATTTGGGACATTGGAATGGAAGATATTCCGCAATCTGCCAAATGCCGACCAAACCAATGATATTCTCCTTGATAAATCCGCTTTCAAGTTTTCTTTGGATATTACTATTTTTTGTCCAAGATGTCCAAGGTATGAATCCGTTCTTGTGATTTTTGCGTTTTCAATGCTCAGTACTGCTTCTTTATCACGTCGTCATTTGTCATGAACATGGTTTTAGCGATGCTTACCTTCAGATCAATTTCTCTGTACTTATTGTTAAGTTCGTTTAACATTTGTTCCAATTCTTCTTTGTTGTTAGATATAAGCACGATATCATCCGCAAATCGCAAATGATGGAATTACTCTCTACCTATATTTATGCCCTTACTTGTCCATAGAAGTTGTTTGAAAAGATCTTCTAGCGCCAACGTAAACAATTTCGGCGAGATGGTGTCCCCTTGACGTACCCCTCTTTTCATTTCTATTTTATTGGTGTTTTCTTTCAATACTATATATTTTGAATAATCTAAGAGTATCTGCTCTCAATTCTACAGCTACCCAAATCTTAAAATTATACTCGTTTAACTTTTCTATTAAGGTTCTTAATACTTGATGGTAGTCCAGTGCACTAAAGCCTTTTCTAAATTCGGGTCCAATTTCTTTGTGAGTCTCGCAGGTATTATTTTCATAAATAACTTGTACATTAAGGATAGTAAGCTGATTGGTCTATAGTTGGTTAATTTAGACTTATCTCCTTTTTTGAAGAGCATATCCACCACAGCTTTATCCCATCGCATATATCGAGACATTTACACGATATACGTATCTAGCATTCGTAATATGGGCTCTCCGCCCTGTTGCAGCATTTCGACAAGAACGGTCTTCACCTGTTGCTCTTCCTCTTGCCATTTTATTTAAAGAATCTTGTATTTCGTATTTTATGATTTTGGGAATACCTTCGAATCCGTCATTCACTAATCGTATTCGAACTGACTCGCTTTTGTCTGGTGGTGGTTCTGCTTTACTCTCATAAAGGTTCTTGTAGAATATCTCTATATTCATTCTTAGTCCATTTCTCAAGAGTATTTTCACTTATTTAAACATAATTCCAGTAAATTTCTTAGACGTTGCATAACAATATGGATTACAGAGACGGAGAAGTCGAAACAGTGAGTGGTAGCAGGTGAAAGTATACGCAAAAGAGAAAAAACGGTTCAACCTGCAGGAAAAGCCATGGCTACGATTTTTTGGGATTCTCATGGTGTTGTGCTTACAGACTACCTGGAGAAAAGGTAGAATCATTACTGGAGAGTATTAACCTTCACTATTGCATCAAATGAAGGCTGCCTTTCAGGTGAAACATCCACAAATCGCAAAAAAGAAAAGTTTTTTTCATCACAATAATACACCTTTACCCGCGTCTCGGACTCTTGCTGCAAAACTGCACGATCTTCACTTCGAAGCGATTCCACATCCACCGTATTTACCAGATTTCGCTCTCAGCAATTATTTCCTGTTTCCAAACCTGAAGAAATGAAGGCTAGATGAAGATTCACTGTGAATAATAAAGTTGAAGCTGAGACGAGCGCTTATTTTGTAGAGTTGGTTAAATCTTATTATAATGAAGGTATCACTATAAGCCTAATTCTGTCCAATGCTGGATATAGGGCTTCCCCCTGAATTTCTATCTTAATATATTTACAGCTGTTGTCATCCATCCAATGCCCGCAACCCACTGTATATCATCCCGCCATCTTGTTTTGGGACGTCCTACGCTCCTTTTCTGTTCTCGTGGTCTCCATTCTAATGTTCGCCTGATCCATCGATTATCGTCGTGTGAGCTATATGTCCAGCCCAATGCCACCTTCTTACTGCTACGTGCTCTTTAATATATATATATATATATATATATATATATATATATATATATATATATATATATATATATATATGTATGTATATATACATATATGTATGTATATATATATATATATATATATATATATATATATATATATATATATATATATATATGTATGTATATATATATATATATATATATATATATATATATATATATATATATATATATATATATATATATATGTAACAAAAATAACATTTCTCTTAAAAAAAGAATGCAAGTATTTTATCTTGATTGACTAAGAGTAATATGTCAACAATTGTTATAGATATAAACCTACCCAAGTTACAAGGTTTAAGTTATATAAAGTACGTTATCTTCGCGACGTTGCGAATCTATGGATGCTTATTTTGTTCTTGAAAATTCAGTCATTGTAATATTATTTCCAATTTTTGAATCAGCAGATCCTGGTTAATCGGTGCATGTAAAACTTTTTGTCATCCTTTACCAGCAGAAAAATTTGTAATATATTATTTGTTATTGAAGATAAAATCACTCTCCATTAAATTAAAATGTATAGAATATACTAGATAAAGACAGCATCTTATTGTAAGCGAAGATGGGAGATGACGGAAAATCACAGCGGGCACTACTTCTCCTGGAAAGTCATAGTGCTGTTCTACCAAGATACTTCCAAATAAAGTTTTACATTTTAAATTTTTTAGTGGATTCCAGTTACCACTTCATAGCCGTTTTTTTTTTCAGACCTCTCTTACTAAAAATTATATTGCTTACAGTTTGTACATTTTTTTCTCCAAAATCTGGAAAAAGTCTTATAAAATCGCGGAAACTATATAAATTGATCGACTCTGACCCTATTCGGCTCCTTTCTCTGAAGCAATCACGTTAAAAAATATAGGTTCCATTTGAACTTCAAGTATTTTATGTGCATCAAATTTATAGTTGATTCTCATTTGGTTCGAGAGCTATCGTACCAACAGACCGACAGACAATAAAAGAGACGGACTGACAGACACAAAGACATTCTAAAAGGTTAACGAACGTTAAGAATTATGTTTTTTTTTTCGTGTCTCTCTGAAACGTGAAGAAATATAATAACGGTTTTGCACTTTGAAAAGGTTCTCTTTATTACACGTAACTATGGAGAATGCAGTAGCAAGTGGTAGTGGAGCACAGAATAACTGTGCGCCAGAGCGCAAATTAAAGAAAACACCAAAAGCCAGTGTAATAAAAATGGCCAAAGTAAAGGGCGAAGAACATATTAATCATAAAGGAAAATTTATAGAAAAACGCAGTATTGGAAGAAACTTCAGGTAAATATTAAATTTTTTGAAGATGTAAACGGCTCAAGTGTGACGAAAATATTAGTAGGAAAGCAAAAGTATTTTTGTTCGAACAATTTTATAATATGAGCAATAAAAACGAGCAAGACTCATTTGTCTGGTCTAATAACTATGAAAGAAGTAAAGAGACGCCATCCGAGAAATAGAAATGTCGAGACTGAAAAACCACATTCTGCAGGATATGGATTTAAAACAACATTTAAAGGCAAGGAAATAGAAGTGTGTAAAGAGGCATTTTTGGGTATTTACGGCATAACTGTGAGAAGACTTAGGCGCATCAAAAATCATTTAGTCACACGAGGTACGTCGCCAAGAGATTTAATAGGAAAAAACAAGCAAAGGTCAACTGATTATCCAGACCCCTTAATTAATTTAATTAAGGATCACATTAGGTCTTTTAAACCAAGGCAATCTCATTACTCACGGCTCTTCTTCGTTTTTACCTGCTGGAAGGTTTAACCATAAAAGACATTCATTCCATGTTTCGATCTGAATACCTGAATAATGTACTTTATAAAATAAACTGGAAAGTATTTAAAACCAACTTTAATATAAAATTTGACTTTTCACGATCTGACAGATGTGCTCAGTGTGACTCGTTTCAACAAAAACTTACTTCTCAAGAAATCACCGACGAAGAGAAAATCCAAATAACGATGGAAAATGAGATTCATTTGAGAAAGGCTGAAGCATTTTTTACAATGAAGAAACGGTACCAAATACAGGTTAAGGCTGGATAAATCGATTACATAAGCTTTGATTTCATGGAGAATCTACCTCTTCCCCACATTCCTTCTAATCCAATTTTGTATTCAAGTCAGTTATGGTACCACATATTTGGTATTTACAATTTTGGTACAGATGAGGCATTTATTTACACCTACACTGAAGAGCAAGCAAAAAAAGGTGCTTACAATATGTGTTCCAAGTTGCTACATTTTTTAACAATAAAAACTTTACCAGAGATTTTGTAAAGATTAGTGATGGATGTCCTGGGCAAAACAAGAATTATGTGATGTTGCACTTTATATTTAGTCTTGTACATCTACTTAAAATTTTTGACAAGATTACGTACCTTTTTCCTGTTCGGGGCTATTCGTATCTTCCAAATGATCAAGACTTCGCACTGATCGAAAAAAAGAAACATCATTTAGAGTAGAGACACCTGAAGAGTGTGATAAAGTAATCCCTCGAAGTTTTCGTTAGTCAAAATGGATTCCTCAAAGATATATAACCGATCAATATTTTCTGAAGACAGCTAAACCGCCAATTTCTCTAAAACAGGTTCGCATGTTAGAAATTAGAAGAGATACTACAGTAGTGAAGTTAAGGGACACCTACAATGGTCCGTGGAGATCCTCTATTGTCAGAAGTAAGATGGTCATAACTGGTTTCATAAAAGTTACACCAGTTTATCTGCAAGCTGTGCCAACACCATCTGCCAAACTAAAAAATGTAAGGGATCTTCTACCGTATTTAGGAGGTGCAAAAAACCGAAGCTTTTATGACGGCATTTTTTCACAACAATATCTGCAGAGCAATGACATGGAAATCCATGCAGATGACAATAGCAGTGGTTGCGAAGATTCTTAATTATTTTGTTCACAAGTATAATAACTAAAAATATAATAACAACTAAATTTATTAGTTTTATTTTATTTATTTTTTTCTTTCAAAAGTTATTTTATTTTATTTCTTAAAATCACGAGTTTTTTCTTAAATGTTCTAGTCGAAAAATCTTTGCTAAACTCATGTACATCACTCTATGATAGAAAGGTTCCTGAGAAAATGTTAATAAACTTGTCAGTGCGTTTTTTCCACCTCCTGAAAAATTAACATTTTGGACATATGTTGTTTCTAACATAAACGCCTCAATTGAATATCGAACAGTGAAAAAATATTGTTTTTGAAAAAAAAAAACAAATGATGAGATAAAAGCGAAACTCAGTGAAGTTTATGGGGACTCTGCATCTTCGTTATCGTCCATTAAAATATTGGACAGCAGAACTCAAACGCGGGCGTACAAGCATTTTTGATGAAAAAGGTCGTCCAAATGAGGTCACCACATCAGAATCGATTGAAAAAATCCACGGTATAGTGATAAATGATTGGAAGGTGAAAGTACGTGAGATTGCTGAGACTGTAGGCATCTCAACTGAATGGGTACAGAAAATTTAATAACTCATGTGGATATGAAAACCTATCCACAAAATAGATGCCGCTATTGCTTACAATTAACAATAGACACGCACGTATGTCGACTTCAAATGGATGTTTGGCGATGTTAAAACGCAATCGGAATGATATTTGGCGTCGATTCATCACTCATGGATTCATTACAGCACATCAGAGACCAAAGAACAGTCCAAGCAGTGAGTTTTCTGTGGCGAACAAAGCCAA
The DNA here is from genome assembly GCA_019049505.1 of Pachyrhynchus sulphureomaculatus. Taxonomy (NCBI): domain Eukaryota; kingdom Metazoa; phylum Arthropoda; class Insecta; order Coleoptera; family Curculionidae; genus Pachyrhynchus; species Pachyrhynchus sulphureomaculatus. Next base: position 126,519,138 of record CM032455.1, on the reverse strand, counting down.
GGCGACTTTATTGGCCAACAAAGTCATGGCCACAGTCTTTTGGAATGCACGTGGCATAATCCACGTCTATTACCTTAAAAAGGGCAAAACAATTAATGGAGAGTATTATGTCAACTTATTGGATCGTTTCAACTATGCAGTAAGAGAAAAACGTTCGCATTTAGCCAAGAAAAAATTCTCTTTCATCAAGACAATACACGCGTGCACCCTTGTGTAAAGGCCACTGCAAAATTCTATGAGTTAGAATACGAATTGCTTCCGCATCCACCATATTCGCCAGATTTAGCCCCCAGCGATTATTTCCTATTTCCGAATATGAATAAATTACTCAGCAGAAAAAAAAATTGGCTCAAAAGTTGAGATGATTGCTGAAACAAACGCCTATTTTGAAGGGTTGGAGAAATCATATTTTTTAGATGACCAAAGATAGAAATACGTTGGATTATGTGTGTCGAGCTAAAAGGAGACAAATCGAAAATATGAAGCCTTTTTTTCCTCAAATCCGTACGATTTGTAAAAGAATGACCCATATTTCTGAGTGCCTCAAATCCGTACGATTTTATTTATTTTTTAATTGACAATGTGGTACCGAAAAAATATCTAGTTAAAGGAAATAACAGGCATTTTAAGTAAGATAAATCGGGCAATTTAGCCTAATGAATCGTTATATTAAGGCGGCACTATTATTAATTTTTTATAGCTGTTATATGATCCATTTTTTTTGGCAGTGTTTTATGTACATCAATAGTAAAAAGTAATTACTAATTTTGTTGATATTAAACTTGTATTTTATCGAAAAACACGTCCCATTTTATTGTTCAAATAAAACTAATTCGACGTTAGATTAACATAAAAGATATACGAAAAAATATACAAAAATTATGAAGCTAAGTATCCACTATAAAATTAAAATATCACGAGGTTTTAATCTCATTCGACGAATATTATTTGGTGTATTTCCATTACAAATTATTAGGAATTTTTTTGTCCACGATACTTAGTTTTATTGGGCTTTTTACATCGGGAAATATAAAATTTCATAGTCGATTTCTAAACGAGGAGACGAGGTACTTTTCATACAATCCTCCTATTAGCAATGTTGTACCTCCGTAGAACACTTAACAATAAAATATTTGTACCCTTTACTGAACTCTGAGAGTTATTTTTAGCAACATAACTTGGGTATTTTATTAAGATCCTCCCCCAGTCAACGCAGCGATTTAATAAGCCCTTTCTACCTCTACACATGGCAAAATTTCAATTATCTCCTGGAAGCCGGACCGATTGGCGTAGTGGGTAAGGCGCTAGACTTGCCTGCTGTTGTCCGAGAGTTCAGCGGTTCGATTTCGTGTGACGGCTGGGTGTTGTGTGTGTCTTTAGGTTTAGTTTAGGTTTAAGGAAAAATGTAGATATATTATAAATAGAGATGCTGGCTTGTTGGCTTAGTTCCAGTGCCATAAAGAGGTTCGCCTCTTTTAAAAAAAAAAAAAAAATCTCCTGGAAAGTGGCCAGATACCATTTCTTCGGACAACAAAGGAATTTTTATTATAGAATATATGTAAAAAAATCCACTATTAATCGAAAGGTTTACGGAGGGACGATCCAAAACCTTAAGCAAACCATTAGAGAAAAATTTTCAAATTCGTCAAGAACTGAAATGTTGCTGTTGCACAACTATAGGATCACAAGACTAACACAGTTGAAGCTGTGGATTTATGGAGTTATAAGATCCAGTCTGTAGCCCTGATTTAGCGCCCTATGACTTCGGTTTGTTAAAACATCTTAAGGAAATCCTGAGTATTTTCTTCAAGTGATGAGTTAAAAATATTTTGAATTGTTGTGGCTGTTACTTGATGGAAATTCATAACGAATGTAATGAAAGACTAATATTGTCAAATCTCCAGTTTATTTAGTTTCATTGAAACTGTATGACGCGTTTCGCTATACTATAGCTTCTTCTGATACAAAATGATATTTGAGTATTAGTGTTGTTACATTTATATAAATACCCTAAGGTAAATAGGTAATAAAAGTAATACTATATGCTAATAAATATTGCTGGGAAATCCATTCTGAATATTAATTGTATAAATTGAGTAAAGGGGAGTTACCATGGGCCAGACAGGTATCTTTTTGTCCGTTTAAGATGATGTCTGAATTTTTAATTCTATTTATTTCTAAATTTTCTAATAGGTTTAATTTTACGCCTTTGTTTTGTATGTGTAGAATTTTAAATTTATCGTCAAAAAGATGATTTGATTCTGTTAAATGGTTACTGTACGCTGAGTCAGTTTTGTTTTTTAAATAGCTTCTTTTATGTTCTAAAATCCGAGTTTCGAATGAGCGACCTGTCTGACCTATTTACTTTTTATGACAAGAACCACAATTTAACTGATACACTACAGATTTTTTTTTTTGATCTATTTTGTTTTCCCTTTGCGTTTTTAATGAATTTTCCTAACGAGTTTTTTGTTCTAAAAGCTATGTTGATATTATATTTGTTTAAGTGGTTTTTTAATTTTCTCTGACGTGGTACCAAAATAGGTTAAAACATTAAATTTTTTCCCTGTGTTTTCTTTCTTGGGGTATACTAAAGAAATAAGTTTATTTTTTAATTTTTTGTTTAGAATTGAGTCTATAGTGTCAGGAGAATATCCGTTGTTAAGAGGAATTTGTTTTATTAGATTTAATTCTTTATTAAAATCACCTACAGATAAGGGGACACTTACAAGATTATGCAACATACTATGGTAAGCAGCCAATTTGTGTTGTAGGGGGTGAGCTGATTTTATATTTATTGTAGCATCTGTATGTGAGGGTTTGTGAAAAATAGAGAATTTGTGTTTGTTGTAATGTCTGGTTATCGTTAAGTCAAGAAAATTAATTTTATTGTCGACTTCTAATTCCATAGTGAATTTAATATTTTTATGTATTGAGTTTATATAGTTAAAAGCATTGTCAAGTTGACGCTCTGTACCATTAAAAACAAGCAAAGATGTCGTCTACATATCGATACCAATAAAAAAATGATTTGCTAAATTCTTGTCGATGTATTTGTTTTTCTAGGTTATCCATAAATATTTCTGCTAAAAGCGGGCTAAGTGGACTACCCATTATGAGACCCTCAGAACTATTATAAAACGTATTATTAAAGTAAAAATAATTTTGATTAAGGCTCGTGTTTAATAAATTTAGTATTTCTTGTTGTATAACGATATTAACTTTATTTTTGATTAGAAATGTTTTTATGATATTTACTGTTTCATCGGGGGGTATGCTAGGGAACAGGTTTCGGACGTCAAATGATACTAGTTTTGAATTATCTGGTAGAAAGATGTTGGAAATTTTTTCCGTTAATTCTATCGAATTTTTCATTGTGTAAGTTGGGGTCAATCAACAACAATATATAGACAAAACATTAGAATTTATTAAGAAAGGAAATTTCAAAATATTACTTAAAGATCCGACAGAAAAATTCAAGAAAGATATTAGAACAACGTTAGGTAAAGCTTCTAGCATCATATCAGACAACCAAATCTCAAAATTAACAGTCATGAATCATCAGCCCCCTCTACTTTATTCATTAGTCAAATTACATAAAGAAAATCATCCTATTAGACCTGTAGCCTCCTACATATCGGCCCCAGCTTACAAACTCTCAAAATTTCTCATAGATATCATTAAAACGAACATTAACTTCACCCCAACTTACACAATAAAAAAAAATTCGTTAGAATTAACGGAAAAAAAAAGACGTTGGAGTCTTTCTACCAGATAATTCAAAACTAGTATCATTTGACGTCCAAAACCATTTCCCTAGCATACCCCCGGATGAAACAGTGAAAATCATAAAAACATTTCTAATCAAAAATAAAGTTAATATCGTTATACAACAAGACATACTAAATTTATTAAACACGAGCCTCAATTAAAGTTATTTTTACTTTAATAATACGTTTTATAATAGTTCTGAGGGTCTCATAATGGGTAGTCCACTTAGCCCGCTTTTAGCAGATATATTTATGGATAACCTAGAAAAACAAATACATCGACAAGAATTTAGCAAATCATTTTTTGTATTGGTACCGATATGTAGACGACATCTTTGCTTGTTTTAATGGTACAGAGCGTCAACTTGACAATGTTTTTAACTATATGTTATAAACTCAATACATAAAAATATTAAATTCACTATGGAACTAGAAGTTGACAATAAAATTAATTTTCTTGACTTAACGATAACCAGGCATTACAACAAACACAAATTCTCTATTTTTCACAAACCCTCACATACAGATACTACAATAAACATAAAATCAGCTCACCCCCTACAACACAAATTGGCAGCTTACCACAGTACGTTGTATAGACTTGAGGGTGTCCCCTTATCTGTAGATGATTTTAATAAAGAATTAAATCTAATAAAACAAATTGCTGTTAACAACGGATATTCTCCTGACACCATAGACTCAATTCTAAACAAAAAATTAAAAATAAAGCTATTTCTTTAGTATACCCCAAGAAAGAAAACACAGGGAAAAAATTTAACGTTTTTAACCTATTTTGGTACCACGTCAGAGAAAATTAAAAACCACTTAAACAAATATAATATCAACATAGCTTTTAGAACAAATAACTCGTTAGGAAAATTCATTAAAAACGCAAAGGGAAAACAAAATAGATCAAAAAAATCTGGAATGTATCAGTTAAATTGTGGTTCTTATCATAAAAGTTACATAGGTCAGACAGGTCGCTCATTCGAAACTCGGATTTTAGAACATAAAAGAAGCTATTTAAAAAACAAAACTGACTCAGCGTACAGTAATCATTTAACAGAATCAAATCATTTTTTGACGATAAATTTAAAATTCTACACATACAAAACAATGGCGTAAAATTAAACCTATTAGAAAATTTAGAAATAAATAAAATTAAAAATTCAGACATCATCTTAAACGAACAAAAAGATACCTGTCTGGCCCATGGTAACTCCCCTTTACTCAATTTATACAATTAATATTCAGAATGGATTTCCCAGCAATATTTATTAGCATATAGTATTAATTTTATTACCTATATAACTTAGGGTATTTATATAAATGTAACAACACTAATACTCAAATATCATTTTGTATCTGAAGAAGCTATAGTATAGCGAAACGCGTCATACAGTTTCAATGAAACTAAATAAAGTGGAAATTTGACAATATTAGTCTTTCTTTACATTAGTTAAAAATATTGTAGCCTAGTTTTTTGAGGAGCAAATAAAAGATTTTTTTTTGATGAAGTGAAACAACTCAACAATTGCTGGTGTATTAATGTGTACAGTAGATGTATAAGAAAAGGTTTTTTTCTTAAACTCGGCGAAAATTCCTTCATAGCTATAGATAACTAAAAAAATATATGTTCTCCCTTATAAGTAAAATAGTTTTAATTATTTCATCATCATCACCATTAACTTATATTCTCCACTGCTGGACGAAAGTCTCCCTCAAGTCTTGCCATTTTTTCTGTTCTGGGTCACTTGTACCCAATTTCCAGCCACTCTCTTCAAGTTGTCAGTCCACCGACTTGGTGGTCTATCTTCGATAGGCTTCGAATCTTGGTCGCCACTGTATAATTTTTCCTGTCCATCGTCTATCCTTAAACCTAGCAACATGTCCAGCCCAATTCCATTTAAGATGTAGAATGCGTCTTGTATCCCTGTTGTTTTCCTGATATTGTAATTTGGGATATAATCTCTTATAGTAAGTAGTAACCTAACATTGACCTCTCCATTTTTCTTTGCACCACTCATATTTTTGTTGATATTTTTCTTCGTCAATGTGAGAGTATCGGCTCCATACGTAAGAACGGGTAGTATGTATCTGTCAAAAACTTTTCTTTTTAAACACATCGGAAGATTAGATTTAAACATATAACCCATTTTGTCATATGCCGTCCAGGAGAGACCTATTCTCCGGTGAATTACATGTGTTTGGTTATCTGGTCCTATGCTGACTTTATGTCCTAGGTATTTATATCGGCGTACTTACTCTATCTTCATGTGATTCAGTTTTATAGTGTCGTTTATTAAAAGATTTTTCATAAACTGTATTTTAGATAAATCGATTTTTAAACTAACTCTTCCTGAAGCTTCTTGAAGCATATGCAGCATAGTTTGTGCTTCTTGCATATTGATTGTCATTAAGACAATGTCATCGGCAAAACAAAGGTGATTTAACTTTTCACCGTCAATGTTAAGCCCAATTTTTTCCAGTTTATTGATTGTAGCATACTTTCTAGAAATGTTACGGAAAGCTTGGGAGAGGGCGGATCTTCCTGGCGTACTACTCTTTCGAGTTGAAATTTACCGGTAGATTCGTTAATTTATGTTTTGACATTAGCGATGGCATTTTCATATACGTATTTAATTACGCTGAAGTATCGATGATCAATACGACATTTAGTTGGTTATTAATGATTAAATTAATAAATAAAATTATTGATTTTTTGTCTCGTTACGTCATTAAAATTAAACAAAGAGTTGGGACAACAAATACAAACATGATATATGTGAACAACAGCAAGAAATTCGTCAAACAATTGTTATATTATCAATGAAAAAATAATCACAAGACTTGTGATAAGAATTCGTTGTTTAATAAGTGCCGTCGTATATTGGGAAGATACTTTAATAATGTAACTATTGTGTTTTTAGGGACGATTATCTTAAAACGGTACTAGGATAAAATTCCCAGCCTTAGTTCTAGAATTCCAAATACTTGTAAAAGTAGTTACGATGGAACAAATTACTGAAATTTATATATATCTTTTTACTTTAATTTAATATTTTAGCGAAAGAATAATATACAAAATATGATACGTAGACAGACAGAATTAAGCAAAATTTCAAAATTGACGCAAGTTGCCTACGCAGTTCGTGTTTATAAGTATAGTATTTATTAGCTTAAGAGATTTTTGAATAGCCCCATAAGACAAATTCAATTGCCTGCTTGCTTGTCTGATTGAATTATATGGATGGTTTTGAAAATATTGTATCATTTCGTCTACTTTTTCATCTGTCAAAACAGTTTTTTCGTTTAGAAATACCTTTCTGCCAGAAAATGCATAGATATTGCTCCTCAAATTTCGTTCTAATCGACAAAACATATTGCGATCCGGGATATACCTGTCGGGGTAACGTTCTCGATACATTCTAACGGCTCCCCGAGAAATTCTTCTTGCTTCTCCATAAATAAGAACCATATCTACTTTTTCAGCTTGGGATGCCACTTCAACCTGAAGCTATGAACACATTGTTTACTTAGTTTAACTCTATTGAATTGAATAGGTGTGCAAACAACAGCTGTCAGATTAAAGGATGACAGCCGCCTACTAGATAAAGTATTTGAAAACCGCCAAACGTTGCATACAATCCATGGCAACCGCGATCACTAAAAAATAATTTCTTAGAAGGTTTTTGCTGCATAACTTTTTTTGCAAAACAAATTAGAAAAAAAATAGTTTTAAGGACAAAAATGTTAAAAAAAATTAGGGCTTTCCAATGCCGTTTTACAAAAGGTATGCAGATGGAAAAAAAATTTTTAGGCGACGCGGCGCCTACCGTCGTTTTTACTACTAAATGTTAAATACGTCAGTACTCGTATACTCTTCGACATGCACTTTACCATTCTACATTTAAAAAGAAATAAATATTCAATAATTTTTCATAAATCGGGGCCGGGCGTCTAAAAATGATGACCCTGTCTATGCTTCGCGGATGACCAAGTGGTAATGGTCCAAGATCGCTACGACCTGAACTACATGACAAGAAAACTATTTGACGAATACAAAGCTTGGGATTTAGAAGTCAATATGGAGAGAACAGGATATCTATGTATTGGAGGGCAACAAAAAGGTCTTATACTGAACGACCGAACTACGATAAAACACTGAGGCGACTACAAGTATCTAGGTATAAAAATTTCGGAGGATAGAAAACTGGACAGGGAAATAAAAACGAGAAATTCCGCAGGAAGAAAGGCCATTAAACTTCTTAACAGCATTCTGTGGGATAAATCTATAAATATAACCAACAAATAGAGGATATATGAAACCATAGTGAAAAATATCATGTTATATACCTGTAAAGTATGGTCTCTGAAGGAAAGAGTATTAGCCACTCTGAGAGCAAGGGAAATGGAGTTCTGTAGAAGAGCAGCAGAAATATCTAGCAGAGAAATAGTCACCAATGAACGTTTTAGACAAAATCATAAGAATCAAACACAGTTTTACACACCACATTCTAATCAAACAACTTATCTGGTTTGGGCACATTCCAAGAATGAAATAAGATCAAGTCCCAAAATAAATACTAAACTGGAAACCAGAAGGCAATAAAAAGCAAAGTAGACCGAGAATAAGGAATGCTAAGTCAAGTACTTAAATATAAATTTTTTAAGCGAAAGGGTAAGGCGTTAATTGAAAATGGGTAGGTCTCTGACAAGGAGTACTGCGATACAAAAAACGCTACGCGAATATAAAAGTAGGTCAGAGACTTGATATGTAATACGTAAACCGTCTACCTGGTTACCTGCATCCTCATGAGCCAGCTTATTCAGGCATTAGCTACTTAAGCCACTTTATTTTCCCTTATGATGACGCTATATTTTTTTTTATTCTTGCAACTCCCAAGTTCCAAAAGTAACTTTTAAACTACAAAACCAATTTCGATGAAAGTTTTACACATATCTGATTAAACATAAAAATTTTCAATAAAATCGGTCTGGTAATATTTATATATTTAAAGACAAATATGCAGATATACATAAATACATTTGCAAACTTTGGTATGTCCTTGCAGAAGCGTATAGAGATTAACATGCATAAATATTATACACTTATGCAATATTCCACCCTTATGTATCAACGATTGTCTGAGTGTGTGTATGCAAGCAGGTATTTCAAAGATGAATATTTCAATTTTTAGACAGTTTTCGTTCACTCGTAGTATATTTGAATGAAATTGATTCGCTTATAGTGAAAAAAAGCAACATCTAATGTTTGACTTTAAAAGTTGGAAATGATTAATAATTATTTTTTTTACTGTAACAATATTGACAAGAAGAGTGAATAAAGAACTTAGGTTCAAACTCAATGTGAAATATTTTGAAAATTTTAATTTAGTAGATTGTTATACACGTATCTCTATATATCACGTCATAGGTTGCAGTAGAAAATATAACAGGCAGGCAAAACCTTGTTAGCATAATGTAATATCAATTTTCCTCTTCAAATGCCAAATATATAGAAATGTGGCTTATATTCTAGATATTGAAAGTGACGTTACAGAGTCGTATCCCTAAGAATGAGTTTTTGAAAAATAGAAAACTTCAAATAGTTCATTAATTATTAATTTTAATGAATTAGAAATGATTATTATTTTCACCGTCATCCTGTTCCATAATAAGTAGCGGCATTGAAACTTAAAAGGTATTAGTGGGCACTCGTCTTGATTGCTCTTAAAACATATATTACACAGGAACGTAAACACTTAATAATGAATAGATGTATTGACACAGAGGCTGTATGTTCATTTATATTTTTAGTGTTCCGTACGGAACACTTATAAGATCACTTCGGTGTCTGTCTGTCTGTCTGTCTGTCACACCCGATTTTCTCCGAAACTGTTTGACATACAAAGGTGAAATTTGGTAATAATATAGGAATTGATGGCCTCATTAGAGCCATGTTGTTTTGAGAGTTAAATTTTGACTTAAGGGGTTAGTTTTGGGGGGTGAAGTCGGAAGTGAAAAAAAAAATTTTTTACTAGGTCATCGAGTGTGTTGTCAAATGAAAGCTTGTGAAAACACGAGTAAAATATATATACATATATATATATATATATATATATATATATATATATATATATATATATATATATATATATAATGTTATACTTGCGCGCACTTTTCTTTGTATTATTTTTAAAAATTCGCGAAAAATCGCTGTCCCGCGCCTTATCTCGAAAAGTACTTATCAAAAAATTTCGAAAAAATTCTGGAATATTCTCCACGGGGTGTAGAGTAAACGAAAATTATCACGAGTGCATTACCTTTATTAATTTATCTGGTATATAAAAAAAAAAAACAAAAATTTCAAGGTCATCAGATTTTAGTGAAGTTGGAAACGAACTTTGTTGAAAACTCATTTGGGGTGTATTTTGTGAAGTCACTGATCATTTTATACCTCTATAACAAAATTTTTTCTTTTAAAATCAATCAACGTACGGAACACTAATTGCGCAAGTTCAACTTGCACTTGACTGGTTTTTTTTTTTCTAAAATTGGTGATCAGTGCTATTCAATGTGAAAATAAGTCAACACTAAAATTTAAAAACATTTTCCTTATTTGCCTGTCACAGCGTCACACATATAAACAACGGGTTTTGATGAAAATTGTCATGAAGATAAAGTAGGTCTCGAGCCAGATTATAAACTACATTTTATCCCAAAAATTATATAAAAGGTTAGCCACAAAAAGAGAAAATTATTGACCGATTTAAAGAAATCTTTCATTAACAGAAAATGTTTACTTGTACAAATTATATAAAACAGTATAAGTACCACAGCTACTACCCTTGTAACTCATATAGGATGTATCACAATATCGGACTTTTAATGAATGTATTTGAAAAACTTTTTTACAAAAGAGAGTTTTACTTATACGAATCATATCAGGTATCTACTTCTATTATTTTGAAAGCCATATTCAGGGGGTGTATAATAATCACCCATCATTTAAAACCTTGGATGATTAAAAAATCATCTGTTGGATCCTAAATTTAAAAAAAAAATGTTTAGAGCATTTAAATTTCTTGTATTTGTTTTACTTAGACCTAATTTGAACGATAACTGAAAAATTCACCAAGATTTTGACGTTGGTAAGTGGCTCAATTAAATAAAGAAGTAAAACATGGCTTGAAATCAATAAATAAATTCTGAAATTTTTTTATCCGTCTAATGTATTTCAAATTAAAGAGATAAAAATCTCCTTGCGATCTTACTTTTATTTGTTTAAACTTGTAAATGACTTTAGAGAAATCAAGTTTCCCTCCAAACGACAAATGACAATCGGCACTACAAAATCCTTTTCTGTGTTCCAAGTGATGCCGAATCTACCCATAAATTCACTTTTTTCTGAATTTAGTAATAAAGAAAAATTCTATATGTCTTACACTCTCTCCCTGTCGTTATATATTCTTCTTCTTCACGTGTCTTATCCGTTGCGAACCTTGGCTATTAACATGGCTATTCCTTGGATTATTAACTGAAGTATCCGATAGTTACTGTGCCTCATAAGATGTCCGAGTTATTCCAGCTTTCTTCTCTTAATAGTTATTCCCACCTCTATTTCCTTAACGACCCGACGCAGTACCTACTCATTAGTGATGTGGTCCATCCAAGATATTCGCTTCTATTCCGCACAACAGTACCGGAAATATATAACATTGGAGCAGTCTGACTTTAAGAGATAGGGTTATACTATTGGAGATAAATATGCTCTTCATATTATTAAACGATGCTCTCGCTCTTTCTATTCTCACACGTATTTCTGTTTCCTAATCCCATCAAGAGTTAATTATTGTTCCCGAATAGGTGTAAAATTCTATGTGTTCAATTCTCTGGTTGTTTAGTATTAATTGTCTTGCTGGTTGTTGGTTTTTACTTATAAACATGCATTTGGTTTTCGTGAGGTTTAGGCTTAACCCATACTCTTCACTTGTTCTTTGGAACCTTTCCGTCAGGGTATTTAGCTCATTTATGCTTCTAGCGAGTACGCTATAGTAATATCGTCAACATATCTTATGTTATTAAGTGTTTCTCCATTCATCTTTATATCTTCAGTACTTTCTTCTAGCGCTATCTTGAATATTTCTTCGGAATAGAGAGGTAAAGATGAAGGGAGACAAAATTCAACCCTGGCGTACACCTTTCTTGATATTAATATTCTTGGTTAACGCAGAATCTACTATCACTCTAGCAGACTGTCCCCAGTAGAGATTCGTTATAGTCTGGATGTCTCTGGAATCAATTCCGATCTGATGGAGTATTTCTAGCAGTTGATCGTGCGTAACGTTATCGAAAAGTTCAGTGTAATCTATGAAACACAGATATACATCTTCATTCATATCTCTACAGCGCTGACTAAGAACCTGCACGCTGAAGAGTGCTTCTCTTGTGCCAAGGATATTTCGAAATCTGAACTGAGTATCTCCGATGTCGCTATATATATATATATATATATATATATATATATATATATATATATATATATATATATATATATATATATGTATATATATATATATATATATATATATATATATATATATATATATATATATATATATATACGTATATATATATATATATATATATATATATATATATATATATATATATATATATATGTATATATATATATGTATATATATATATATATATATATATATATATATATATATATATATATGTATGTATATATATATATATATATATATATATATATATATATATATATATATATATATCTATATGTATATATATATATATATATATATATATATATATATATATATATATATATATATATCTATATGTATATATATATATATATATATATATATATATATATATATATATGTATATATATATATATATATATATATATATATATATATATATATATATATATATGTATATATATATATATATATATATATATATATATATATATATATATATATATCTAAATATATAAAAATTTATATAAATATATATATATATATATATATATATATATATATATATATATATATATATATATATATATATATATATATACATATATATATATATATATATATATATATATATATATATATATATATATATATATATATATATATATATATATATATATATATATATATATATATATATATATATATATATATATATATATATATATATATATATATATATGTATATAAATATATATATTGTAACATTCATTTTTTCCTAGATTTTAAGACCATGTAATGTTACTGATTTTTCACTTCAAATTGTACTTATTTTCATTTTTGTATCGAACGGTATATTAATAAGAAATTCCAAGCCGTTCGGTATATAGTGCTGTGCGGGTTTCTGACCGAATCTACCGCTACGCCGCGATTGGTGGAAAATGTGTATCCGCAGTTTTGGTTCCGGCGTCGCCATATTACAGGCAGAGTTCGCACGGTTTATTTAAGGGTCCGAAGAACTACTGTCTTGGCTAATTTCCATCCAGCCGCCGAGTAGGCGGAGTACCATCAAGCCGCAGCCAGACTAATTTTCATCGGAGCCGCCAAGTAGGCTTCCTTCGACTGAGCTACAGTAAAGGCTCATAACAACCATCATGCGAGCTAAGTAAAGCACCAGTTTCTTAACGAAAAGCCGTAGTGGGCTCTCTAAGTGTCTACTAGAAAAGTGTGAAATCGGTCGTGTTCCATCGAAGCCGGAATAGGAACAGTAAGTTACCAAAACATCCTTCAATAGACATATCCCTGAGTAGTGCCTTAACAGCAATTTAAACAGACTAAAAAGTGAAGTGAAAAGCACTATTTTTCGTCTTCGGGGGTAGTCATAGTACAGAATTTAAATGTAATAACTACTAGTTAGGCTAGAATTTTTTTGTAGAACTGCAAAGGTTAGAACTTTTTATTTTTAAAAACATGAATAAATTTTCTTTTTGTTAATTAAAGCTAGTGTCTCACTGAATACCTATTTTTCTTTTCGGGATAAGTTGTACTAGACTAATTCTTTTTAGTAATACCCATAAAACCCTTCAGTATTTTTTCATTTTTTTAACTGAAGTTAGATCCTTTCTATTTTAAAATGAATGGTGCCCAAAAAAAAACTTGTACAACTGAAGTTTTTTAAAAAATAGAAAAAAAATTCCAAAAAGACGTACAAAAATTATCTCTTACCCATATCTCTCTACCAAGAAAAACTGAGCTAGTGTTTGTTTAATTTCTTTAGTTCTTTTAAAATCAGGATTCGCTCAATTCATTATCAGAAATTAAAGCGGGGCTGCAAGGAAATTGTGCTCAAGCTCGGGGCATCCAATATTCAAACGGTACAAAATTGCGCTCAAGCGTGGGACAAACAACTTCTCACAGGGTACAAAAAAAGATGCCTCAAACTGAGGACAGTTTAGCAGGTTACAAAATGACACCACAACGTGCGGGCAAGTTACAATGTTACAAAATAGCGCTGTCAACGCGGGGCTTTTGGAATTTTATTTTTTAAAGGGTTCAGTGTACTAGCTTTCGAACAAAGTAAAAGCTCTAACTTTGCAGATATTTTTATTTCATAATATTTATTAAACGAAACTACATTATAGCAGTAAGACAAAAGCAGGAAATTTGTAGAATTTTTTATTTCAATTTATCTGATGGTGGTATAGATATTTGAATTTTGTTAATAGACTCTAAGATAAGTGATCCCTGTTTTTTTCTTAAAAGCTAGCTTTATAGTTCAGATTAGCGGATGTGTTGGTCTACTTTAATTTTTTTGCACTGTTAGATTTATTTTGCGATTAACCGAAGAAAAAAATGTACGTTTTTTTCTCACCGATGTTTGGCATGAATATTAAAAATACTTTGCTGATACGAAACGGTATTTAGAGATTTTTTTTATAGGAAATTCTTAACATATTTAATAAAAGAGTTTTAATAGAAGGCAATACTTAGAAATTTTTTTGAAATTGTCGAAGATTTTTTTTAATGTTTAGTAAAGAAGTTTATATATTTTAGTTGCCTTTACATGATTTTATTTTGACTATTGGGAGCACAGGAAAAATATTTTTACGACTTTTTAAACAATTCTTTTAAATTTTATAATCTAAATACATTTATCATGGAAGCCTTCAATTTTAAAGTCAATCACCTACTGGAATATGAATTAGACTATGAACTGAAAATCCGTCGTACTTTCTCAGAACGTCCGGTCGCGGATAAAAGAAAGATTCTAACGAGGATCTTAAGTAAAGAAATATTCCAATAGATCAGATTGGACTAAATAGTTACAAAAGTTTCTGATTTTTTTTAAGTCTAATAAAAATTCTCCTTCTCAAGTTAAAACTCCTGCTTCTCCAAATGGTCACATGTCTCCTTTATTCGTGCATATATATTCAGATAACAGACCGCATATCAAGATAAATCTATTAGGTGCCCATTTCTCGGCTTTATTTGACTCTGGTGCAAATGCCTCCGTTGTAGGTCAGAATGGTATAAAAATTTTAAGTCGTTTAAGTATAAAAATATGCCATGTCAAAAATAGAAGTGTTACCACTGCAGATGGCAGCCGTCTAAAAGTTTTAGGTACGGTTGAGTTGCCGCTAGTCTGCAATGGTCATTGTTTTAGTAATCTCTGCTCTAGTAGTACCTTCTCTATCACATACTTTGGTTTTAGGATGTGATTTTGCACAAAAATTCGGAATTTTAGTAAATTTTAAAGATAACTCGTGGTATCCACAGTCCCTAGAAGTCAACTCTCAAACAAGTTTTAAAGATTGTTATTCAGAAAGTTCTTTAGAAAACCTTTTCTCGCGTCTATGTACCCTAGATGATCTCTCGCGGACGGAACGCTTAAAAGCAGAAAAAGTAATAAGCTCTTTCAATGAAATAAGTAGTAAAGATAGGTTAGGCCGAACGAATAAAATCAACATGTCTATAGATACGGCTGATGCCAGTTCTGTAAAGACAAGGCCCTTCGCCATGTCTCCTTATATGTCAAAAGTATTAAATAAAGAGTTAGACCAAATGTTGAAACTCGGAGTGATTGAAGAATCAAACAGTCCCTGGTGTTCTCCAATCTTATTGGTGAAAAAGGCCGATGGACAGTATCGTCTGTGCTTTGACGGAAGAAAGCTCAACGAGGTCAGCAAATTTGATAACTACCCATTACCGAACATCGACAGAATTTTGACATCACTCAGGAATGCTAAGTATGTATCTTCGATAGATCTTAGAAAAGCTTTCTGGCAAATTCCTTTGGACAAATCCTCTAAGGAAAAGACCGCTTTTGCAGTAGTAGGCCGAGGTCTATTTCAGTTCGTCACTATGCCGTTTGGTCTAAAGAACGCTGCTCAAACTCAGCAACGTTTAGCAGACGCTATATTTGGTCTGAAATATGAGCCACATATTTTTACCTATCTCGATGATATTTTAGTAACATCGGAAGACTTCGAATCGCATATTCGCTTACTTAAAGAAGTAAAAAAATAAATTGAAAGAGGCCGGACTGACGATAAATTTGAGCAAAACTTCTCTAAAGTTTTTAGGCTATATTGTAGGCTCAAATTCCTTGCGTACCGATCCGGATAAAGTAGCAAGCATGGTTAATTATGCGAGACCTACAAATACTACGGAAGTTAAGCGCTTCGTAGGAATGTGTTCATGGTACAGACGTTTTATCGAGAATTTTTCTACCTTGTTGTCGCCTATTAATGATCTTTTGAAAGGACGAAAAAAAGGACAATCGATAGATTGGACAAACGCAGCAGAAAGATCTTTTATAAAGATTAAAGAGCTATTGGTTTCAGCTCCAATTTTATCCCAACCAGATTTTTCCCAACAGTTTTATATTTCTAGTGATGCTTCTAATACCGGTTTAGGGGGCGTCATAACACAGAAAATCAATGGTGAGGAAAGAGTGATAGCGTATGCCAGTAGAACTTTATCAAAGGCTGAACGTAACTATTCGGTTGTTGAAAAAGAATGTTTAGCAGTACTCTTTAACATCGAAAAGTTTCGACCTTACATAGAAGGTGTTCCTTTCACGGTCATAACAGATCATTATAGTTTATTGTGGCTTAATTCAATTAAAAACCCTAGTGGCCAACTAGCGCGTTGGGCGATTAGGCTGAGACAACATACATTTAATTTAATTCATAGAAAAGGAGTCCACAATGTTATTCCTGACGCTTTGTCAAGAATCCCAGATCATACAGTGGACGAAAACAGTCTTAATGCACAGATTGGCGTAAGAATCGATATAGTTGACATAGATCGCATAGATCCATGGTACGACAATTTACGGCAGCAAATCAAAGAATTTCCTGAAAATTTTCCGCAGTGGAAAGTGGAAAATGATTTCGTGTACAAGTTTTATCCCAAACCAGTTGCCTTTAAAAGTTAATGTACCCGAGTGGAAAATACTAGTTCCTAAACCACAGAGAGAGGAAATTATAGACATGTGTCACACTCCTCCTACTTCTGGTCATTTTGGCTTTTATAAAACTCTTCACAGGGTTCAGGAACAGTATTATTGGCCAAAAATGCGTTTTGACATCGTAAAGTTTGTGAGGACTTGTGAAGTATGTGGAGCGCAGAAATCTCCAAATGCACTACCTATGGGACTGATGGGAAAAGAGAAAACGGTTAATTACCCTTTTCAAGTCATAGCAGCTGATCTAGTAGGCCCATTCCCACGTTCAAAAAAGGGAAATAAATGGCTTCTCGTGGTTTCTTGCTGGTTTACAAAGTATACCATGCTATTTCCTTTGAAAAGCTCTAAAGCTGGATATATAGAGAGAATTTTGGAAAATAATGTCTTTCTAATCCACGGGGTCCCATCGCTCTTAATATGCGATAACGGTACTCAGTTTACCTCTAAGAGTTTTTTAAGAGCTTAAGTGAAACTTATGGTTTTAACATCCGTTTTAATCCCGTGTACTCTCCCCAATGTAATTTTTTGGAACGTAATAACCGAACAGTCGGGACCGCTTTAAGAAGTTACGTGGATTCACATGACACTTGGGATGGCAATATTTCCAAAATCCAACAAGCGATAAATACCGCCAGACACGAAGTAACAGGGTTCACACCGTCTTTCTTAGTTTACGGCAGACATATACCTCTATCTGGATCATATTATAAAAACTTAGATTTGGATGTCAATGTTGACAGCGAAATAATTCCGGGTAACAGGGGTGCGTACGCCGAAAATTTAAAGGGTTTAAAAGATATTTTCACCGACGTGCGTAGTAGGATACATAAGGCTTATGAACGGAACAGTAAGTCTTACAACCTTAGAAAAAGGGATTTTGCCTTTAATATAGGTGATCACGTTTGGCGAAAAAATAAAATTCTTTCCAGTGCAGCAGATAAATTCACATCTAAGTTGGTACCTAAGTATGTGCATTGCATGATTAGAGAAAAGATTTCAGATTTAGTTTATGGTTTAGTTAATTTAGATGGGACTAAAATAGGACGATGGCATATTAAAGACTTAAAACCATTCAACGGACCTAACCCTAGTGAAAGTTTGTCAGAAGAAGAATAATTTATATTTACATTATCTTAATTGCTTAAATTTTTTTTTGATGTTGCTCTGTAGAGGTGACGACGACCTCGTTTTTTTTTTGACTGTTATAAAAGTTGAGCAGAGAATAGCTTACTTTTATTGTTTAATGCTAAGGTTTTGGGTATTGGCCATATCCCAAACTTAGGTTGATTGTGGTTGATGTTTAGCATCGACTCAGTTTTGCGAGCTTGCGAAGGAGTCACACTCAGGATATATCATAAGACTGGTATGTCGGTGGTCGCGGGATTTGATTTGCTTATGACCCCAAATAATATCCAGTTCTTGACACTTGGAAGCGAAATTTTGATTAGAGGCAATCCAAGGTGATCTTGAGTTAGGACAAGCGCAAGATGTAGCTCGTGTAGTGTGATGTAGAGTCAAAATTTTTATGAGCAATTTCAAAGTTTGTTACCCGAGTGGGTGTATTTTTATTACCTTAGTGGTATATGTAGGGTGCAATTAAGAGTAAATTGATTTTGGTTTATCCAGTAAGTCTAAGACTTGGATTATTTTGATTTAGATCTTCTTCTGAATTGACAAACTGAGGGTATTTTCTATTTTTTTTCAGAGCCGTTTAAACGTTACCTTTGAGTCACTAATTTTTTAAAATTTTTTTTGCATGGACTCATAGGCGTATGTTGAGTTTTTTCGGTTTACTATCAGATTGATAGAAAATTGAAGTTCTGCAGGAGAACTAAAGGCTGATCATTTACAAGAGATGAGAGCAGACTAAGACAGTCGTTTCACAAAGAAATGATCAAAATCTGATACCGAGATGAGAACCTTGTCAAGAGAGGCTAAGCGCAGTGAAGGAAGATTCCTAACCGAATTTTTAGATTTCCAAGAGGTAATCTAGGAGTTTGGGCTGACAGAAAACGGTTATGCCTGATACCTGTAGCAGTTTCTTCTAGAGGCTATTGTCTAGGAAGACGATTAACACCATGATCGAATATTTTAGCTGTCAACGATGTTTTCTTCTTGTTTCTGATTAAGCTGGAAAAGCTCTTGTCGTCTTCAAAAGTTTTGTTGCGTTGCCACCAAAAATTTGAGAAATTTTTGCTTCATGTAGCTTTTTAAGCTCATTTTCGTTTTTTTTTAAAAATTTCGTTAGAAGCTTGGTTAAGTCAACCTTGTAAACCTTTTAGGTTATATCCCATGAGTTATCTGTTTTTACAGGCTGTGATGCACCGGGTGCTAACAGATGCCGTTACGACGTTTGGCAGGGAGTTAGTCTTCCTGAGGAACAGACTGATTGGAAGGGTAGTCTATGGGGGGTGAACGTTTGACCTTTGGGACCTTTAGGGGTTTTGTTACCCAATGGTTATTTCTATTTGAACCAAAGGAGAGCCTAGCTACTGTAGTCGACCTCAGCTCCAATTAGCCTATTAGTGGTGACAGGTTGTTGGCAGTAGTGTGTTTCGGAACACCCTATTGATTAAATTTTTTTTTTGACTTATGGTGGTGTGGTAGACACCGTTTCAGTTTAGTGGATGCTATAATCTACTCCCTTTTGTTGATGGACACCAGGGTCACCAATTCTGTATTTTATTGTCTCCACCATTCAGTATATCGTGGCGAGGTGTTTGTCTCCTGTTATGTGGGATGGATTAAATTCTTTTCGTTGTTGTTCTAGGGCGAGACCAGTACACGAGGGTTCTTCATGCAACTTGGAGAAGCGCAATGCTGGTTAAGTTTTATATCTCTGTGTAGCCACCCTGAAGAATGACGGAGGGCGTTTTTTCCAGTTCATGTTTCTGGGCAGATTTGTCACTTTGGTGCGATGTGCTGAAGATTTGATTAGCTTTTGCTAAGAGCTTTCACCAAGCTCAGTATGGAGTTATAGTAACCAAGAGTTTGGGATTTGAACTCCTGAATGTACTTCTGTATATATTTCTGTATATATTTCTGTATATATTTCAGTGTATGTTGGTTGCCTGAGGGCATGTGCTCAAAATGCGAGGTTTTGAGTCGTTTTGCTTATGGACTCCTATATTTAGGATTATGACTTTAGGGAGGTCCTATTTCGAGACTTGCTGTCTCATATATTTATGTTAGGAATGTTTCCTTGAATGTTAGTTGCGCGCGGACTAATCATTCTGTTCTTTGTGAACATTGCTTTTTGAAGCAGGATCATTCAGTTTGGTGAATTTTAGCTTTTATAGCTATTCACTGTGTTTAGGGTGAATTTTAGCTTTTATAGCTATTCACTGTGCCTATAGTGATATTGTTAGCTTTTATGGCTGCTCACTATGTTAAAGGCGGGATTGTTCTTTTAGAACGCAGACTTTGTGTAGTCGAGGACTACTTACAGAGTGTTTTTCTTGGCGAGGAGCCGAGTTTTTTTTGGCGATATACCAGAGTGTTTTGTTGGCGATAAGCTAACGTGTTTTCTGGCGATCAACCAGAGCGTTTTCCCTAGCGATTTTAGCATGTCTAGATGTCTTCGGACGTCGACATTGCGCGATAGAGTGCGATTATTTTCCGAGTGCGACTAGTAGTGATACTAGATTTAGAATGTTCTCTTAGCGATGAGCTAGAGCATAGATAGCGATTTTTCCCGAGCGTTTGTCTGGATATTTATCCAGATATTTATTTTTTTTTGGCCTAGTGCTAAATGGTCTGACAAGACTTTTTCTTTTTAGTGTAAGTGTTTGCACTAGAATCATTTTTTTATTTTTTTTTTTTTTTTATTTAAGAATTTTTATAAATTTCTTTTGCTGAAATAGAAAATTTTCAGACAATCCTTAAAATATTTTAAGGGGGGTGTTCATATTTTGTTTCAGTTCACTTTTTTTGATTTAGACAAGAGTCTAGACAAAGATATAATTTTTTGTTTTGGTAACAATAATAGAGCTGATTCTTTTATATAAGAAGACCGCGATTGTTACTTTGAACAGGTATTTCTTATGTTCATGCAAGGATTTTTATCTGCTTTTTGATGTACTTAACCTTAGTGTCTAATTAAGTTAAGTCTAGTTATAAGATTCTTGTGATCATGCAAGGATTTTCATTTGGTTTTTCATTGTACTTAATATTAGTGCTTAATTGAATTAAGTCTAGTAGTAAGGTCCGAAGTTTGTACTTTTGTTTTAAGTTCTGACCTTAGTATTAAGTGATAGTGTACCACTTTGTACCTTTTCATAAGTAGCCTAAGTTTAATAGACTAGTGTAGTCTATTTCTTTTTGGAAGGGGGTAAATGTAACATTCATTTTTTCCTAGATTTTAAGACCATGTAATGTTACTGATTTTTCACTTCAAATTGTACTTATTTTCATTTTTGTATCGAACGGTATATTAATAAGAAATTCCAAGCCGTTCGGTATATAGTGCTGTGCGGGTTTCTGACCGAATCTACCGCTACGCCGCGATTGGTGGAAAATGTGTATCCGCAGTTTTGGTTCCGGCGTCGCCATATTACAGGCAGAGTTCGCACGGTTTATTTAAGGGTCCGAAGAACTACTGTCTTGGCTAATTTTCCATCCAGCCGCCGAGTAGGCGGAGTACCATCAAGCCGCAGCCAGACTAATTTTCATCGGAGCCGCCAAGTAGGCTTCCTTCGACTGAGCTACAGTAAAGGCTCATAACAACCATCATGCGAGCTAAGTAAAGCACCAGTTTCTTAACGAAAAGCCGTAGTGGGCTCTCTAAGTGTCTACTAGAAAAGTGTGAAATCGGTCGTGTTCCATCGAAGCCGGAATAGGAACAGTAAGTTACCAAAACATCCTTCAATAGACATATCCCTGAGTAGTGCCTTAACAGCAATTTAAACAGACTAAAAAGTGAAGTGAAAAGCACTATTTTTCGTCTTCGGGGGTAGTCATAGTACAGAATTTAAATGTAATAACTACTAGTTAGGCTAGAATTTTTTTGTAGAACTGCAAAGGTTAGAACTTTTTATTTTTAAAAACATGAATAAATTTTCTTTTTGTTAATTAAAGCTAGTGTCTCACTGAATACCTATTTTTCTTTTCGGGATAAGTTGTACTAGACTAATTCTTTTTAGTAATACCCATAAAACCCTTCAGTATTTTTTCATTTTTTTAACTGAAGTTAGATCCTTTCTATTTTAAAATGAATGGTGCCCAAAAAAAACTTGTACAACTGAAGCTTTTTAAAAAATAGAAAAAAAATTCCAAAAAGACGTACAAAAATTATCTCTTACCCATATCTCTCTACCAAGAAAAACTGAGCTAGTGTTTGTTTAATTTCTTTAGTTCTTTTAAAATCAGGATTCACTCAATTCATTATCAGAAATTAAAGCGGGGCTGCAAGGAAATTGTGCTCAAGCTCGGGGCATCCAATATTCAAACGGTACAAAATTGCGCTCAAGCGTGGGACAAACAACTTCTCACAGGGTACAAAAAAAGATGCCTCAAACTGAGGACAGTTTAGCAGGTTACAAAATGACACCACAACGTGCGGGCAAGTTACAATGTTACAATATATATATATATATATATATATATATATATATATATATATATATATATATATATATATATATATATACATATATATATATATATATATATATATATATATATATATACATATATATATATATATATATATATATATATATATATATATATATATATATATATATATATATATACATATATATATATATATATATATATATAAATATATAAAAATTTATATAAATATATATAACCCAAGACGTCTGAAGATAATGAATACAATATACGAGGGTACGTTTTTGAGCTATTGGTTGGCAACAGTCACAGTATATATTTATATATATATATATTTTCAAGTGCTCCCGCTGCTACTGCTACTCGATACTGTGATCTTGTTGCTGCTGCCCCTCGAAACTAACTGAGAAACCGACGTGCGGTCGCCGTCTTTTATAGGCCGGCTGGGTGGTAATTACGGGTTCCGCTGCTGTGCTGACTGTTGCATTCTCGATGTTTTGATTATTCCTTGGTTAAGCTAGTAGACCCTTCCATATAGTGAACATATTCAGCGCATCATCTCGCTTATTTAGCTGTCTATTCTTTTCGATTTCCAAGGCTTCTCTGACTATGCATGTTTGATAATGTGAAATCGAGGCTATTTGTTTAGATTCCTAAAAATTGATGTTGTGACCAGTATCATGATGGTGCTGAAAAAGAGCTGATGTTTGTTTTTTTTTTTTTTGATACTTATTTTATGTCTTGGATCCGGGCGAAGATTCTTCTGTTTGTTTGTCCTATGTACAATTTGTGGCAGTCTTCGCATGGGATGCTGTAAACACCATGGTTTTCCAGTTTTCTCTTGTCCTTAGGGTTACCCAGGATATCTGTCAGAGTGTTTTGTGGTTTGTATGCTGTGCCTATGTTTTATTTTTTTAGGACTCTTCCAATCCTATCTGTAATTCCTTTCACATACGGTAATAGGACTCTGCTTTAGTTGAGGTTCCGTTCTTTTGTCCTTGTCTGTGGATGGCGCTGCCTTTCTAATGCTTTCCGTATGGACTGGTCGTTATATCCGTTTTGCTTGAGTGCTCTAGTAATTTATAATATGTATATATATATATATATATATATATATATATATATATATATATATATACATACATATATATATATATATATATATATATATATATATATATATATATATATATATATATATATATATATATATATATATATATATATATATATATATATATATATATATATATATACATATATATATATATATATATATATATATATATATATATATATATATATATATATATATATATATATATATATATATATATATATATCGGATTCTACGAAAGTACAACATTGCTAATAGTTAGAAAGATTTTTGGTTTAGTAAGAAACGAAACAATAATCTTGGAAAGTACGAAAAGAATTTTGATATAGAGACTTATTCTTAATGTAATTAATTATTCAAAATCTCACTCTTTATTCGACTAGCAAGATACTGCAAATTTTGTTTTCGATAAATATATTTTAGTTGCTAATTGTATTATTTTTTCTATTATATATATGAATTAATAATTAATTTATATATGGCACAAATAAAGCTCTTTTTATTCTTATCTGGAAAAATTAGATGGTTCTTTATTTATGAATCGATTTTGTTACAAAACTTTTCAATCTTAAGAATGGTTATAATTATAATGTTGGCATTATATCTATTATCTTATTCCACTTAATTTGAATTGTAAATTTGTTACATCCGCTAAAAAATTAATATTGGCCTGAGTCAAATTAAAATGTTGTATCAATAAATAAAGAACGACTTCAGTTGTTAGGACTGTCAAATGACTATAAACCAGTATGGACTCAAATATCTAAAAATAACATTTTGGACATGTATTATAGACAAATCGTTACATAAAGAATTAAAGAATAAGAAATGTATTTTATGTTAATTGTCAATTTTTTGCAAGTGGTAAATTTTTGTCAAGAGTGCAGTAACAAGACTCATATCAAGCCGTTTCTCTTTTTAGGCATTGGAAAATATAAAACATTTAAAAATGTATTTTTCAATTATTTTTAAAACCGCGAAAATTACAACGCCTAAAGTATGGGATAGATACGCTTTCTTATAAGTGTGTACATTATATCTAATCATATTTGCAATAATGGTTACCGTTGATATTTACGTCACAGTTTTAGATGATGAGCGTTATTTGTTAGTTTTATATACTGCATATATAAGATATTAAGTTGTTAAAAACTTATTATAAAATAAGCCATCCCAAAAATTATATTTCATCAGAACTAATTACTCTACAGGGTGAGTGAACGATAGAGTAAAGTTCATTATCTCATTTGCTTCGGGAATGACGAAAACATATTAAATACAAAAGTTTTAGAGAATGTTAAGGTGCACAGTTTAAAATTATTTTTGAGTATACGGGATACTTCTGTATACTGTGGCCGATATAACATATGTTTTTTTTAATTAGAACATCCTCTCTTCTAATTTATTTTTAAATTTTGCTTAAAATTTTAATTTGTTTAAAAAAATACTAGTTTTCAGTTTTGTAATAAATTGCCAGTAGCGCCATTGTTTCTGACGGTGGAATACTCATAATTGGTACGAGCATTCTATAGAGATGAAAAAAAAGATATATGTAAAGAAATTTGAGTTAGATGCTACAGGGTGTTCAAAATAAATAAAAACATTTTCGACTCTTTTAAATTGAAAAATCTTAAATTTTTTAAATGGCACACTCTGATAGATTTTACAAAACCCTTCCCAACTTTTATTAAGTATGTTATATACCTATTTCTAATAGTTTTCGATTTATTTTGAATTTTACAATTTTTACCCTTATTTTTAATATACTTACGCTATAGCGTCATAGCTGCCAAGACAAAACAAAAATGTAGGCATTGTCAAATTTTGACATGTCTATTAAGCAAGTATAAATAGTTTAATTTGTTGTAGTAAATGACGTATGAAGGTAATAGTTATGGATTTTCCTAAAAATGAATTGATATGGTTAAGGCTTTACGGAGCGACGTACCCTAATAGACGTATGCCATCCTTAAAATCTTTACAGTGCTTAATGGAAAGGTTTGATGGTAGTGGCAGCGTTGAGTATACGAAATAGAAAGTAGTAAACCAGAATGCTACCAATGAGGAAAAAGAAGTGGCGATTTTACTTCATGTTGAAGATAATCCCCAGGTCAGCAGCCGTCAACTAGCTGACTTATCTGACACATCCCAATCTACGTCTAATCGCACCATGAGAAAATACAAGTATCATCCATTTCATATGGAACTACACTAAGAACTACAAGATCGGGATTTTTAACGACTAGTAAAATTTTGTTCCAAAATAATGTTTTCTGATGAAGCTACTTTTCGCAGTAATGGAGCAGTTAACAACCATAACATGCATTATTATTCAACAGTTAATCCATTTTGGGCGCGGGAAGTTAAAACCAAAACCATTGGTCGCTTAATGTACGGTATGGAATATTAAATTTTCCGCTTAACAGGCCTAGATATCTAAATTTTTTGCAAAACGAATTACCCCAGCTTCTTGAAGAAGTTGATAACTTTGAAAGGGAACAAATATGGATTCAAAAAGACGGAGCTCCGCTCATTACCACCGGAATTTTTGACAGATCTTTACCCATAAAAATGGATCGGTAGGGATGGATTCATTCAGTGGCCCCCTCGATCATGTGACTTAACACCTTTAAACTTTTTTTGTGGGGCTACATTAAAGATCGCGTTTATGTGAATCTCCCTAGAACACCAGTAGATATGGAAAATGGGATACGGGATGCGTACAGGACAATAACGCCCTTTATGCTAAGGAAAGGGAAGGAAAATATAGTAAAACGGCTAAACATGTGTACTCAAGTAGACAGGCATATTTTTGAACATTTATTATGTCATAACAATTAATCATTAGATAAGTTAAACTATAGTAAAATTCTTATTAATTATTTGTTTCACAATAGCATAAGTGTATTAAAAACAAGGGTAAAAATTGAAAAATTCAAAATAAATCGAAAATTATTAGAAATACTTAATAAAAGTTGGAGAGTTTTGTAAAATCTGTCAGAAAAAATAATAATATACAAGGTGTGCCATTTAAAAAATTTGACATTTTTTTAATTTAAAATGGTCGAAATGTATAAATTTATTTTGAACACCCTGTAGCATCTAATTCAAATTACTTTACTTATATCTTTTTTTCATCTCTATAGAACCTTCGTACCAATTATGAGTATTCCACCTTCAGAAACAATGGCGCTACTGGCAATTTTTTACAAAACTGAAAACTAGCAATTTTTTAAAAGAAATTGAAATATTAGAAAAACTACCAGATTTAGGTATATAACATCATTAATAAATAAGATAAAATTTTACGCGGAATTTAAAAATAAATTAGAAAATAAGATGTTTCATTTAAAAAAACATATGTTATATTTGCCACACTTTTTTGAAGTACCCTGTATACTCAAAAATAATTTTAAACTGCCCACCTTAACATTCCCTGAAACTATTATATTTAATATTTTTTCTTCATTCCCGAAACAAATGAGATAATGAACTCTATCGTTGACTCACCCTGTACACTGTTAACAGCCCGACGCTACCATATCGTTGTCCTTTTTTTATTATTTTCTTTCTTTTAGATGCTTTACAGAAACGAAAGTTATCCTCAGGAAAAGTCTCCTTGCAGTTTTAACAATTTTATAGTTTAGTGACCTATTAGGTTGCAGTAAATAACCTGCAGTCTGTCAAGTAAGAAAGTCACTGCTCGTATTCTTGAAAAACTGTGTTTCGAGAAAATTTTTTGCTGTCAATGTATTCTTTTATGTACTGGCAACGGCGTAATTACCTCAGTAGGTTGTTCAATCGCCTCCTGTGTCAATAATCGCCTGACATCTTCGAGGCATGCTGTCGACGAGATTTTCTGCATACTACGGCAATGATCTTCAAATTTTTTGAATCTCGGGAGACAGTTGAGTCGAAGTCCTCTAAGATTTCTCTTTATAAGAGACCAAACACTTTCAATAGAATCGGCGTCGAGCGATTGTAAGGGTCACTCTAGTGGGCCCAAGCGAGTCGCTACGCGACGTGATTTTCGCCCTGTAAAGGTTTTTTCAACGTGCTTCGGAATCTGACATTATGAGCACGACTATGTTGTCGAATGGTCTCATGGGACACATTCAAACCCGATTTTCTTAATTTTGCCGCTCCTTGACGCAGCGTTAATTTCGGGTCCCGTGAAAACAAAGACACGATTCGTTTTTCGACTTTCGGAGTGGTTTTGCCTATCGTGTCTCGTTTTGGCAAGTTGTCGTAAAAGACATAGCAGCCTACGATTTTCATCCGTAGTTTCAATGATAGGTCGTGACTAGTTAGGATTTTTTTTGTTCTTCATAAATTGCTGCTCGAGTCTTCTCTATTCAAATTTTGACTTCCACAGTGGGGTCCCAGTGGTCGTTGATATTGAATGTAACGAAAGACTGATTTTGTCAAATTTCCACTTTATATAGTTTCACTGAAACTATATGACGCGTTTCGCTGTACTATAGCTTCATCTGATACAAAATGATATTTGAATATTAGTGTTGTTACATTTATACAAATACCCTAAGGTAGATAGGTAATAAAATTAATACTATATGCTAATGAATATTGTTGGGAAATCCATCCTGAATATTAATTGTATAAATTGAGTAAAGGTGAGTTACCATGTTAGCAAATCATTTTTGTATTGGTACGTACCGATATGTAGACGACATCTTTGCTTGTTTTAATGGTACAAAGCGGCAACTCGACAATGTTTTTAACTATATAAACTCAATACATAAAAATATTAAATTCACTATGGAACTAGAAGTCGACAATAAAAATTAATTTTCTTGACTTAACGATAACCAGACATTACAACAAACACAAATTCTCTATTTTTTACAAACCCTCACATACAGATACTACAATAAACATAAAATCAGCTCACCCCCTACAACACAAATTGGCAGCTTACCACAGTATGTTGCATAGACTTGTAAATGTCCCGTTATCTGTAGATGATTTTAATAAAGAATTAAATCTAATAAAACAAATTGCTGTTAACAACAGATATTCTCCTTACACCATAGACTCAATTCTAAACAAAAAATTAAAAAATAAAGCTATTTCTTTAGTATACCCCAAGAAAGAAAACACAGTGAAAAAATATAATGTTTTAACCTATTTTGGTAACAGTCAGAGAAAATTAAAAACCACTTAAACAAATATAATATCAACATATCTTTTAGAACAAGCAACTCGTTAGGAAAATTCATTAAAAACGCAAAGGGAAAACAAAATAGATCAAAAAAATCTGGAGTGTATCAATTGAATTGTGGTTCTTGTCATAAAAGTTACATAGGTCAGAGAGGTCGCTCATTCGAAACTCGGATTTCAGAACATAAAGAAGCTATTTAAAAAACAAAAAACGACTCAGCGTACAGTAATCATTTAACAGAATCAAATCATCTTTTTGACGATAAATTTAAAATTCTACACATACCAAACAAAGGCGTAAAATTAAACTTATTAGAAAATTTAGAAATAAATAGAATTAAAAATTCAGACATAATCTTAAACGAACAAAAAGACACCTGCCTGGCCCATGGTAACTCACCTTTACTTAATTTATACAATTAATATTCAGAATGGATTTCCCAGCAATATTCATTAGCATATAGTATTAATTTTATTACCTATCTACCTTAGGGTATTTGTATAAATGTAACAACACTAATATTCAAATATCATATAGTATAGTGAAACGCATCATACAGTTTCAGTGAAACTAAATAAAGTGGAAATTTGACAAAATCAGTCTTTCATTACATTCGTTATGAATTTCAATCAAGTAACATCCACAACAATTCAAAGTCGTTGATATTGCTACCGAGACACATCAATTTATCAACTCTTTCTATCCTTGTGCCACTGACTGTAATACCACCATATTCAATATTAGATTCTTTTCTTATAATCATATATTTTATTTTATTTGCATTGAGTCTTAAACCAAACTGTGTACAAGTGTCAGGGTAAAAATCCTTAAGTTTTTGTAGATCTTTTCTGTTATTAGTGGTAACTAATGTATGATCGGCGTAGCTGATGTTATTTGTGTTAACGCCGTTGATGTTGATTCCTTCAGATTTTATATACTCCCAATAAATTAACTATCTTTTTTGGGACCCTCTGTAGTATATTAAAAAGTTATCGTAACTGGTATTTTGCAAATTGTATTTACTATAATATATAAGTATCAATTAATAAGTCATTTAGAAGATATTCAAAGCAAAGTAAATATTAAATTCCATCTGATTGTCTAATCAAAAGTGTAATGTTATCGTTTGTTCTTAATTATTTATTATAAAAACAATAATGAGACCAATCTTGATAGTACTTTCATAATTGTGTCACTCAAGTTCTTGTGACTACCTAATTCCTAGCTAGTCTACTAAAGCCATAGGTTTCCAGTTTCTGAAACAAAAAATGACCATAAAACCCTGACATTAAAAACAAGGAAATAGTAAAAATAATAG
>CM032455.1:126430778-126488592 GCA_019049505.1 Pachyrhynchus sulphureomaculatus | reverse complement strand
CTTTTGCTATACATTTACCATGATCATACCAAGGTGTATTTGCTCCCAAGTTGACACACAGCAAGTTGAATGACGGTGCTAGTGAAATAAATTGTCCGTAGGTCGTGTTTAGTAAGTTTACCTTTTTTATTTTGATAATAAATTACTAATACTAGCTAAAGCCAAAAGCAACTAACCAAAATTCACCTAATCATACCAAAAAATTTTCTGAAAATTTTTGTTTTCGAAATTTCTTTAAGAACCTGAATTGTGGCAATTAAATAGTTACTTTTTGGATTACTATTTTTTATTAGTTCATATGAAGGGGACAGTCGTCAGTCAAAAAAAGCTAATTTTGAGAAAAACGCATTTGAATGTTTTCCATTTCTTGGTGCTCGAAAAATGAACAAAAGAAACACAAAAACATCGAATTTAATCAGTAACAATTTTTTTTTTATTTTTATAACTAAAAGATTTAAAAAAATAACACCGAGAAAAACGCAATTAACTTCTGGAATAAATGTTCTTGAATCACTTCTCTCCAGGTAATTCTTCGTCAATCGGGGGGTCGTCAGCGTATTTCTCGTCACTTTCTCGTTGTGAACATTTTCTGATGTTAAATTTTGGTAAAAAAATCTTTGCCTCTGTACTTTCCAAGAACTGAGATAAATGGAGGAGATCGCGATATTTTGCAGTATTTATTGGAAGTTTTCCACTATAAAAATTTTTGCAGTGGTTTAACAGGAGTAGCTGTGTATTAAGTTTTCTTCTTGGAGTTTTTACTCTGAGCTTTTTTTTTTGAAGGGCTGAAGATGTATACTTTCCAAAAAAAGATGGTTTATAAAACACAAGACCTCTGTAAGTTGCTGAAATGTTCAACATTCAAATTGGTCTCGTAGGAATTGGGCATTTCTTGGGGTAAAGTGACTAGAGGTGATCTGTCCACTTTTGAAAAACCACATCCACTGCACAATCAATCACAGTAAATGGAGTGGGTTTCACTCGAGTATTCCTCAAGACCTCCCTCCAGTCTTCTGGAACCTCTGTATATGAGTTTTGTTTAACAATGCTCATATTACTATCACACTCTAAGTAAGAGTGGCCCCCTTATCGGAAATATGACCGTTCTTCCCTTGAAACCAAATGGTGTAAAAACCCAATGAAGGTATAATTCTTATGTTGGCCCGCACACGAGTCACAAAAATATACACAGTTCACGTACCGCAAGGGCCAAAATACTAAATACAAAATGCCGAAACATAGAGCATACATTATCTGCGCCCTTTTTCGCCACGGACTCATCATAAGTATAGAAAATTGAATGCTGAGTTGACAGTATGTGAACGTTGAAACTAATGAAATTTAGTTGGCGTCGGTAGTAGACATCATTAGTAGTGATGTTGGGACATGGTAAGTTTTTTGAAAGTCCATCGTGACAGCTTCCATCATCGAAAATTTCATGGAATGTTTGCGCTCATCCCTCTATTGGTGTACGTCTCTCTCCCTCAGTTTTGCAAGCAGATTTTTTCTTGTTTCTTCGAGGTCGGAAGCAGATTTAACTTTTTTCTCAAGCGCTGAAATCTGTGCTTTAAAGGAATTACAAGTACTGCACATGTCCTTATGTCGGTACTCAAATGAAAAATTAAAATTGTTCTCAAAATCCTACGAAATGATTCATCTGACAGTTTATGATCTGGATTATGAAATAAATACATGGTGTGTAGCTTTGAAATATTCAACTCAGCAGGCAGGTATATTTTGTTGGTGTCTTTCAATGAATAGTGTGATTTTGTTCCTTTAAGAGATTTCAAGAAACTGACTACTTTTTCCATGGTCTCATGTGAAAGTTTGTGGGGTCTAGTGGAATGTTTTCCACGACGGTCATTAGGAGATGTACCAGTAGCAAGAAGAGCCCCTCTTATGTACCTAACCTTATCTTCACTGATACCATGTAGCGAGATGAATGCTTTTAAGCAGACCTGAACATCACATGAAACATTGTCTTTTATCACACGAACTCTATATGAAAATGAAGCTACGTTGTGTGTAGGGTCATCATTTCTTGGTCGTCTTTGCGTCACCGGTAACAAAGTGATGAGGCCACTCAAGTAAGAGTTTTGTTTATCTCTGTCTCCCAGCAAATTGTACTCCCGTATAATTCGTTTACGATCCTCTTCTGGAACACTCTGAAAACATTCAAGCCGTTTGCAAAAACAATTCAGGCCAAGCTCGTGAGACCCGGCTCGCAAATGTTTCATAACATCCCTGACTCTATCAGTTTTTTTCCGCTTCTTACTTGTGGGTTTCCTGAAGAGTTCATCACCTTCACTGCCACTGCCTGAGTAGTCACTTTCCATTGTTTTGAAACACACTAACACAAAGAAACTGACAGATGAATGAGACGCTCACAACAATATAAAAAAATTGATGATTGAGATGCAAACAACAACACACAAGGCAATAACAAACACAAAACGATAAATCACTGAGGTAACAGGCTTACAAATTACAAAGCTGGCCGATAGGAGCACCATGTTATTGACTTCCGGGGTTCTTCCATACGCGCCCAATGACTGACGGGATTTTTCCCCAGTACCGCCTATTTTCAAACAAATATTTCAGCTGACATACGGAGTTTTGTACAAAAGATGACAGACTATACTTCAGCAACCACTAGATGGCATCATTATTCCGGTTCCTTGAAAAAACTGACTGATGGGGTTTCTCCCCTGTACCCTTCATATGAAAATACTAAAAATGTTATACCTACCAACCCTCTAAATGTGTTAAAAACTTGCGAGCCTTTGGGCCTCCGTCTACGGTATTGATATTAAATTGGCAACTCGATCTGGAAACATCATTTTCCGGTAATTGTATATTGAATAAACAAAGAAAATAATTTGAAAAAATGGACACTAATAATATAAATACATAGGTTAATTCTAACATATTCCCATCTGAGAGAAATAATAGCTGTTATTTAATAATTTTTAACATTTATTATTATTACATATTATCTACAAATCAGTTTAACCAGTTCAGTGTATTTACTGAAAATAAAATAATTTAAATTATTGTATCAACAAACCTATATTAACGTTTATTTCAATGAAGAAAGACTA
This sequence comes from Pachyrhynchus sulphureomaculatus, assembly GCA_019049505.1. Taxonomy (NCBI): domain Eukaryota; kingdom Metazoa; phylum Arthropoda; class Insecta; order Coleoptera; family Curculionidae; genus Pachyrhynchus; species Pachyrhynchus sulphureomaculatus. The sequence continues at coordinate 126,485,491 of CM032455.1, read as the reverse complement.
TGATCCTTCAAATAGCATAAATCTCAATTTTATAGAAATTAAAAAAGATTCCATTTTTGAGGGGTAACTATATAAAAATTATATTTTAACAACGAGAAAAACTCATCATATTCCTCCCATGGACACTATCTGAAAAATCTTCTTAATATTTTGTCTTATTTTTATCTCAATCCGTCCCTATATCCTTCCATTTACGTATTTGGGTCTTACTTCTTTGGTACTATAACAATAATACACCGTAGAATTTTATGAATCAAGAAACTTTTAAAAAAGTATAGTAGAACTGTCAACAACTACATTGAATAACTTAAGATCACACAAGGTGATTAAATTAAAGAAAAACTACCTAAAACTTATATGCGGAAGCGCATTGGTGCGTTGAAATAAGCATGTGAAAAAAATTGAGCTGAGGAAGGGCTTTAGAGATATTTACAACTGAAACCTTATATTTTGGGCTATTTATTATTTATAGTCAATAATCGATACAGTCTCGGGCTTAAAATCAGTAAAATAAAGTACATGGTAATCAGCAAGTCTCCGGTTCCTGCTACCTTGTTGGTGGTTAAAAATCAACAAATACAAAGAACTCCACAATATTAATATCTCGATATCATGATAAACAAACAATGGGATCATTCGCAAGAAATTCGTTGTCATATCGAAAAAGCTATAGCAGGGTTCCTCAAAATAACATCAGTTTTCAAAAGCTCAGCAATAAAATTAAGTACGAAAATGATACTCCTAAGATGTTATGTCTGCAGTGTCTTTCTTTATGGTGTGGAATCTTGGATACTGACTGAAGCCACTTCTAAGAAACTTGAGGCATTTGAATTATCGCTATATCGCAGAATTTTGAAAACTTCTTATACTAACCATATTACCAACGAGGATGTCTTACGTCGCATGAACAAGAAACTGGAAATTATGGAAATTGTTAAAGCAGGAAAAAATGAAGTATTTAGGACACATAGTAAGAAATTCCCAGAGTATTACTATAGTAAATACTACAAAAAAAGATATTTGGAAAAAAGGGACCAAGACACAGACGTATCTCCTGGTATACAATCTGCGAAATTGGTTCTCAACAAATACTACCGGTCTTTTCAGAGCTGCAGTGGATAAAGTAATAATAGCCAGAATGATTGACAACATTCAAACCGAATAGGCACTTTAAGAAGAAGAAGAATTATTTATATTAAAATTGAAATTACTGAAAAGTAACTCTCAGAATTATGAACAGGGCAGACAACGATGAATATGGGGCTACTCCTATAATTATAACTAATATATTATAGTATGCAGACGAGATTATCGGATTTCAGTTCTAAATATTTGTGGAAATTATGTCTTATCAAGTTATTTTTCGCTTGCGTATGATATATGTCTAGGATGTAGCTACCATTTAAAATACTTGAAATGCTTAGATTTAGATAGTAATATTTTTTAAGACATATGTAACGTTAACACGCTTAAAATTTTTAAAATTCTTTCTACTTTCATCTATGCATTGTATTCATCACAAAAATCTCCCCGTTCTCTGTTTGTTGATCTTTTATCGCGATAACTACCAAACCAAACGAGCTATTGATTTTAAATATGGTAGTTTTATATGACTTATACTGGGAAAGAAATTTATTGTTCTTAAGTAATGTCTCTTTAGTTGAATGGGCTGAGAGGTGTAAGAATTTATAAACTTTATAAAGTTTGTATTTATTTAAAACACTTAACAAATTTAGAGGTATAATTCTTCTGTATTTCCCCTGTGTCGATTAAAAAAGTGATGCTGACGTTTCGCGGATAATCCTGCCGGCTTTTTCAGAGTTTGCGCCCAAAACCTGACTTCTTCAGAATCTAGTACGGAACTGATTTAATTTCGCTTGCACACGTCTTTTATGTTAGTGCACCGGGATAAAGGAGAAGGGCTTCATGGATGAGCTATTACCCAAAATACATAGTCCCAGGTTTCAAGCAGAGTAGGCTCTTGAGATTGTAATCCCTCCATAGATTAAGAATGTTACAGATCGCCTGCTGAAAATTCTACGGAATAAAATAAATAATAATACGATTCTCTACGAGCCCTAAACTCTCACTATCTCTTAAATCTATCTAAGATAAGATTACTCTTGAAAAACCAGAAGTCTATAGTATCCCATGTAGTTATAGTACAACCTACATCGGCGAAATGAACAGAAAAATCTGTAGTAGAATTAAAGACCATCACAGGACTGTACGACTTGATAACATTTCCACTTCAGTACTTGTAAATCGCCAGCACCAACCAGGTTACCAAATTATCTTTGACCAGTCAAGATCCTCGCAACCAAGATTTAGGAGTTCGTCAAAATATCTATACATTCCAGAAGCCCTAATCGTAACACTAGTCTAAATTTCACCAATCTCGGAACAAATGATCCATGAAGCTCCGCCCCCTCCCACCCCAGTTCATTAATATAATAGGCGTGTGCAAGCGAAATTAAATCAGTTTCGAATTAGCTTCCGAAGATGTCAGTACGCTAAGCAAGCTCTGTGCCGTCTTCATCACTTTTTGAATTAACACAGTAGGAATCGTTTCTGTCAAAATAAAGAAATTGAAAATGTTCTTAAATTTCAGGAACCTCCACATTATTTTTTCCCAATTTTAGCAGAAATAATTTATAGCGGAGGCGGGGACATAATTAGGAATGACCTCCAAAAAAAAATCAATAGCAATATTGCACAGTTAACAATAAACAAAACAGCTAACTATAAGTGTACTTATTTTCAGTCATACTAATAAACGTTTGCGACGTGCGGGTAGGTTTCAATATTTGGTAATTGTTGTCCCACCACAACAATATTACTTCCTTCTGTAAAATATCAGGTAGTAATGATTATTCTTTAGCATGAATTTCTCAAATTCCTTCTTTGTTTTGCAATTAGTATTTACCAGAGAAGTGCTAAGTAAAGAACTTTACCAATTATGTAGTTTTAAAATTTTAGACTGGATGGTATATTCTTACAAATTGTTGAGAAAATATTTCAACGAAGATTTATGTCTATAAATTCGACGGGTAGGCATTTCTAAATTATTCTGATTTTTGTTTTTAAATTATTAATATTATGTCTAAACTTAATTCTATTAAATAAATACTATTGTTTTGTGTAAAAAAATATTTAAATTTGCAGTTGTGTGTCATTATGATTGATGTTTTTGTAGTAAATATATTAGAGTAATCTGGTCTACTTAAAATTATATAATTAGCAAGTATATATCAGCTTTCGAATAATGCTTAGAGCTACATAAAACTCGTCATTTTAAAGCATGCTTTCAATGTATTGATCAAAAACGGAATGCTCATCAAATATAATATCAAGATTTTTCAGAAATTTCTTCATTGTCGGTGTTATAAAATTAGCTTTAAAAGTAAATCTAAAGTAAGAGTTCTTTTTAGTGTACGGAACACTTATGGGATCACTTCAGTGTTCGTCCGTCGGTCTGTCACACCAGATTTTCTTCAAAGATAAAGTTAAAATTTAATTTAATGGGTTAGTTTTTGGGGGTCAACTCGAAAGTAAAAAAAAAATAAATTATCAGGTTATCGAGTGGGGCGTCAAATGAAAGCTTGTAAAAACAAAAATATATAGAATGTAATACTTGAGCAAACTTTACTTCGTATTATTTAAAAAAATGGCCAAAAATCAGTGTCCTCCCACCATATTTTGAAAAGTACTGATCAAAAAATTTCGAAGAAATTCTGGAATAATGGTCATAAAGTGTAAAACGAGAGAAAATTATTACGAGTGCATTACGTTTAATAATTAGTTAAAAAAAAACTATGTCTCTTGACACTATGGTGAAATTTTTTCTAAGATACTTTTCAATACATGACTGCTTCCAAGTTATAATTAAACAAATATTTAGGTAGTAAATATTTTTTCTAACACTTTTATGACTAGTTTCTAGATTGAGCTTGATTGATTTATTGTCTATTAGGTAGCTATTATACATTATTGACTAAGAAAAAAATGTAAAAATACATATTGGATCTTAAGTTATATACATGTCAGGGACCTAACTAACTTAGCCTATATGAGGATTTTACTTTATTTTAAAAGCAATCAGCGTACGGAACACTAATTGCTCACTTGGCTGTTTTTTTTTTTAATTTTTGTATTTAATATCTTATATTGATATATACTAACCCGATTTACTTTTTATCTTTTAATTCTGGAACAAATGTCAAATATATGGATCATTAAAGAAAACAACTAATCGTCTTCATAACGGGGTGGCAAGAAACTCAAGCTGTAATATTATATGCACATGTGAATTTGCAGAAGACCTGTAGTGATGCATGCGATATAGAAGACCGATTTATATTGATCTTTCACCATTTTAAAGGCGTAATATTATTCATAAAAATGAATTCTTGAAGAAGATAATGTATATGTCATATATGCATTGCTTTGAGAGAAATCAAGTGGACTGCATCAAACAGATTCTTCCCGTACATGTATTTATAAAAGAGTCCGAAGTTTCTTAAAATTTCGAAATACCCACTACCTTTTTCTGTTATCTCTACTTTCGTTTGTGTTGAATCAGACAGATAGATAGAAGATGGTTTGAATTTCTAGAGCACTTAGACCTCTTAAAGGCCTGTTGTGTACTTGCATTATTTGAGAGTTATGATAGACTTTGAAGAGGAACAATTAGGTTAAATCCCTTCAGGTCCAAAATTATTGGAGTATTCCGGGTTGGTTTGTTTTGCACGCGCAATTTGTTGGCAAGACATTATTAAATGACTCTCTATCTTTATCTCCTAGCAGTATCTGTTATCTGGATTGTCTTTGACCTCGATGCGAGTTGGGTCGTCACTCTGGTCAGAGTTTTTTTTTTATGGGTCTAGCACATGATGATTGTATCGATTCCTTCTTGGAGAACCGACGCATAGCTGCCCGGGAACACTAATATCTTTATCCCTATCTATGGTCAGTAAGTATCTACTCCGGCTGTTCTTTTTTCTTCAGATCCATCTATGTACCAAATATGGTTATTTTAGTCTTGTCTTCCCTCCCTGGTATTGAAACTTCTAGTGCCTTAGTGTTAAAGACCTACCCATTCTCATCTGCGGTAGAAAGTATGCCTTCACTATCCTAACCCATCTTTTGTGTCGTACTATTGTTTCCATATCCTATGAGCAAGCAGCTGATAAGCTATCGGTGATTTTTTGGACGTTATGTTTAGATGTAATGGTGGTAGATTACACATTGCCTCCATCGGCTTGCTAGATGTTGTTCGCATAGAAACTATGATTTTTTTATGGGTCTAGCACCCGTGCTGCAGGGAAGTCCCTAAAGCGCATCAGGAGCGGCATGTGTGCGGAAAAAGCGATTCACGTTATTCTTGAATCGCTGTAACTTAGGCACTGAATTTTGGTAAGATTTAACCTAACCCATTTTTTCTCAGTATTAAACCATCACATTAAGGCTTCATATGACGGTTGTAGTCATATTAAATAAAAATAACAAAATTCTTCAACTCAATTAATGCAAAAAATGCTTAACTGAGATCCATCACTGTTAAAAGTGTCCTGAATATTCTACTGAAAGCCACTGAATTACTAGTTAGGTATTATAAAACTATCATTTACAAATATCATCAATGACGAACCTTTTTTTGTTTAAGGTAAGGTGAAATTTGAACATCTAAAAAGTGAGAAAGAAAGAAAAATACATATTATGGGCTACGATCCTAATAACATAGGTCCAAAGCTAGGTGCAAGACATATTCAAATTTGTCTTATCTTTTTATGCATGACTGTGGGTTTTGCCATGAGAACGAATTTATCTGTTGCTATTGTTGCTATGACAGATAACACAACATCCTCGAATCCTGATATCCCAGTAAGTACTTTAGAATAAAGTAATACGTAAAGATATTACTATCATTATCATTATAATTAATATTTAATGTTTTTACTAAGACATTATTAGTATTATAATTTTGACATTTTAACTTTTTTGTGATAAAAACATATTAGATTATTATTGTTTCGTTTTGCCTCAATAATAGCTTTAACGTTAATACGAGTAACAACAGTTTTGTCAGTTTCTAGAATTTTAAAATTAACGTTAGGACTAAAATTTTGCCAGTTAATTACCAAAGATTAAAAAAAAAGGTAAATTTCTGCCATAATACTGATAATTTTACTAGTTCTTTCTAAATTCGTTCTCTTTACGTCATCATTAATTAGCTCATATTTTTCCACTGCTGAACATATACATCCCTAGGATGCTTCCATCTTCCGCTATCCTGAGCCGCCGAGATCCAATTTGTGGTTATTCTTTTCAGATCGTCGGCTATCTAGTCTGCTCTCGCCATTCCAAGATTTTTCTTGTCTGCCTACCATCGTTTATTCTTGCAACTTGCCCCGCTTATTTCCGCTTCATCTCTAGTAGTCGTTCCAGGATATCACCAACACCAGTTCTTCTACGAGTTTCCTCATTTCATATTCTTAGGCTTACCCAAAGCATCTGTCATTCCATATAGGCCGATATTTTGGTGAGGGTCAAAGTTTCTGCAGCATAAGTGAGGACGGGCAGGAAACGCGCATTAAAAGTTTTCCTTTTCAACCTGATTGAAGCCTCACTTTTGAATACATCGCAAAGTTTACCATAAGCTGCGCATTCCAGTGCTATTCTTTGGAGTAATTTGGAGAAATATAAGTGCAGGAAGGAGAAGAGTGTGCGAAATTTGAGGCAGTGGTTTGGCTGCAGTTCCTCAGGACTATTTAGGACAGCGGTGAATAAAGTTAGAATAACACTGATGATCTCTAACCTCCGATATATGACGAAATCAAAAAAAGAAGAATAAAAGTACACCAAACCGACACGATATGTTTCACCCCATTAATGAACAGGCAATAGCCACACCAGCTTAACAATAGTAAGAGCCAACAAACAACACCACATAATGTGAACCACCAAAACCTTTAATCATGTTAAGTCCTCGGTAGGGTAAATAATATTTGCAGCGCTGTAGGCGTGTGCAAAATTTATAATTTCTTGACGGTCTTTGCTCGATCTGCCCCCATATATTTTTTCTGAGTATTAATTCATATATTGCCAGTTTTTTGGTAATGTATATTGTTTTCTTTTCCATATTTATCACCTATGTTTAATTAGATAAATAAAACGTCTATTTTATGTTATACAGAGTATTTTCTAAGTTAAAGCAATTTTTTACCAGCTCCAAGTTACTTTTCTATTTATTCTCTATCCAAAGCAAAAATGAACTTTTCCAAAATAGAGGAAAATATTAGCGCCAACTATTATATCTTTTTGTTGACATAAGCAGTAATCTTCATTAGTGTTTTTACAGCTCTTTTTTCACATTTGTTTTTTTTTAAAAGCCTAGTGTCAGGGTATTTTGAAAACGGTCGAGGATTTTATACTGCAATTGATTTTGGTGTTAGGCTTGATCAAACTTCCATCGAGATACATATACAAGTGGTTTAACCGACTTCAACGGGGTCTGTAGTATGCAGAGGACGATGCAAAGTCAAAAACTAGACTGAGCGCAACTAATGTAACATATGTGCACAAAGTTTCTTAAAATAGTTATTACTGGTAATGAAATATGATTCCCTTGGACGTTTTCGAACAATTTAAGATTAAATAAAGTTTCCCTGTTCTTTTTGATCGATGAAAAAAAAGTAATATGATACCATTGAACATGTTCCAGCACCCGTGATAATTACCCTCAAGAGTACTTCAAAAATCGATACAAAAACCACTGATTTAGCTAACTAAGTGGCCGTAAGAAACTCTTCTCTATCTTTTGAAGGTCTGGCTTTTTGTTGAAAGAATATATTTATATCAAGATGTATATTGTTCAGTTTGATGTATAATAATATTTTTATTTCTTGTGATGAAATATTATTTCTAAATTACATTCTGTTACTAAATAATAGGATTATTGTGTTATTATTATTTTATACATAAAATAAGTTTGGTGAATATAGCGATTATTCCCTAATTTTATTATGTTATATTTGTTTCAGGTTGACGACAAAAAATCGTATTTTTTTAATCCAATTGAAAATCTTTTAGGGCTATTGGGTAGGATTTTCAGCTATTGTTTTTCATTATGGGCAATGTTTGTCTTATTAATAATATTACAGTTAATCATTATGATTGAGCTTTGTTATAGTAATTATTATCGCTGTAATCTGTAGTGTAGGTCGGATACCTTTTGGATAGACCTCGTATATATGTCAAAATACAATAGTCTTTTTTTATTTGACACAAAACATTTTTTAAGTAATGCAGGAGTGTAATAGTTCAGTGAATAGCTTCGGGTGCATTCTTGCAAGTTTATCCACTATTATATTATTAAAAACATGGGCAACATATATAAGTAGCGATGGATAAATCTTTTTCTAGTCATATTATCAGTGATTCTGTGAGCCTTATTGATGACTACGAACCAGTTCAGTCTCTTCAATAAGAGTTTTTTTAAAAAATTTCCATCTAGTTGAGAGTAGGAATATTAATCCATACGACTTTACTAGGTGACTTCCATGATTTCAGGCTTCTGATTATCTCCGCCATTTTTCAGAGATCTGAGATATATCGCAGTCTAAAAGTACCCATTTTCAAGTGTGTTAATTTCACTGTATCTTTGCGTGGCAGCTTCTTAAATATTTCTTGTTTTATATGGTCATACTCAGAAGCTTTTCAGAGTAATATTGATTTTGATTTCATTAGCTATCTTTTTCGGTGTTACTAGTACGATGTCATTTTCCTTCATTTTAACCGATTAGTTAGATTTCATTCTAATCTTTACTCGTTTAGCTGAAAAGTTCCTTTAATATGTAAAGGCGTTATGTTGACCGTCACGTACCCATATCACTTTAAAATCTTTAACCAGGAAGCTAATATTCTAAAACATCTATTATGATTTTTTTGCCGTGACTTTACTCAGTGAGATATTTACTGATAGTCACATTTCCAATACACTTATTTCCTTCTTTAATTTATATATATATATATATATATATATATATATATATATATATATATATATATATATATATATATATATATATATGTGTATATATATATACACATATATATATATATATATATATATATATATATATATATATATATATATATGTATATTACGAAGTCTTCACTTTCAGGAGTTTTCTGTTGATACCACTTATTGGTGATATATTGATATATGATCAGATTTTATCAGTTTAGTTAGATAAGAAGTCAGGGTTTGTAGAATTAGATAGCATATTATTTGTGTGACTTTTCGACAATTAACCAGACTGACCTAATTCGACATAAGACAGCCAAGATTATCGAACACACTGAACTATCCTAAACCGCACTTCTCATCAGGTGAAAGCTTATTTTATATTTAAAACATGTTAGGTAAATATTCATCTATATTCTAGTTCTATAGAATAGTTTCAGCAATAACTGGAAAAACACTGCCACAGATTGAAAATGACATGGAATCACAACAACCATAATAGAGAAAAAATATACGTAAGCACTGGATCTCCGATAACACACAACAAGATAGATGAAAGAAGGGCGCTAGTATAAAAAAGATTAAACAAAGAAATCAAACAATCTAGCTCCAAAGACAAAAATCCAATATTTGTGAAGAAATAGAAACGCATGCGTTGACGAAGCAACCAAGGAATTTGTTTAAAAAAATAAAATTTCTTACCAGAGGATTCAGAGCTAGGCCTCGACGATAGAGAATGAAGCCATCTTCTTATCTGCTTGATAACCATTTATAATGAGATTGTTGAAACTTGGCAACTGTACTGTGAAAAACTTTACTAAAGCAAGGACTCCCGCACTAATCAAATTCCTGACACCAGTACAGAATCTGATGAATCAGATATACTAAAAAGTGAAGTTGAGGGTACCATAAGAAAAATTAAACCAGTTAAAGATCCAGGTCCTGACGGGATTACCTCAAAAGTAATACAAGTCACGAGAGAGCTGGTCATCGAATTGGTTCATAAATTATGTACCAAAATCTGATATACTTAACAATCGCTAATTGACTGGACAAGATGTTCTATGAAAAACCTTTCGTAAAAAGCGATCTATTACACATTGTGACAACTATCATACAAGAACTTTAATTTCTCATGCCAGTAAGGTTCTCCAGCAAATTATTAATGATTGTTTAGAAATATATATTCAACCACAAGTCCTACTAGAGCAAGCTGGCGTTTCAAGAGTTCGAGGAACTAGGGACCAACCATTGAACATTGGCCAAATAATTGGAAAAGTGCGTGAATTTAACAACTTCATGCTTTTTAGATTATTGATAAGCATTTGATAAGCTAAAATGGGCAAAGTTGAGGTCAGTACTAAATGAAATGGGAGTTCCTACATGATTAACTAAAAATCTGTACGCCATTACTAAGTGCCATGCCGGAAGAATTTCAACTTCATCGTGGTGTAAGACAAGGTTGCATACTATCTCCCAAACTATTCAATGTATATGGCGAATATACTATCGTATCGTATCAATTAACGGTCGAATGATTAGTAATTTGAGATTTGCAGATGACACGGAACTTTTGGCTGAGAGTAAAGAGGAATTACTACACATATTTAACAGGATAGAAAGAGAATGCATAAAACTTGGACATGAACTAAATATAATTAAAACTAAAATTACGAGTACAATGGTCGATAGGCAAGATAATAACAGACCAAATGTCAGAAAAATTAACCGCTTTGAAGTTGTTAGTGAGTACGTGTACTTGGAATCTCTATTGAGTAATGCCGGTATAGTAGAGAAGGAAATCCGTAGAAGGTGTACTCTGATAAAGGTTGCAAAAGCTTAGAAAAATTTTGCAATACCAACGCATATCCAAGTTAAAATCAAGCTGGTAAATTTTCCTATCTTTTCTAGTCTCACATATAGAGTCCTGGATATTAAGAAAGTCGGAGAGAAAAAAACTAGATGTCACAGAGAAGTAATGCTAGCAAAGAATGCTTAGGATCCCATGGACACTACGACTCAATTATATTAATGCTCAATGTCCAACAACGTATTTCGTGATTTACGTAAACAATGAATATTAAATTTTTCGACCGTATCATGATAAAACATCAGGATGGGTAGACCAAGTTACCCATCTTACGAACAAACCACTGCATACACTGATAACACGAAGCGCAGGATAGAGAACTGTGGAGAAAAACAGCCCCTAATGCAATAAATTGACCATCATATTCCTATAAGGAAATGAGACTGAAGAGAGAGAGGGAGAGATTCTGGTTTTACTTAGTATTTTTTGAACTTACAACAGGTACAACTGTTTTATGATTTACAGTTGGGTTTGTCACTATTACCGACGCACTTGTATGTTTTATAACATTTTTGTTCATCATTGTTATTATTTCTAAGTACTATACATTATCATAAACAATATTATTGTTTGTCATTACGATTGGCGTTTTTACATATGGTAAATAATATCATAGTAATCTAAACTACTAATAAAATATCCACTTTAAAGATTTGCTTTGACATTTACATAAAATTTTATGCAAATATAAGATATGATATGACAAATGATGTCATTCACCAGCGTTTCGGTACACATTTATTTAAAATTTTAGTGAGGACGCTGAGGACAGGTCAAAAAGAGTGGACTAAATTGCAACCTTCTCAAAATATGCAAAAAGTTCCTTAATCCTAAGTCTATGGTAACGTAGCAAGAAACTTGTATGTTGTAGTACAAACTGCTTTGGATACCGTACCAGCATCGCCATTTATATTTATGCCTTTAATAGCTGGTAATATATAACTTACTAAATCACAAATTTAGGAACAATTCAACTGTTAGTCTTAAATATTATTATTTACTTTCTTCTCTATCAACTAAAACTTAAGTTGGGAATGTGGAATCTTTGGCACAATGACACTACTCAGTATATATCACCACTACACCAAACACTTTATTTTTGCACTCGACGCGCGTTTCGCTAACCATGTTAGCTTCATCAGGAGCGATGATTGACTGTCAATCATCGCTCCTGATGAAGCTAACATGGTTAGCGAAACGCGCGTCGAGTGCAAAAAAAAAAAACTAAAACTTCATTATGACTTTTATTTATATTGTAAAATCCGATTGACCAAGGAAGCTCTTAAATGTTGTATATATATATATATATATATATATATATATATATATATATATATATATATATATATATATATATATATATATATACTTTTTCTTTCTAGAGCTAGTGTTTCGAAATGCTCCATGTATAGATCAGCTAGTGCGAATACGTCATCTGTCTATCAAAACATTGCCTCGCTAATACATACTTCGTCTATTCAGGCCAAAGATACAAACAAATAGAAGGTGCACCGATGGGCTCTCCATTGTCACCAGCACTAGCTAATCTTCACATGGAGCATTTCGAAATACTAGCTCTAGAAACCGCTCCACATAAACCGAAAACATGGCTACGATACGTAGATGACACTTTTGTGGTATGGCAACACGGTGAAGACAACTTAAACAAGTTCCTGGAACACCTTAACAATATACATCCAAACATTAAATTTACAATGGAAAGAGAAGTAGCAGAACAACTACCATTCCTAGATGTCTTGCTTCCAAGGAAATTAGATGGTTCTTTGTCTCACTCAGTATATAGAAAACCGACACATTCAAACAGATACTTAAATGCCAGCTCACATCATCACACAGCCCAACTCGTCTCCGTTGTCAGATCCTTAGCTCACCGATCAGAAACCCTAAGAGACAAGGAACATTTGCAACAAGAAACCAAGCTCCTTCGAAACGTTTTACTTTCAAATGGATACAGTCAAAACACGATCGGCGGGCCCTAAATAAACAACACAAACAGGAAAGAAAAAAACATATACTACAAAAGCTTTTCTCCCATATATAAAAGGCATCACAGACAAAATAGGAAGACTTCTAGGAAAATACCAAATTGAGACCATTTACACAACGAATCAAAAAATTAAAGATATTCTACCTACCCCAAAAGACATTATACCCTTAGAAGACCAAGGTGTATATGAAATTCCGTGCCAGGACTGCGGTTTTTTATACATAGGCCAAACAAACAGGAAAATTAGCGCCAGAAGAGACGAAACACAAAAACGCCGTAAAACAAAATTCCACCACCTCTTCTCTAGCACAACATGCACACAATACCCGCCACAAAATCGACTTTGACCAAACCAGAACCCTACAAAAAAAGTAACAACCTATCCACTAGGGTAATCAAAGAAGCCATAGAAATAGAAAAAAGGCCCAGCAACTTAAATAATCGGGATGATAGCCAACGTTTACCGAACTCTCGACATTCAACGCCAAGACACCGACCAGTGATCAACGCTTTGAAAAAGATGGATGAGATTCCATCGAAACGTCAGCGAAATCGTCCATCAAGGGACTTCAAGCTAACACGGGATACCCGAAAATCCACTACTACATATGTATATATATATATATATATATATATATATATATATATATATATATATATATATATATATATATATATATATATATATACAGAACTTTTTTGTTGAAACATTTGCGTTTGCATATTTTGTTATTTCCAGTTTTGAAGTAAAATTAAATTAATTTAGTATGAAAAATTAAAATGCATGTTCACATAGCCTTTCTCCTCTATCCTATTGCCCTTGACAGGGTGTGGTTACTACTCATGAGCTGGTTCTTCGCACTTGATCCTTCCAAATCTCTCAGTCTAAGGCCATTTGGCCGGCCTCATGTAGAATTTTTCCAACATGGGGCTGCAGTTGGTCTATCCATCTTGTAGAAGATCTGCCTCTTGATCTTCTGACGCCAACTTGTCCTTCGACTACCAGTTTCTCCAAGGTGTCTCTTCTTCTGGCGATTTAACAGAATATGTGAAATTGGCTTGGTTTACAAGTTTGAGTAACCTAGTTTTCACCTTCATCTCCACTAAAACTGATGCCTGTCTAGGAGATCAGAAGAAGTCATCTGTACATTCAGATCTCGAAAGTTTCGACTCCTTTTCTGTGAGTTTGCTTTAGTGTCCAGGTTTTAGCTGCATACATTGCAATGTATCCCAGTACACCTAATTTTAGTCATTATTGTGTCGAAACACCAAATATGTCGACGAGTAAGTGAGATAATTAGGCGAACAATATCACAATAAACAGGATTACTTTAAACGATCACCTTCTACTTGACGAGAAAATACGTCACCTATAAGTAAGCAAACTCATTCAATATTCATTAATTTGAAGCATACAATTGTTTTCACACGTTAATAAAAATTAAAATTTTCTAATTAGTTAAGGTCCACTTGAAATTTAAATTAATGAATCGTATGCACAATTCGAAACAAAAAATTTAAATTTACAATACTTCCAGAGATAACTAAGTTATCCAATCCTTTTAAATCAACAGGATGAAACAAATGTAAAAATTTGTAAATTATTTCGTAATTTTTTTCGTGTTATTGTCACTTGGTCAAATTTAGCCTGTAAAAAGCTTTTAAATTTACATTATTAGCGACCACCAATATACATAGATCAACCGGAGATCTTCTGACTTATGTAACACATGTTTGGAACAATGCAATTGAACACTTTGGAGAAACTCGAACGGTTGCTCTTGACATATCCAAGGCATTTGACCGTGTTTGGCACGATGGGCTGTTGGCTAAGCTACGCTCTTATCGTATGTCTGAAAAGTTCTGTTTGTAGCTCTCATGTTTCCTCAGAGAGTGTTCTTGACGAGTGGAAATCGACGGATTTCTTTCTAACACCTTCACTTTCAACGTCCAAGACTCCATACTGTCTCCTACTCTCTTCCTCATTTACATTAATAATCTGCTGGAAAAGACCGGGAATCCAATCTACAGCTTTGCAGATGACAGTACGCTTATCTCTTCATTCACTTTGAACGCTCGGACATCGGCTACTCAGACGAATATCCGCAGACGGAAGGAAGTCATACTTAACAAAGACCTGGAAGAAATTCTATCTCGGGGTGACAGTAACCAAATGGAAATTAACGCTACTAAAACCAAAGCGGCAGTTTTTTCTAAAAAAGTTAACGTTGTTATGTCGGGATAGTTCATTCCTCTAACATCGTCAAGCAAATTGTTGGTCGTTAATTTTGGAACAAATATGTCCTGGCATGAACATGTTGCAGGCATAGCAAGGAGAGCTTCTCAAAAGTTGGGAATATTATTTCGAATCGGAAAGCTTTACACCCCACAACAACTGCTAATTCTTGACAAAGCTCAAATTCGACCAACTATGGAATACTGCTCCCATGTTTGGGGCTCCGCTTCCAAACATACACTGCATTTGTTGGATTCTGTTCAAAGAAGAGCTGTTCGTCTGATTGAAGACCCGGAACTCACCGGCGGCCTTGATTCGCTGGAATATCGAAGAACGGTTATCGACATGAGTCTATTCTACAATTATTTTCATGGAAAATGTTCGAATGATGTAGCCCGCTTAATTCCTCCCAGATGCATGTTAGAAATACACGTCGCGCTAATACTTCACATCCGTATGAGGTTCAGCTTGTTTCTCCTCGCACAAGGCTTTTCAAGTAGTCTTTTATATGGAGAACATCATCCCTTTGGAATAATTTGCCCAAGATTGTGTTTCCCACCGAGTACAATTTACAGAAATTTAAGAACAACGTGAATCGCTTTTTCCGCACACATGCCGCTCCTGCAGCGCTTTAGGGACCCCCCTGCAGCACGTGTGCTAGACCCATAAAAGAAAATAATAAAAAAATAAAAACTATCACAAAATTAAATTTGATAGGAAATTTCCACAGGTTGTAGAGCATAAAACTACAATTATTCTCGGTTTATTCTGAGTCGAGTGAATAAGTAATATTGATATTTTGCCGATTATCCCTCCGGCTTCTCGGAACATGTTTTGGAGAAGCCAGCAAAATGATCGGTGAAATAGCAGCATTCAATCGATATAGCAGAAATCCAAAACAACTATTCCAATAATGCTAAATTATAGTGTTTTATTTATTTCAATCAAAGGAAAGCATGTCTAGAGCATAACATCATTATCATTTTAAATCTAAAGGACGTCAATCGAACGTCGTACTCTTAGAACTTGTTAAGGTGATAAGCGTTTTCGAATTTTAAATAATTTTGAAACTTCAAATGGCCATGTTTGGCCAAGTGACTTTTTGGAAGATTTGAATGAAAAAAATGGTCTAGCTTAAAAACTACCAAGTATAACAAGTTCTACCTTAGCTTTGATATTAGACTATAATGTTATATATTTTGAACACAGACATTGTAGCCTTTCATCAGTCTTTTATTCAAAACTTAGAAAACCTAAAACAAATTACTGAGGAATACTCCATACCTTTGTGTTTAAGACATTTTCAAATTTGACAATCAGCTAACGAAAAAAAAATGATTTTGAGGGTTGTTATGGATGTACAAGGGTTCAAGAACAAAAATAATAAATTTATACCAAAAGAATTAGTTCTTGTAATGGAGATAAATTAAGTCGTTATGTATTAAAAAATCTTGTGCTCTCAATTTACTCGCCCCAAAATAATATAAACAAGCTATTTGGTTAATGAAACACCACTATTGCATCAATTAGAATTTAGGATTCACACCACTTTATTATTTCGCTGATATAGTTAAAAAGCTTACCGAGAACTCCCTATTTGTTTATGTTAAACGAAATGAAAAGCAAATTACATCAGTAAATATTCATCCAAACCTGTAATTGTTTTAGATACAAAACCAGTTTTAATTCCATCAGCATCTCCATACCACTCAAAATCATCCCTTCTAATCCTTTTAATATATTTTTTGTTTGATATTTTTTTTATGAATGAATAAAAGACATCAAATTTATTCTTAAAATTTTATTTATTTATTTGCATTCTATATTTATAATTAACAAAATATTTTTATCTATCCCTAACAATTTCAACTGACTGAGGGAAATAATTTTGGTAAATCTAGATACTTTTTAAATGCTTGTACACCTTTATTACATAACAAAATATGGTCACAGAATCTAAGATATAGTGAAAAGTCTTAAGCTTCATTGTCATCACCGGCAATAACATAGTATTGGGAATATGCCTGGGATATAATAAGCTCTTGATATACACTCATGGACAAAATTAACGCAACACTATATTAAATCATACAAATCTCTATAATGAATTAATTTTAATAACTAAAAGTTAGAAAAAACTTATTCGAATACTTTAAAAGTGAATTAGCTACCAAATTTATCTATAAGATTAAAATTATTCTTAAGACCTAATAACAAAATCGTTGAAATTATGTAATAGTGAAAAAAATAAACTGGGACACTAGTAGCAAAATTAATGGTGTAACTGGGACACTAGTAGCGTGTGTTGCCTCCTCTACTTCGGAGGACAGCGTTTATGCGCCTAGGCATGCTTCTAATTAAATTTTTGATAAAATCTTGAGGAGTTTGCTGCCATTCTGTGATAACTGCATTTTCAAGTTCCCTCAGGTTTCTAGGTGCAGGTATATGACGTTTCACATTTTGCTTAAGGTGATCCCATACATGTTCTATCGGATTCAGATCCGGGCTTTTTGGTGGCCATTGCATAATCGGTATATCAACTTGATTAAGATAATCGAGTACATCCCTAGCCACGTGAGGCCGAGCGTTGTCTTGCATAAACAGGATATTGAGCCCCACAAAATGACCGAAAGGCATCACATGTTCTATTACAATATTCTCAAGATAGTAGTCAGCATTCATTGATCTCGTACGAACAGAAACTAACTCTGTGCGAGCATCAAAGCAGATGCTACCCCAGAATATAACAGAGCCACCGCCGAATGGAATCCTTGCAGAGATATTGTAAGGAGCAAACCTCTCTCCTGGTCTTCGCCATACTCGCTCACGGCCATCTGGATGTTTTAGACTAACCCTAGTTTCATCTGTGAAGAAAACTTGTTTCCAATCATCCACAGACCAGTTTTCGTGATTTCGAGCAAAACGTAAGCTGGCAACTCTGTTCTCTCTAGTAAGCAAGGGCGCAGTGGCTGGTCTCCTACTGTTTAATCCAGCTTCATTTAACCGTCTTCTAACTGTTTTAGAAGAAATTGTGACATTGCGAACAGCTTCGAGTTCGTTTCTTATTATAGAATTAGTGACAATCCTGTTTTTTAAAGCATATTGTCTTATAAAACGTTCATCTAGGTCGCTAGATGCTCTTTTCGCCCTTGCCCTAGCCTTCTAGAATAAGTTCCTGCTTCATTCAAGCGTCTTACCATACGACTTATTATGGAACGATGTTTGCCTAACAAATTGACAACATAACTCTGACAATATCCCTCGTCCAATAAAAACTGAGGCTCGCACTACCTAGTGTTCAGTTAAATTCCTTGTTCGATTCATTTTTCTAATTCTTCGGGGTCAAAAATAAAACAGTCTACCACAAAAACGTATTACTTTGAAAAAGGAAACAATTTATAAGCTTACTTTTAAAGAAAATCTATCGCATTATTACAGAAAGTTGTTTATCTTCTAAAAAATTCTTTAAAACTGTAAATCTAAACGAATTGTTTTGATTTCTGTCATGAACAACGAAATGAAATATGCATACTATTCAAATACTCGATAAACTTTAAAACTGACATAAGAAAAAGATAAATTAATTTTCAGATTGTTGCGTTAATTTTGTCCAGGAGTTTATTCACTAAGTTTTCCAGTTTATCACTATGCGCCACACAATATCATCAACAATAACTCTTCTGCCAGTTTGATATCTTTCAAGGCAATTGGATTAGTAATATATTCGTTGAAACTTCTTCAAAACAATAGTTCTATTTTAACAATTCACGGACAAACTTTAAAATATTTTTTATTTCAAAATATTGTTTACATAACTCTGCTGCATACAAATGTATTTTTGATCAGTCTATATAAGGTGAAAACCAATATGAACTTTCTTGTGCAAAACGTTGTAAGTCAAGCACTGCTTCTTGACAAGATTATAAAATTCTACTCTTTTTTAAACTCTACGTGATATTTTAACTGAATTAAATATTAAATATACCTTACTATTAAAATGAATTTAAGGACCATGTGGCTTTTATATTTTGAAATGGTTCAGTTTACATTAAACTCTGAATACCTGAGCTAAAAGTGGGTATAAGATTAGAATAATTAAATGATCAAATTGGATCTGTATTTTTGTCATTAGAGGGTCCAATTTACCCATTATTTCTAGTACTGGTTTCAATTATCCATTAGGTTAATTTTCTTTATTGTATTCGAATATTATATTAATGTATATTAACTATACATTAAGAATACACAAAACACACATGCATTTAAAAAAACTTAAGTAGCTAGGCCATTATGTCTTGAGTTTAATCTTACTTTTGCGAGAACTCTAATTGCAAGGTGAATGTTAACTTTCTTTATTGCTCTCAAATATTTACTGAGCCAGTACTTCACTTTTTCTAGGTCAATTGCTCATGTCTTGTCTATCATTTCCAGTAAATTACTACTGATGTTTTATTCACCCATAAATTATAAAAAAGCAACACTATACAGGGAATCAAAAAGAATAGTATATACATATATATATATATATATATATATATATATATATACATACATACATACATATATATATATATATATATATATATATATATATATATATATATATATATATATATATATATATATATATATGTGACGTTCTTTGTCAAACGGAACAAGCCTCTGCCCAAAATTCGTGTTGATGGATTTGAGTGATCTTGGTCTTAAAATGTTCGTTATTGATCTTTATGGGCTAGTGTGGCCTTTTGGAAAATTTCTAAATGGCGGCTCAATATGGCGGACAGAAATCAGAGAAAAGTCAATATTTTGGAGTAAAAAATTAGCAAAAAAAAATTACGGCCGATTCGATTGGTTTTGGGTGCAAATTGTTTGTAATTAACAGCCCTAAAAAGTTGAATAGGTAGGTTGGCGAAATTCAACATGGCGAATCCAAGATGGCGGCTGAAACCTCAAAATCGTCGAAAAATGAAAAAATCAAGACTCTGACTAGAGTTTTTGACACTTAACCTGATTATATTGGCCTCTAATGTTGAGTTTTAATTACTCATTACTTATACAGGTTATTATGAATCCAAAATTCAAAATGGCGGCTCCGATTAACTTCAAATTGTAATAAAATCGGTAGAAAACGGTGCTATTTAGGTGGGAACAGTCCCGAACGAGTATATTGATGGTTCATAAATCATTAAATGATTGCTTTTTGTATCATGACGTCAAACTTCATAAATCAAATATGGCGGAGTCAAAATGGCGTCAAGCAATGCCATATATAAGGAAAAACCCACTGTCAGATAAATTCGCACAACCCATTTACTTGAAATTCTTAAGCGAAACGTGTTATCTAGTGGCTTTGTGCATTTTGAATACGAATCCGCATTCGGAATAATAAAAAAAAGAATATTTTATGGTGCTAATTAAGAGACGAAACACTATACTAAAATGTCTTAACCTCTCTACTAAGTTTACTCTAAAAGTCTATTAAACCGAATTTTAGTCTCTAAAACCCTATTTAAAATCTGCTTAAAATTTTGGTCTCAATAATTCATTTTTAATTAAGAAAAAATGCTATAATGAGTAGAGAAAATGTATTTTCAGAGCAAACAGTTGAAGAATATTTTATTTTTAAAGAGCCTTTACATGATTTTCACTGTTTTTGGAGAATATTCAGAATTCTATATCTTTAAGAGTCAGAAGGGAAAATCTCATCGTCATCGAATATTTTATTACAATAAATTTTGTATTCATATTTATCGAAGCGGGTTATATAAGTAGTTACGAAAGTGAAAAGTTCTCTATTTCACCCTTAGGTGGCCATCAATATACTCGTTTGGGACTGTTTCCACTAAATTTTACCATTTTTTACCGATTTTATTACATTTTGACGTTAATCGGAGCCGCCATTTTGGATTTTGGATTCATAATAACCTGTATATGTAATAAGTAATTGAAACTCAACATTTGAGGCTAACACAATCAGGTTAAGTGTCAAAACTCTCTCTTACAATTTGAAGTTAATCGGAGCCGCCATTTTGAATTTTGGATTGATAATAACCAGTTGATAATAACACTCAACATTGGAGGCCAATATAATCAGGTTAAGTGTCAAAAACTCTAACCAGAGTCTTGATTCTTTTAATTTTTCGACGATTTTGAGGTTTCAGCCGCCATCTTGGATTCACCATGTTGGATTTCGCGAACCTACCTATTCAACATTTTAGGGCTGTCAAGTACAAACAAGTTGCACCCAAAACCAATCGAATCGGCCGTAAATTTTTTTTTTTTGCTAATTTTTACTCCAAAATCTTGATTTTTCTCTGATTTCTGTCCACTATATTGTGCCGCCATTTTGAAATTTTCCAAAAGGCCACACTAGTCCATAAAGCGGGATCAATAACGAACATTTTAAGCCCAAGATCACTAAAATCCATTAACATAAATTTTGGGCAGAGCCTTGTTCCGTTTGACAAAGAACGTCCCATATATATATATATATATATATATATATATATATATATATATATATATATATATATATATATATATATATAGATATATATATATATATATATATATATATATATATATACGAGACTGGTTTGAAAAGACCGTGCAAAAATAAAAACTACTTATGTGTTTGGGGTAAACCTTTTTTATTTTTCGACATAGTCTCCTTTTAGGCTTATACACTTCGTCCAACGATGTTCTAGTTTGTTGATCCCTTCCGAATAATAGGATTTGTCCAAGTCTGCAAAATATCCATTAGTGTCTGCAATCACCTCCTCGTTTGAATAAAATCTTTGTCCCGCCAGCCAACAAATAGTAGTCCGAGGGAGCCAAACGAGTTGGAATCCTATTTCCATTAATTTTGCGACCACAACTGCTGAGGTGTGTGCTGGTGCGTTGTCGTGATGGAAAAGGACTTTCTTGTGGGCCAATCGCGGGCGTTTTTCTTGCAGCTCGGTTTTCAAACGGTCCAATAACGATAAATAATATTCACCTGTAATAGTTTTACCCTTTTCCAGATAGTCGATGAGGATTATCCCTTGCGAATCCCAAAAGACAGTCGCCATAACCTTTCCGGCCGAAGGAACGGTCTTCGCCTTTTTTGGTGCAGATTCCCCCTTGGTAACCCATTGTTTAGATTGTTGTTTGGTCTCAGGAGTATAGTAATGTATCCATGTTTCATCCACAGTGACGAAACAACGCTTAAAGTTCTCCGGATTCTTCTGGAACAGCTGCAAACCATCCTTGCAACACTTCACACGATTCCGTTTTTGGTCAAGCGTGAGCAATCGCGGCACCCATCTTGCGGATAGCTTTCTCATGTCCAAATGTTTATGCAAAATATTATGTACCCGTTCAGTCGAGATGCCCACAGCACTAGCAATCTCACGCACCTTAACTCTTCTGTCATCCATCACCATGTCATGGATTTGATCAATGATTTCTGGAGTCGTAACCTCCACAGGCCGTCCAGAACGTTCAGCGTCACTTGTTCCCATATGGCCAGTCCGAAAATTTTGAAACCACTTATAAACTGTTCTAATCGAAGGTGCGGAGTCACCATAATGTTTATCAAGCTTCTCTTTAGTCTCCTGAGGCGTTTTGCCTTTCATAAAGTAATGTTTAATCACCACACCAAATTCTTTTTCGTCCATTTCTTGAAAATCACTCGACTTCCTTGATTCACACGAATGCCAAACACAAAGAAATATACCAATATGGCTGAAACTTGGTGTGCGTTCATTCAAGAGATGCTACTAACTAAACATGACCTCGGTACGCGCCGGTGGTGCCATTTCTCGGACTTTGCACGGACTTTTCAAACCGGCCTCGTATATATATATATATATATATATATATATATATATATATATATATATACATATATATATACATATATATATATATATATATACATATATATATATATATATATATATATATATATATATATATATATATATATATATATATATATATATATATGTGTGTGTGTGTGTATAATAGGTTGTCATAGCTTCAAAGCCACTTCCTTTTGGTAATACCAACTGGAATGACGAACGCTTTTGACGGTGATGTTTCAAAGAAAAAAAACTGCCATATTTACTGATTCAGTTCAGAGTTATAACGTGTTCAAAATCAGTAAATTTTCTAAAAAAATCGCTATATTTTGCTATCTTACTACGATAGAAGAGGAAATACTGCACAGGTTCGTAAAAAAATTTCTTCTGTTTATCATCAGGATAATTTAAAAACTAACAACAATTCAGAGATTCCGGAAATTTCGATAGAAGATAGATAGAAAAAATCGATAGAAGTGGAGCAAGACCGAATTGGTAGTCATGATATAGCTAGGGAAATAAACAATCATCACCAAAGAATTATAAACCATTTGAAGGAGGCTGGATATTAAAAGAACTTCAATATTTAGATGTCACATGGTTTAATGTTGAAAAATTTAGATGACCGATTTTCCGTCTGCGAAATATTGTCGAGACAGAATGAAATCCATTCATGTTTCAAACATCTTAATAGGAGCAATTAAAATGGATCACGTATAATAAAAATATGTGAAATAGACATTAGTCAAAACATGGTAAAGCTGCAAAAACAGTGGCAAAGCCAGTATTACAGCTGAGGAAGGAGATGCTGCCCGTTTAATAGGATTAGAAGAAAAATCAAGTATCATGAGGTGTTATAACGTAAACAATTGATTCTGCTCTCTACTATGAACAATTAATGAGATGCTAGCTAGTAATTGCAAGAAACCGATCGGAATTGATAAAGAGATTAAACGTTGTTTCTCATCATAACAAAGCCAGATCTGGCAAAATTAAAGGCTAGACCCCAGACCTAGCACTGTCAGATTGCGATTTGATTTAGTCCTCTCCTCGTAGTATAAAGTTGACTTCAACAGAGGCTTGCGAAAACCAATCGATTTAGTTATCGGCCTAGAAATCTCGAAAGTTCTACAGAGACAGGATAATGGTTCTACCAGAAAAGAATATATATATATATATATATATATATATATATATATATATATATATATATATATATATAAATATATATATTTGACTCTCCTTCCCCCTTTACAAAACTAATATTCTTAGAAAATTGAGATTAGTACCTATTATATTTTGTTTTCTTTAAGTAAAATAATGTGTTTCAAAACGAAAAACGTAAGTAAAATATAGTAATGCTAACACGAATTTTAAGGCCCTGCTTAATATTTTTATTTACTTTTATTCCTATTTTTCCTATTTTCTTGTTTATCATAATTATTTACTTAACCTATATATTTATATTTCCTTCTTTCCAATATTAAAAATAGTCGGAACGGACTGTATAAAAAATGAAGTTCAAAGATTACTCGGCCAAGAGTTATTTTCGTTTAGTCTCTTGCTTTTGCTTCCCGAGGTAAAGACAAAAATATTCTTTACGCAATTTCAAAGTTAATTAAAAAAAATGGTTAACCTTAATTTTTCATTACCATACGTCATATCAAATTTTAAAACAATTAGCAACTACCAATTTCGGTCCTATTGTTAGCGTAAACATTAATTATAAAGATACACAAAAGTAAAGGTTTTATTTAAGAATTATTCGTAGGGGACTCGGCTCCTAGGAAATAGGTCAAAGACATTTCACATATTTCATTTATTGACAAAATTAGCTAGTAACTAGACTATAACTATTATACATTGATAGAATAAGCGTGTATACATTTTGGATCTTAAGATATTGACATCGTATGGACTTAAATACTTAGCCTAGGTATTGACAAACTTAAGATATTTCAACTTAAGATATTTCATGAATATACTTTAAAACAGAACTTATATGAATAAACTTAAGATATTTCAACTTAAGATATTTCATTAACATGAGCTTATAGCTTAATATTAAGCTAATCCTGGGTCATCGGTTAGTAGACGTCGGCGGGCATGGCGTGGGGGGGGGCGGTAAGTGGTCCTGATTGTGGGGTTAACGTGACGGGTGGTTGGCATTTGGAGGTCCCTATGGAGTTGGATATTTCTGACAAACCACGGGACGTTGGCAATGGTTCGGAGGGCCTTGTTCTGGATGGATCTGCGAGTGCGTGACATCTGGCACCATGCGGGGCTGGAGTAGGTCGTCCCTGCTCTGATGATCATCTTGTAGATTGTCAACTTGTTTCGTGTTGACAATTTCCTGGACTTGAGTAGGGGGTAGAGCTTGCCTAGGAGTTGGTTGGCTTTCTAGGCGGAAGCAGTGACCTGGTTCTTCCATTCTAGCCATAGGTCAAAGAGAAATCTTTTTGCCAATGGGAGTTATGCACACTTATAGTCCGAGAGCTGGTAGACATTTTTGGGTAGGTATTTGAGGCACCATGAAAACTGGTCAAATACTTCTTTACTGATACCTGAATACAAAAACGCAGACCTGGCCGAAGGGTAGGGCCAGATTATTTAGTCGGATCTAAAAACTAGATGTTTGTAAAATTATATTTCAAAAAAGTCGAATAAATATATTTGAAGCACGTTGAAATTTAAACAGCATAATATTGGTAACTAAAAAAAGATATTTTTAAAAAGACAGGTCGTTTCGGTGGGACATTCTACCTGCCAGGTGATCGAGAATGTTAAGCATGAGTGCGAGTGAACAGCGCTATGGGTAAGCTGAAGTGCGAGAGACAGCGTATATCGGCAGCTGTCTTAGTCGAAGAACGCTGCGGTGCAATTGGCTCTCGCAAGACCACGTGACTCACAGCACCCATGCGTATGTTAGTAAGAATTTTGGAGTAGTTTTAAAATATATTATAGATAAATATATAAAAATCCTAAAATAAAAAATATACTATAAATAAAATACTACTAATACTAAAATACTACTAATAAATAATAAGACTGAGAATCTTATAACTACTCCAAAATTCTTACTAACAAACGCATGGGTGCTGTGAGTCACGTGGTCTTGCAAGAGCCAATTGCATCGCAGCGTTCTTCGACAAAGACAGCTACCCATAGCGCTGTTCACTCGCACTCATTCTTAACATTCTCGATCACCTGGCAGGTAGAATGTCCCCGAAACGACCTGTCTTTTTAAAAATATCTTTTTTTAGTTACCAATATTATGCTGTTTAAATTTCAACGTGCTTCAAATATACCATTTCGATTTTTTTGAAATATAATTTTACAAACATCTTGCTAAGTTTTAGACCCGACTAAATAATCTGGCCCCACTACCCCTCAGCCAGGTCTGCGTTTTTGTATTCAGGTATCACTAAAGAAGTATTTGACAAGTTTTCATGGTGCCTCAAATACCTACCCAAAAAATGTCTACCAGCTCTCCTACTATTACACCAAATAGATTTTCAATTGTTTCAATTTGAGTCATGATAGGAGCCGTCAGTGAATAAAGGAAATCAGGTGCTATCTCTTATCTGATTGTCCTCGATAGCTATCTTTTGTGTTTGTTTCTCTCAAATTAATATAAATTATTGCTGTGACGTATTTATAAATTACAGCATATTAGAGATGGACCAAATAATTTTTAGTTAACGTCTCTGTCAAGGTACTTTTTTAGCTTTGTCCTTTAATTTGCTTCTGTTTCAGAGAAAAGAAAATTTCGAATATTTCTAACAATATCATAAGAAGGTATTGATTTCAATATTTGTTATGACAAAAAATGCAGGAACTCATTTGAATTAAATATATTTAAATAATTAAATAAAATTTTTATTATTTTTAGACATATGATTGGAATAATACAAGTGTCATTCTGTCCTCCTTCTTTTGGGGTTATATTTGTCTTCAAATATTTGCTGGATACGTAGGTAAAACTTATGGCCCGAAGTATTTTTTGGCAACCACTTTTTTCATAAATTCAGTAGCTTTTATGATGATACCTTTAGCTGCTGCCAAATGGGGTTCCATAGGCGTGATGGTATGCAGGGTGATACAAGGTAACTAGTTTTAATAATTTATGCTGATCATTTTATTAGAGACCATATTTTTCGCTTTTTATACTTAGTTATGGTTAATATTGTATACTGTGTTACCTTTTTTTTTTAACGTTAAATAGCCTAAAACAACAGTAAGACGATATATTATATCAACATTTATATGTCTAACACTCTATAACATATGACTGTAAATCTTGGCTCTATATGTAAGAATATGAACAATAGGGCTTTATTAGAAAATGTTGCAATTTTTTTAAGCTAAAAGAGTAAGTTAAAAAAATCGACTTTATATTTATTAAATGCCGTAAACTCTGAAAAATGTACAATATAATACCTTTTCTGGTTAGCTGTAAAATTTTTCTAATGTTGGTATAAAGATATTTATAGTTTTGTTTTTAAAATCAGTAAACTATATTTAAAATCAAGGTTATCTAAAGAATTGCATCAGAAACTGGAATTAAAATAAATAAAAATCATGTAAATAGTAGTTAGTAGTATCCTACACGAATGAATTAATAAAGACTTGAAACTCCAAAAGCCGCTATCGAATGGATAGTAAAAATCCCCAAAATGCTTACGTGAGAAAATCAACTCGAGTATTTTTTGTAAGCAGATCTTATGGTGGATTTTACATGCTATTGAAATATGCAATCGCACCACTTGCTTACACCATATGTTGTTGCAAAGAGTTTTCTCCCCTTGATCTTCCACTTGGAGTTGTTTAAATTTACGCAGAGTTGCATAGTGTGACTGGAATAATTCTTGGATATACGATAGTATTATATATTACATTCTGGTCTTGAGATGTATTTACTGCAAAACGTACTAACGATAAATGTTGATTCTTGTTTTGCTAAACACTGACTATATTAGATTTTTGAATTAAACGTAAACGAGTATATAAGTTTATTTAAGTAGCATTTTCCATATTTTTGAGCTCAGGCTATTTTAATTCAGTTTTTGATACACGATGAATTTCGATATTTACTGACAAATTCAAATAGGTGCAGATATTAAATCCTCTGAAACATTTGTATGCTCGTAATCGGTCTGAGCCTAATTTGATATATAAAAACAAATATGAACTCTATATCAATTTATGAAGAATATTAAAACTTATCATTCATAAGTATTAAAAAAATTGTGAAGTTCTATAGTATACCCTTAATTTCATACATCATGAATGTTTTGTTTTGATGATATTGCCTTGTGCCACAGAATATATATCGCGATAGGAAGACAAATAGGTTGTTATCGCCGGATAGTTAAATTGTGTCTCGTCAATTTCTAAGAGACCCCGCGGAAAAAGAAGTTGTATTATGTACAACAAGGAAAAATGTACTCGGCTTGACTGAGAAATTCGACAATTACGACGATATTTTAACGATCTGGTGGTAGGCAGCCGGCTTCGTTTTACTGCTACATTTTATTCTACTTATTTATCCTTCTGTAGCGTTTGTTATATTTTCTGTGGTTGTGGACAACAATACGAAACAAATGAAAATTATTTGTAATAGGGTTATTTTATTTTAAGAAGTACTATATATTTTTTGAGTGATATTAGATGTGTTGTCTTTTCTAATATTGTATTAAATTTTTAAGGTTTAACCCAAGGTTTTCTTTTTCCTTCTGCTCATACAATACTTGGAAGGTGGGCTCCAGCTGAGGAAAGATCAACGTTAGGAATGATTGTTTATCAAGGTAAAAACAATAACCTTAAATATACATTATCCTAGCTAGAATATAGAATAATACAAGAACTACTAAGAAAAAGGATTTCAAAGAATGAAAGAACTTTTTACCTTATAGGGAGAAATAACATTAAATTTCACTAATGAATAATGGAAAATTTTGTAGTTATGATTTTTATTAACTTATCATTAGCTTAGAATATCAAGTCGAATAAAAATTAATTGGCATCTTTTTTACCCATGGGCTATTGTAACTAAGGGAAACAATATTGCACAACAGTGTAGACAGAAGAACGCGGAGAAGATGTTAAAAACAACCAGAATTTAGGGGTAATCATGATACCCGTTAAAATATACAATTAATTTCGCAAAAATTTAGTTTGTCGTAAACATCTTTTATGCGCTCTTTTGTTTACGATACTGTAAAATAGCGTCATAATTACGAACGGCAATTATTTAGACTTATAGCATATCAGTAAATGAGTATTTGTAATTTATTACATGTTCACAAGTTTCTTTGTACGTAATATTTTCTTACTATTTTCTATATTTTAGCAAACAGAGTGACTTTTGGACTATAAATTTTAGAAAATTTGAGTTTCCTGGCAAATGAAAAATGACGATCAGCAATACAAAATTATTTTTTGGTGCCAAATAATGTATATACATATATACATATATATATATATATATATATATATATATATATATATATATATATTTATATATATATATATATATATATATATATATATATATATATATATATGTGTATATATATATATATATATATATATATATATATATATATATATATATATATATATATATATATATATATGGGTGTCTCAAAAACCAACGTGTTCTCTTCGAGGGCTGATAGGCCAGCTCATAACCCACCAGAATATGTAAACATGACCTTAGTGAAAAATTTTTTTAGAGCATGAATAGTTAGCTAATTAAAATGTTTTTACTTATGATACTTGCAAAAATATTTTTCCTCGTAGGCTTAATTACTTTTATTTTGAACTGTGATCAACAGCAGGGTTATTCAGGATTACGTACCAAGAATTAGAATCTTAGAATACCAAATTTTGTAGTGGTGGTACTCGATAAATTGATCTCTCTCTCTCAAAAAATGTCAGTATCTCGAAATCTACCGATTTTTCACTAAAGTCATATTTTCAAATTCTGGTGACTTATGAGCTGGCCCATCAGGCCTCGAAGGTAATATGTTGATTTTTGGGGCACACAGTATTTATTTATATACATACATATGTATATATATATATATATATATATATATATATATATATATATATATATATATATATATATATATATATATATATATATATCTATAAATATATATATATTTTATATATATATATATATATATATATATATATATATATATATATATATATATATATACGAGGCTGGTTTGAAAAGTCCGTGCAAAGTCCGAGAGATGGCACCACCGGCGCGTATCGAGGTCATGTTTAGTTAGCAGCATCTCTTGAATGAACGCACACCAAGTTTCAGCCATATTGGTCTATTTCTTTGTGTTTGGCATTCGTGTGAATCAAGGAAGTCGAGTGATTTTCAAGAAATGGACAAAAAAGAATTTCGTGTGGTGATTAAACATTACTTTATGAAAGGCAAAACGCCTCAGGAGACTAAAGAGAAGCTTGATAAACATTATGGTGACTCTGCACCTTCGATTAGAACAGTTTATATGTGGTTTCAAAATTTTCGGACTGGCCATATGGGCACAAGTGACGCTGAACGTTCTGGACGGCCTGTGGATGTTACGACTCCAGAAATCATTGATCAAATCCATGATATGGTGATGGATGACAGAAGAGTTAAGGTGCGTGAGATTGCTAGTGCTGTGGGCATCTCGACTGAACTGGTACATAATATTTTGCATAAACATTTGGACATGAGAAAGCTATCCGCAAGATGGGTGTCGCGATTACTCACGCTTGACCAAAAACGGAATCGTGTGAAGTGTTGCAAGGATGGTTTGCAGCTGTTCCAGAAGAATCCGGAGGACTTTAAGCGTCGTTTCGTCACTGTGGATGAAACATGGATACATTATTATACTCCTGAGACCAAACAACAATGGGTTACCAAGGGGGAATCTGCACCAAAAAAAGGCGAAGACCGTTCCTTCGGCCGGAAAGGTTATGGCGACTGTCTTTTGGGATTCGCAAGGGATAATCCTCATCGAAAGGGTAAAACTATTACAGGTGAATATTATTCATCGTTATTGGACCGTTTGAAAACCGAGCTGCAAGAAAAATCGCCCGCGATTGTCCCACCAGGAAGTCCTTTTCCATCACGACAACGCACCAGCACACACCTCAGCAGTTGTGGTCGCAAAATTAATGGAAATAGGATTCCAACTCGTTTCACATCCCCCCTATTCTCCAGACTTGGCTCCCTCGGACTACTATTTGTTCCCCAATTTGAAGAAATGGCTGGCGGCACAAAGATTTTATTCAAACGAGGAGGTGATTGCAGACACTAATGGATATTTTGCAGACTTGGACAAATCCTATTATTCGGAAGGGATCAACAAACTAGAACATCGTTGGACGAAGTGTAGAAGCCTAAAAAGAGACTATGTCAAAAAATAAAAAAGGTTTACCACAAACACATAAGTAGTTTTTATTTTTGCACGGACTTTTCAAACCCGCCTCGTATATATACTCGTATATATATATATATATATATATATATATATATATATATATATATATATATATATATATATATATATCTATATATATATATATATATATATATATATATATATATATATATATATATATATATATATATATATATATATATATATATATATATATATATATATATATATATATATATACATATATATATATATATATATATATATATATATATATATATATATATATATATGTATATGTATATATATATATATATATATATATATATATATATATATATATATATATATATATATATATAGTTATTTTATTTCAGGCGTCCCTTGCGGATCAATATTTTCCTTCATTATAACTGGATATCTTTCATCCTCATCAGTAGGATGGCCTTCTACCTTTTATCTTTATGGGGGATTAGGTATCGCATGGGTTGTCGTCTATCTTATATTTGGATTTAATAGTCCAGCTACCCATCCCAGGATAACCAAAGAAGAAAGGAGATATATCGAAGTATCACTTGGACAATCTGAAGATGATGTGGTAAGTTCTGTTAGCACAGTTGTAGAGATTATGGTTATGATGTTTTTATTAATTACATTTGAAATTCGCTGATATTTACCTTTAAAAAATAAGCAGAATTGTTCATCAAACTGGAGTATTTAAGACTGGACCTTCTGACATGCTGAAAAGTTTTTGGTATTGATTTTATCCTAAAATTAATGCTAACAGCAGTAAACCAAAATCTTGAATCCTGCGATATTAAATATACTTGTTACTTTAGCGACGCATCATTGAGCTGTGATCGTTGTGAAAAAATAATTGTTAATTAATTGTTAATATTTCGTAAAACCTTAACCATAGGATAATATGGTGGGTTGTGCATTATCCGAGAAAGTATTGTTTGAGTTTTTTGCTGAGGTGTATATGTATATATCGTTGTTTTAGAAAGTTAAATAAAATAGTATGCCTGTCATACCAACAGTAATAACTTTTGATGAAAAAGTTAAGTTTAAGAACTGATTCTGTGCCTGAATTACTTATTAATTGAAATATTAAATACAGCAGAACTTTTTCCTGCAGTTGTCGAAATATAGTTTATTTAGAAAAATTAGTAATACTAAGGACTTATAAATAATTAACATAGAATATTATTTAACATATTATATTTTCTATAAAGATAGTAGAAGAAATTTAAACCTCGATTATCGGGAACAAATAAAGCACATTTACTAAAAACAAAGAGTTTATTTAAGAAATTATCCATTCTTAAATGGCAACCTGGCTACGAGTCATTGCTGCACCCTTCATAGTAGTGATGTTTACACCTGATTTTTAGATTGTACCAACGCCATGGAAATCTATTATAACAAGTATTCATCTATGGGCTATAGTAGTGGCGAACATAAGTAACGCCTGGGGTTATGCTATGATGATGACTCAAACACCAACCTACTTAGCTAAAGTTATGGAATTTGATATGAAATCTGTAAGTTTTAGTATTATTGTATATTATTTAATACACTGAAATTATTTGACATCCATTTCGGTAAGGAACTAATATTTTTATTTAACAAGAGCAAAAGGACTGCTATAGAAACAATCTTTTTGTCAAGTGATTTAGGCTTTCCGTGGCCATTGGTCCATGAAACAATAACTGCCATAAGTACTAGACCGACCGAACATCTCCTTATGGACCATTTCAGAAATCTCTCCGTATTAATTGTGAGATCGGATTGCACTAAAAATAACATATAGAATTCTTCTTCAGTTCATGGACCGGCTGAATACCTAGATGCAAATTACTACCTTTAATAAACCAATTGGATTTAATACATAAACTGTGTCTCATAGCTTTAAAAATTATGTACGACATACTGAAAACAATGAGCTTATATACAGAATATGGTAAAGATACGCACAATACCTTTTTCGAGATATTTAGATGACATTAGGACTAAAGAATGTTATGTTAATACCTAATAAAACTTAAACCTATCAGAAGAGTGCGAAAGCTACGCTCCTTCAACTTGAGTACGGCTTTAATGTAGGCTAAGCTATCCATTTCCATATGATCTATGACTTCATATTTCGTACCCCACCTAGGCATAATTCTTTTAACAAAAGAGTCTTAACAACCAGATCCGATCTATTATGTAGATCAAAATTGGCACAATTCTTTTACACACTTTTCTATTACATGATAACTATTTTTTTATATGTGAAATAATAAAAATTAATTTGAAATAGACATTTAAAATAATTATGCTTAAGTAGTTTAGTGGAAAGGAAGATTGAAATTAGAAAAAAATAATTACTTTCATTACGTTTCTATAAGTTGTGCCTTTTTCAAGCTAAAAAATAAATGTAACAGCTTTTCTCAAAGATAACGCGTGGTACAAATAGTTTTACATAAATACATATCATTACGTTTATATAATCTTTCACGACCTAGGTTAGATAAGAAATTGAGTTACGTAGGATTAGACTATGTAAAATTAGACTATATATATATATATATATATATATATATATATATATATATATATATATATATATATATATATATATATATATATATATATATATATATAAAGGGTTTTCCATTAAGAGCATCCTAAATTTAAAATTGAATAAAACAAAAAGTTTTTAAGCAAAATTCATTCTGAAACTTTTATTTAACGGGAAATTTTATGCCATTTAAGATTTAAACAAGATATTGTTCAAATGGCTGCCGCGGCTCTCTTTGCAGACACGAATCTGCTTACACTAATTATTCACGACTCGGGCCAGCATTTCCGGCCTTACGCCGGCTATGGCATGACTAATGTTGTCTTCGACTACGTCAAAAGTTACTGGTTTGTTGCTGTAAACTTGTGATTTAACGTGGCCCTAAAGAATGTAGTCCAAAGGCATTAAATTGTACGATTGCGGCGGCCAAGCGGTAGGGCCATTTCGTGAAATTAATGACTCACCGAACTTGGCGCGCAATAAAGCCATGTTTGGACCGAAAATATGGGGCGCTGAGCCATCCTGTTGGAAATAAAAGTCATCTGCATCCACTTCGTCAAATTCTGGGAAGACATATTCCCGCAGCATCCATTTATAGCGCTCACTATTCATGGTAACGGTAGCTCCTTCCCCATTTTTAAAGAAATAAGGCCCTATGATGGCTCCGTGCCATAATCCACACTAAACTGTGATTTTTTGCGGATGCAAAGCAGTCTCATGAACCACTTGGATTGGATTCGCTCCAATAACGGTAATTGTGCTTATTGACGAATCTATTGACCCAAAAATGGGCCTCATTGGAGAAAATGATTTTCTCATGAAATTGGCTGTCGGCTTCCATCATCTCCAGAGCTCAATCGGCGAACTGTCAGCGCAAACGATGGTCCGTAGGCTTTAGTTCTTGGGCCAATACCATTTTATACGGATGCAAGCCCAAGTCCAATCGCAAAATTCACCAAGTTGTCGTCTGAGGTAGGTCCAACTCTTGGCGCGGAATCGACACATTTTTGTTCTCACGAACACTGGCTTAAACGGTGGCGAGCGTTTCTTACACGTTAAAGCACCTTTTTATCGTGGAGATTAAATTCACTTTCAAACTTTTTAATTATACGCTGAATAGCATGATCATATGGAGCAAAATGACGACCGTGTTTTGATCGAATGGCTCTTTGCTTAGCGCCAACTCAACGCGAATTTGCGTAGTAATTTTAGACAATTTCTAAGCATTCTTTTAACGTAAAACGATTTGTCATTGAATGACAAACCTTACTTAACACAACTGACATCAGATGCCAAAGATTTGTTAACTAACATGGCCGCTATTAGCTGTCAAAAGTCGGACATCCCTAATGGAAAACCATATATATATATATATATATATATATATATATATATATATATATATATATATATATATATATATATATATATGTGTCACAAACAGAGATATCCTTATACGTGCTATTAATTAAATTATTACTATTGTTATTATTATTGTTAATTTGGATAGCATTTATCTGTCAATTGGCTTGTCCGTTGAAAATATCATCAGCATCAACCATCTATCTGCTTCCATTGCTGGGCATAGGCCCCTCTGGTAGAATTCTATTTCTGTCTATCCTGCGCAATCTGCAACCAGTTGTTAGCGGCCCTACGTATCGGTGATTTCTGCTCTGCCTATCTGTTCTTGGTCTCCATTCCAATGTTTTGTGCGTCCATCTCATATCATTGAGTCTGGCAACGTGTCCTGCCCATTTCCATTTTAAAGGAGCTGTGCACCTGGTGACAACTGTGACTCCAGTGCGTCTACGGAAAACTTCGTTGTGTATTTTGTTATTAAGAGTCACACCAAGCATTGACCTCTCCATGCGCCTCTGCACAATCCTTTTGCAGATTCTATAGTAAGTGCACACGTCTCAGTTCCATAGGTAAAAAACTGGAAGGACATATTGACTGAATATTTTCCTCTTCAGACAAAATGGAATGTCGTTATTAAATTTATCCATAAACTACGCCCGATAGACCAATTCTTCTAATCTCAGATGTTGAGTTTCGGTAGGAGATGCTTATTTAAAAAAAAAATTGACATGCTCGACAAGAAAATATATAGACCTAAAATTCAGGACACATGTGTAGGAGATACAAGATGTGTGGTGGATAAATTTTGTATGCTAAATTATGAAAACATTTTCTGCCTTTTAATAGCTTTGTTTGTTGGTTGTAGGTATGGTGGGCGATTATGTCTGCGCGCTGCAGCCTCTTGGCTCCCCTCTCTTGATTACATTAGCGTCTTCCCTTTAAGAAGATTTTTTAGCTTCCTTACAAGCCCTCCACGTGACAATTTATAGCCATGATCTTCTATAAATGATTCCCCAGGTGACAGTGGTTGGCGATTAATCCCACTACCAGTGTGGATGGGCTCTTGCTAAACAAAGGCAACAATCTAGACGTTGCTGTTCTGGTCGTCTGTTGGTTGACATTTTTTCTACCGTTTTAGTATAGCAAACGCTGGTTCTGGACCGTTGCATAGTTTTATGGGTCTGAATCTTGCTAATTCGTCCACTTTATCAGTACCTTTAATTCCCGAATGTCCTGAAACCAACAGTAATTTAACCTTCTCATTCCTGGAGGATAGTATATGTTTGCACTCCATCACGATACGATGAATTTCTAACTGGCATATTGTTACACTTGTCCATAGTCGAATGCTAAATCTTCACTTGGACTTTTCTGCATATATGCCAATACCTTCTCCGCTCGAAGTTTTTAATCTGCTTACTGTGTAATAAACCAGACTTCTATTCTTAGTTGGAGTCTCCACCTCCATCCATCGATTTGGATCGCATTCTATTTTATATTATTTTTCCAAATTGTTTCTTTGCTCTATTTTCATCCATCAAACTGCAGCTCCGTATGTAACCAGGGGTCTTATGCCCATGACGTATAGCACAAACACCATGTTTCATTTAAAGTCCCAAGTTTTTTAATCCTGCATTTATTTGCTATCATCAACAAATTTTAAGGGTAATAATTAGTAGTACATATAGGGAATGAAAAGTCAGATATTAATTGGTTAAAATATTGGAGTGTAATTTTTTAATTGAGTTATTTTATCATTATTATTATTATTAATTTTAAATAGCTTCATTTTGTAGTTGTGGTTTATTGTCTCTCGTGTCACCTTCTTATCTTAATATTTCTCGTTGTTGTTTTCTGATGTCAGTTGAATATCAATCAGTGCTTTCTTTTTTAGAATGGTCTTGTCAGCGCAATTCCATATATAGCAGGATCAGCAACAGGATTTATTTATGCACCTGTGGCTGATTGGCTAATTGTAAAAGGACATCTATCCAGAGTTAACACTAGACGATGTGCACAATTATTTGGTAAGTTTTTTATTATTACTTCTTATTATACTTAAAAAAAAGACTCATTTTCCTAAATTGATATTATTTTCTTTAAAGAACCTACGATACACTATAATAATACTTTTAACGTTAGCCCGTCACACTATACAAATAAAGTAGCATACAAAATCAAATTCAACTGCCGTTGGAAAATTAGAAAACAACAGCATTTTCGTTAATAACCCAGCTCAGTGTCTATATTGCAAAACCAAACTTTTGTTCTTTGATCAAACAGTTTTTGATTTTAAAAGACAAATTTTAATTGCATTAACCCATTTACAGCCAAGTTTGCTTATTTGAAAATTGGATTCGGCCTTTTTTATAGAACCTAAAACTTTTAATTGTATAGTGGAGATTTGTTTTTAAATCTATTATACTTAGTATTGTTAACGCCACGAAAGCGACTTTACTAGAAAAGATGTAATTAAAACAAAAAGCAAAGATCTTAAAATGAGTGGAAAAATTATTGGTTTTAAGAACTTTTACACAAAGGACCTCGCACAAAAGTAAAGGAAAAAGACGTTCAAAGCCGGTCAAAATGTATGAAATTGTGGGAAAATTATGCTGAAAAAAAGTGATCATGGGCACAATGCTCAAATTTCAATAGTTCGGCCACCAGTGACCTTTGAAGCCCAAAAATATAGACTAATTAGATTTTTTTATTCTCTATTTTTTTTTTATAATTCACACTTTTGAAGAAAATGTTTCAGACAAAAGATTCCCTATTCCCGATACCGAAAATCTTTTCCCAAAACTTTAAAAATTTTGACCGAACCGCTTTTTCCTATACTTTTATGTAAGGTATAGTGTTTTTCACGATCTAAGAAAGTTAGCTACCTATACCCATTCAAAATTCAACAAGATTCGAAAGTGATTAATTTATGGCTGCTAATGACAAGGTATCGTGCAGGGCCGCACTATACCTGATTGTATAATTGTTGGGTATAAAATTTTATTGTGATAAGACAGTTGAATTTTAATGTTTTATGTACTGAATAATATACAATATAGTAGTTACACAAATATATTAAAACAGTGTACAGTGTCCTCGCGTACATTTGTTACAATTTTAGTTATTAATTAATATCTAGTTCAATTTCGCTATCGCTACTATCTCGCAAGTCAATAATAAATTTTTTTACAGGTTAGTTTAGGTTCTAAACTATTTATATTTATGTACATACATCTATATGAGCTTTCAATTTTTTTCACGTGTTGAATACAGTTTCTCCAGTTTTCAGCGGTTACATTTTTGACTTCTGTCCTTATTAACTCAATCACACTACTGTTTAAAGTGGGTGTATTATTGTGAGTACTTATATTAGACTTTATTTTATGCCACATCAACTCGATCGCATTAAAGATAAAATAATATAGTGGAAGCCGAATTATTTCGTGTCCTGCTTCCTTTGCAATTTTATCACAAACATACTCCTTTGAAAAATTGTAACTTTTAAAAACTTCTAACAATTGTTTAACTGTATAACTTTCATGGAAATATATATCACGTTCGCACAAGAAGGCTTGTACTTCCCTTTTTCTACTGGTGGAACTTGGTACTTTATACATTTGGCGACTATGATAGGATGCATTATCCATCATAATACAGCTATTCGGTGGTATATTCGGCATTAATTTGTTTTGAAGCCAATCTTCAAAAACTTCAGCAGTTGTATCACAATGATAATCCAAGCTGGAATCTGAAATATTCTTGGCTGCTAGAAATAGACATTCTGGTATCCAGCCTTCTTCTGACACCGCATGTAAAATAGTTATTCTTTTATTTTTATTTAATGGAGCTTTGGTGTGGCATTTTTTATATTTATCAATCCATCCTTTACTGGGTGTGTCGTGGCTGTCATATCAAGTCTCGTTTAGGTAGATTATCGTTCGATTTTCCGATCTAGCTGTATTTATTTTTTCAAGATATTCCATTCTGAGTTGTAAGCGCCGTAATTCCATTATAACTTGCCTTTTGTCTATTTTTTTAATAAGAACCCCAAACGACGTAGAATACGCCATAAAGTTGTAGTGGAACATTTTATGTCACAACTATCCTCGGACAGCCTCCGTGAAAGTGACAATAACGTAGTGCATACATTTCATAAATTTTGGGGCGGATTAAGTCTTCTTGACAGAAATCAATACATTTCGACACACCTTTGTCTTTTTGTGTTTTTTTAGGCGCTATCAAATTATTTACAATTTTCCAAACTGTACTTTTCGTGGCCTCGCTCCACTAACTCTATAATAAACACTTTTAACTATCAGTTTTGGCTCAACGGACAAACATTTGAGGCTTCTGATGAAAAAGGGCTTCAGACATTTTAAGACATTATTGAACATAATAATACACACTATTTCAGTATAATACTGAAGATAAAATGAAGAATATTCTTTATATTTATAAACACGAAGTAGCTAATAGAATGTTAGATTAAAAGAGAGGTATACACACACACACACACATATATATATATATATATATATATATATATATATATATATATATATATATATATATATATATATATATATATATATATATATATAAATTACGACCTTGTTACGGCCAGGTACGTGCGAAGATCCTAACGGTCGTTTAATGTTTTTATTGCGTCAATTTGCCAAATAACTTTCTTAGATCTTGAAAAATACTATACTTTTCGTTTTTATTGGTTTAATTATATATAAAACGTATATTTCCATGTTACACTATACAGCTTTACAACCTTAATTAGCTTGCCAGTGTTCTTTTGAAAACTACCTAATTATCACATTAATTAAAAATTAATTAAATCCTTTGTGATAATATTCACTACATTTAAAAGATATTTCTTCATTAACCTGTGTTTATA
The DNA here is from genome assembly GCA_019049505.1 of Pachyrhynchus sulphureomaculatus. Lineage (NCBI taxonomy): Eukaryota > Metazoa > Arthropoda > Insecta > Coleoptera > Curculionidae > Pachyrhynchus > Pachyrhynchus sulphureomaculatus. The sequence continues at coordinate 126,445,218 of CM032455.1, read as the reverse complement.
CATAGTTGTTATTTATTTTAGGTTCACTTGGACAAATGGTTTGCTTGCTTCTTCTAGCATACGTAGCTAAAACGAAATTTTCATCGGTATTTCTTCTTTCAATCGCTAATGCTTTTAATGCAGCCACCATGGTTGGTTACGCTGTAAATCATGTGGATTTATCACCAAGATTTTCTGGAATAATGCAAGGAATAAGTAATGCTACCAGTCAGGCAGTTGCCATATTTTCTCCATTGCTAGTTCAATTTGTTGTAATAAATCAGGTAAATAAGTAGACTCATTTCTGTTTGCGAACAATGGGTTAAATCAGTGGCGATATATCCAACTGACACTCACTTATAGCAGGTAAAAATAGCTGCAAAGAACTTTGGATCTGCTACAAAGTGAAATCTAGGAATTATAGCCAATTGTTTGACCTACATTCGCTTATACACTTTGTCATATTTAAAGCTATCCTGTACCTAGGTCTCTGTCAACGTGAACTGCACAATTTACATCACTAAAATAATAAAAGCGCTGAGTTCATATCGCCTACTGTTTACCTCCCAGTGCCAGCACTGCATCATATCTGCGAATAGAGATAGAAAATAAACACATTGATATTAATTTTGATAATAATCTGAATTGTTGCTGTATTTAAAACCAACAGTTTGTTACCTTATGTTTTAATTAATTAAACGAGATGTATCTTTTTTTAGTTGAAAAAATATTTTGAAGCAATAGGAACAAACTTCCTTGAAGTTTAGTGCTTTAAAATAACGAGAAAAAATAATATGTAAAGTACTAATAATATAGTCGCAATTTAACCCTTAGAAATAATTTTTTATACGAAGGAAAATCTTTAGTTCTACCATGGATATCTACAATTTTCTTAAAACAGTTATTTAATTTTTATAAAACTTTCATTACAACAGAACGACAAAGTGTAAGAAATTCAGTTAATATTGCTTTATTAATACGTGCCAAATCCGAGAATAAGAACATGAAGATACTCCACAGAACATAAAATATGATGTAAATTCAGTATAACGGAAAAAACATTTTAAAAATAAAATAACTATCACGAAGTTCACTATTTAGGACTATATATATATATATATATATATATATATATATATATATATATATATATATATATATATATATATATATATATATATATAAAATAACAAAACTATGCCGTTGGATGCCAAAATTTATAGAACTTAGTTGCCGTTAAACAAGCTGTGGCTCTAGTTACACTACAGGGGCATCAGAATATAATTTGGTGACATGGGGGTTACTTTAAATCAAATTACTTACGGGAATGTTGCTACTTTGACGTATCTTAGCTAATCTAGCGTAAAACAACTTAATTGGTGTTTTATTTAACAAAGTAATTCAAATTTCCCAAAACACCTTGAATACATGTTATTTTTTAAGGATAAAATGAGGCTAGTTATGTAATTTTTTTGGCCAAAACCATCCCTTGAAATGGGCTAAAACTATATTAATAATGTAATGACTCTTAATGAAGTGTGGAAAATGGTAGATATTTTATAGTCTAGAGAAGAGATTATGCATTCAAACCACACCAAGCTGCCTCTATTAATTAAACGAAAAGTACCTCTAAAACTCAAATAATGCACGTGAGTTTAAATAACATGTACAAAGAACAAATTCTTGTAGCTCTTAGGACAAAATATCTGAATCTGGTGTACTTTTAGGCAGGGTGAACAAATATGGAGTAAAGTCACTTGAATCACCGATACACGACTATAAGCTACCCTTAAAGGGCGGTAAAAACTATCCCTACGCTCTAATGATGCTTATAGATGTTATTAAAATTCGGAAAAGATCAAGTACTTATTTCTCATTGTGCCAAATATTCAAGACAACTAGATCATCTTCCTAATAAGGTCGAAAATCATCCCTAGGAGGGAGGACTACCCCTGGGATTGATGGATCTTAGAAGTTCTAGCATCTGAGAAAACAAATACAGGCTTTCGTAGTCTCAGGCAGGATGGACAAATACAGGCTGTATTTTTTTCTCATATGCTAGAACTTCTAAGATCCATCAATCCCAGGGGATACCACCCCTATCAGTAACAATCGATTCAAGGAATTTTCAGTCAATACAAACAGTTGAAATGATGATTTTGGAGTGCCTAATTCGTCTTCAATCAGACTCACTGTCGATTTTGGGTTTCATCGTTAACAGTTGACTAAACGCTTTTATAGTTTGCCTCTTTCTACAATAATAAGAAACAGCTGGTGCTTTTTGTAAATACCATCATTATCATCGCCATCATCATCATCAGCCTATATTGTCCACTACTGGATGAAAGCCTCCCTCAAGTCTTCCTACCGTTTTCTGTTTTGGGCCACTTGTACCCAATTTCCAGCCACTCTCTTCAAATCATTAGTCCACCGACTTGGTGGTCTACATCTACTCCCATAGGCTTCGGATCTTGGTCGTTGTAAATACTACACTAAATAAAATACGTTAAATTTTCTTCTATTGAAAAAAAAACAATTTTTAGACAGAGCTTCTACACTGAATTCCGCTAAATTTTTTTTTTAAAAAAACCATCAATGTACAGATAATGTTTCTATTTAGATTTAGCACTGGAATAGATTACATATATAATTTATTTGAAAAATCCTAATTGTAAAATGTTTAATTAATCACTAATTTCTTTTAAATAATTAATTAATCCCCTTCAATTGCCCCACAACCTCCACAAATAAAAATCTCAATAAAATTAAAATCCGTCCCAAAAAATGTTACCCTTTCCCCCTAGAGACTATATGGGCTAATAAAAATTCATAAAGATCCACCAATAAGATCGGTGGCTTCTTACACAAGTAGCCCATTACATAACATCTCTAAAAAAATTAACAACATTTTTAAGGAACTCTAACCGAAATATAGTGTTAAAAACTGTGTAGATCTTTTCCAAAAACTAAAAGACATAAATATACCAAAAAACTAATATCCCCAATGACGAATGCCTTCGGAACATAAACAATATACTAATATCTAACAACATAAACCCTACTATCCATGCCGAAATTATGAACCTTTTCCATTTATGCAGGGAAGAAAACTACTTCCAGATTGATAATAAACTTTACCAATAAAGATTAGGGCTAGCAATGGGTTCCCCATTACGAGTAAGTCCTCTCTTAGCAGAAATATTCATGTCAATTCTGGAAGAAAATTTTATGAAATCCGAACTATCCCAACACATCTTCTTCTGGTATAGGTACGTCAACGATATACTCATATGCTACAATGGGAGTAAACAAAAACTGAACGGCACCCTAGTATTCCTAAACACCCTACATCCTTGCAAGTCGAAACAGATAAAAAAATCAACTTCTTAGACGATATTTTCAGAAAACCTACTTTCTCAGACGCAACTATTCCCTACAACTCTACACACCCTACGTCACACAAGCATAGAGCCTTTTCTATACCGCTATCAGAACAAAAATTATGGAAGCAACTGGATATAATAAAACAGATAGGCATAAATAATGGTTACACAGACACCTCATCTAATTAATTTAAAAAAGTACAGTCTCACTCTACAACAAATATACCCAAAACAGTCGGAAAGAGGTAATAGACAGTTTACATTTTTTACTTACTTTGGGCCAATTTCAGAAAAAATCTTAAGAATAATCTCGCGCCATCATGATATAAATATTGCATCTAAACCATCTCAAAATCTATCCAATTTAATATGCAATACAAAACAAAAAAGTATAAAAAATCTTGGGTTTACAAGATAGAATGTTCTCAATGGAATACAAAGAACATCTTTACTTCTGCAGACACGGAAAAACGAACTCTAATTTTGCTAACCACTGCTTAGAAACAGGGCATAAATTTTCTAATATTAACAATACGAAAGTGTTACATCCTGCTGAAAACAATAGAAATTTACAAACACAACGGAAATAAAGAGGTCAATATACTTAATGAACAATTAGACTTGGGTTTTTCAGAATTATATGACCTATTATAAAATATGTAAATTAACCTCCTTTACGAACCCATATAATCCTAGTTTTAAGGGGTTACATACACCTGGGCGCTACAAAAAGTATATACATTTAAAAAAAAAATATTTTCAAAATTTATTAAGTGAATAATACAAAAGAATTATGGCGATTATATATTTTTATTGTGCCGTAAATTATATATATTTTTTTAAATACGTTTTAAATGTCAACATTATTTTTCATCGGGTTAAATGGACCACTAAGGCATTTCTGGAAATGAAATAGCGGACGAACTCGCCAAAAGAGGGAGGACCTACCTGGACAGGATGTAGGAGTTCCATTCGCTTTCAGCAAAAACAAAATCAGAGAATGGTTGGTCAAAGAACACCAACTCTCTTGGAGTACAGGAGCGGGGTTTCGTTAAGCCACACTCCTTATGAAACAATCTACGACAGGCAGAACAAAGAAACCCTTGTCGATGTCAAAACAAAGATTATATCTGCACATAGGACTCCTTACGGGACATGTGGCACTACAGGCCCATCTATACCATATAATCTCAAGCTGGCTGAACGGAAAACATGTCGGCTGTGCGAGGGAGAAAGCGAGGACAGTATTCACATTCAGTGCGAATGTTCTGCACTAATGATCAAGAGATATAGATACCTGGATTAACTATTCTGTGAACCCAAAGATCTATAAGAGGTCAGGGTGAGTAGCCTATGTCTATTGGCAGAAAAAGCCGGACTGGGACTACGACCCTGACTCGACACAGAAGAACTTTCAGATCTAAGTGACACCCAGGGACTCAAGGTACCACCCACTCATTTTACTACTACTACTACTACTAAATGGACCACTGATGAAAGCTATGGCGCCTCCTTGTCTGCAGGATAATCCAGTCTTCAAAAATAAAAATTAATCTTGTAAATTAATGTAGCAGTTAAAAATTTTCGAAGGGTTTTTTCAAAAATAAAAAATTTACGGTGTTTCAAACTTTAGTATGCAATTTTCAACTAAAAAATTTGTGTTTGATTATTTCTAAAAAAAATTTCTATTAGAAAAATTAAAAAACCTCTTGAAGTTTGTGTGTGATTTTTAAAAAAAAAGTTAAAAAATATCAAAAATTTACTGAATAACATTGCACATAGTGTCTAAAAATATGTAGCGGTCCCAATCCGACGCCAGGCCATATTTAATGCTATAACTTTATAATGGAATGAAATTTTCTTAATTTTTTTTTTGAATAATTCTTAGAAGTATAAAAAATAAAAATCCTTAAAAAAATCGAATTTTTGAAAATTCGAGGTGTATTTAACCCCTTAAGTTCAGAACGTTTAATATTGTAGTAACATCTACAAAACGGTGGTCACGTAACAAAAGTTTTTAATTTAATATAGTGATTTCTTTAACAAAGTAAATATATTCTTCAATAATTTCTTTTAGTCTGACTCAACTCAATGGAGAATAATCTTCATAGTAGCAGCCTTGATGTACTTATGTGGCTCCTTATTTTATGCATTTTTCTCATCTGCAACAAGACAAAAATGGGATGGTCCTGCTACAATGCAAGAAAATAAATTAGAAAAAATAAAGAGGGCCTCCGTTATCAGCATAACTGGATTTTAAATGATCTGATTTTATATGAGTTGTATTGTTGACTTATTTAGTATTATTATGTTAATAATTTAGTTGTATTGTATTGTTAAATTAATAACAATATTTATGTCATTATTGAATAAAACAAATATTGAGTGACAATATGATCCATCCATGATTGATTGCGTAATTATCCACAAATCTACAGACCTATTAAAGTATACCCTGTGCCAACGAGACGACCAGCAGGTTTAAATAAACGTAGAATGTTACAGTAAAAAAAGTTACTATCACTTCCGGTTTAGTCGGAAACGAAATCAACTTTGTTATTTCTTATAGAACTATATCATTTTTCAATTCTACGATTCATATATTAAATAATGCAAGTATTTTTTTACAGAAAATGAATAAAGATATAAACAAGTAGCAGGAGTACTAATAACTGATGAAAATTATTATTTCAGATTTACCCGAAAAACAAGTGAAAATCAAGTTTTAAAGTCAAATAAGTTCAATATCTTTAATACGATTTGTTAAATATGTATATATATATATATATATATATATATATATATATATATATATATATATATATACAATATAATAAATAATAATGTGAGACATCGATAACTTAAGGTTCTGCTGCACCTTACGTTCCATCCAATTCATCTAAACAATACTTTACTGTTACACTTTAATCTAGGAAGGCTACGCATATTGTAGGGCGGATTATCGGTTTCATTTGTTTTATGGCACTATTTTTATTAAGCTGTTCCTTTAACAGTCGTTCGTAGTTAATTAAAACTGAAATTATTCTTTTACAAAATATTCTAATTGTAATTTCTTTTACTTTAATTTAAGTTAAAATGTTTTTCATAAAGAGCACTAAATTGATATGTTATTAGCATACAGAGAGAATAAATCTAATAGAGACCAGAGCATTGTATGTTCAATGGTATCCATGGTGGAATCCACCATATGAAAATTATTTTCTTTTGTTATAATAGATTGGCTTCGGTCGAACTCGGTCAAACGATTTCCATACAACAAATTGCTGGTAACTTAGCGTTGTGTGTCACGAAAATGTGAGAAAGATTTTATATAACAATAATTACAGATGTTATTAATATCAAATCCTTCAACACTTATATGAGAGCGACTATCTACGAAGATTGATCTTTACAAACTGGTATCTTCAAGCGTCAACACTCAAATTTAAAATTTGTTTGTTTTACGTTCGGACGAATCTCATTTCACTAAAACAGGGATATTGAACAAAGTAATACTGGGTCTTAGTCAACAGAAAGTCTTCATTTAGTGAGCAACAGTGCTTTCTAGGTTAGACTTGGAATTACCCGTTTTACTCGACGTTATAAGAAGGCGAATTACAGTAACATTTTTTTTTTGAAGAATATTATTATTTTTTTCATAGCAAATTGTAAATATTATTTAAAATTTATCTATTGCCGAATTGGTGCAAGACTGGACTTCACCTTGGCCCATAATCCCAGAATAGTAGTTAACTATTTAACTTTACGTTCTGGAAATTGATGGCTCGTTACCAATATTCCAATAAGGTGGTCGTCTACTGAGGCCACATCAAAGAATATATATACAAGAGAGTACTAGGGGAAATTCAAAGCCTTAGAAATAGCATTATTCAAGCTATCAATTCTATTACGGCACTTCAAATCGAAAATGTCCTTCGCAAATTTCAAGAACGAGTTTTGATCAACGTTTGAATATTTAAACGACGAATAAAGTATGGGAAACCCGCCAAAGCTTGTCTTAAACCAGGTTGCAAAAGTTGTGAAGGGGAGGAGTAACAACCTCGTGAAAAAACCAGAGTTCATCTGGCCCGGATGATAGCACCATGTTAGGGCCCCTGCCAGGGTACGGCGAAGCTGCTGCCTTGTAGAAGAATGGTGAAACATCTAAGGGTAGAGGAAGATAACCTGTAAGACAAATTTCTGGTCCCCCAGGTTGGGGGTTGAGGCATCAGGCTAACTCACTGATACTTGTAAAGATAGAAAAATATTAGAAAACCCAACAACATGGCTCGGATTGGACGGAAAAATAGACGACACACGCTACGAAAAAGGATAATGAGCTTTGGAACATGGAATATACAAGGTTTAAGGCAAAAAATAAATTAAGTCCTATATAAATTAAATAGACTGAATTTGGATACAGTGGTAACAACTGAGCTAAAAAGAAAGGGACAAGGATCTGAAAACCTGGGAGAATATGACTGTTTTTAAAGCAGAGTAGAAAAGGAGAAGAAAGCACAACAAGGAGTAGCTATCCTCGTACGGAAAAAACTAAGAAAATCCATAATATCTTGGGAACCCATCAATGAAAGACTAGTAAAGATAAACTTAACAATAAGAGGGCGAAGGATTACAGTTCTCGGAATATACGCAATGAACAACGATGCCTTAGTCAATGCTAAAGAAAGCTTTTTTGAGAAACTTCGCTTGGAAATTGTAAAGACTGGAGGTACAAGAGAACTTATAATTTTGGAAGACCTGAATAGTAGAACAGGAAGAAAACAATAAAATAAAAATGATAGGACAGTATGGGAAAATGGAGGTAAATGATAATGGGACCGGACTAATATCCCTATGCAGAATGAACTGAAAATGACGAATGAATACTACCAACATCAAAAGATCAGAAGGCTAAGGCCAATAATAGACTACATGATAGTCCGACTGAAATCAAAAATGAAAGTAGCAGACGTACGAGTATATAGAAGAGCTACATGCGGGAGTGACCACCATCTACTAAAAACAAAGGTGATACTTGGATTTGACAGGCTGCACGAAGTACATGGAAGAACCGAAGAAAACAATATAACTGAAATAAGATACATGTAAACAGCTTAGAGCACGAAATGTAAGAAAACTGTATAGGATAAGGCTAGATGAAAAGCTACAAGATAAGGTGTTTGGAAATAATGAGGAGCACTACCATCACTTAAAAATCTTCTTCCAAGAAGCAGCAAACGAAGCACTGGGGTGTCTCAAAAAAACTCAGGAGACACAAACCTTACTGGTGGGATAGTGAAATAGAAAAAGAAGTAGAAGAAAAAAGGAAAACATACCAGAAATACATGAGGACGAAAGATAATCTAGAGGAAATTAGCTACCCAGAGGCTCAAACTAAAGTACGTAGAATGATTTGCCAAAAGAAAAACGAATCATGGCAAAAGAAATGTAATATGCTCAATACCCACTTAGGAGGAAGAAGAAATACGAAAAGTTGGAAGCTATTAAGGACCATAAGACAAGAAAGAAGAAAAGAGGTAATAACAACTATTACACTTAAGCAATAGGGCGACTACTTTAAAGGGCTATTGAATGAAGATAGACCAGAGTTTAAGAGCACTAATTATGCCCAGAGCATAAGCATTTCAGCGTCTTCTATACGACTAACAATAAGAAAGGTGACTACGATGTACAAAGAATTGAAAAGTAATAAAGCGCCGGGCCCAGGGAATGTACCAGCTGAACTGATAAAAAAAAACGGTACTGAGAAATTATTCATAAGTCTTACGAAGCTATTTCAAGACTGTCTCAATAAAATGGAAGTCCCCAAAGAATGGAGAACAGCATGGATATCTACCATACATAAAAAACATAGACGAGATGACTGTGAAAATTACTGAGGCATGGCCGTTACAAGTTCAGTAAGCACGATATTCGGAAAACTAATTAATCAAAGAATAGAGAATGAATAGAGCGACATGGAAGCTGAAGAATAAAATGGGTTCCGGGCGGGAAGATCAACGGTGGACCATCTTTACTGTATAACACAAATTATAGAGAATAAAATGGCAGTCAACCAAGAAGTCCACTTATCTGAATAAGGCCTATGATAGTATACCGTAAAATAAATTATGAGAAGTGTTGAATAACATGAACATTAACGTAAATTTGATCAAGGCAGTGAAGAGTTTCTATACTAACTCGTCGGTACAAGTGAAAAGCGGAAATAGAATTTCAGAAGGTTTCATAACAAATAAGGGCCTTAAACAGGGCTGCTGCTTATCACCACGCCAGCCTCGAACAGACTTTAAAATTTTGGAAAAGGAAATGTAAAAATATGGGTATACCGATTAATAACAGTACGATATACACCCTATCATTCGCTGATGACAAACTGGTATTAGCTCAGGATTACGAGGATATTGAATATATGACGAGAAAATTCATAGAGGAATGTAAAAGGTGGGGACTGGACATAAACATAAAATAAAAACAGAATATATGTGCATCGACGGAGAACAACGAGACCTAGCATTGGAAGATGGACAAATAACAAGACACGGGGATGAATATAAGTACTTGGGACTGACTATCACAAGAAAAGGAAACATGGATAAAGCATGGCAAGCGAAGAGAGGAACAACCAAGGACGAAAAGCCATTACACTCCTGAACATGAACACATGATATATAACTCCATAGTGAAGGTATCATCACCTATAGTTGCGAAGTTTGGCAAGTAAAGGAGAAGACCAAGAGGAAATTGATAGCTACGGAGACGGACTTTAGAAGGCGTTCTACAGAAAAGTCTAGGTTAGAGAGGATCACCAACGAAAAGATACGAGAAATCATGAAAGCCCCCCATACAATAACAGAAGAAATCGAAACGCAACAACTGAGATGGTATGGTCACGTTCAACGCATGACGGATGAGAGACCACCGAAGCAGATCCTAGAATGAACACCTCAGGGACGACGTAAAAGAGGAAGACCAAGACTCAGCTGGAGAGAGGGAGTGGATAGGGAAATCAGGAGTAGGGAATTGGAAGAAAACCTATGGTTGGACCAAGAGAAGTGGCGAATGGGCATCGGAAGACGTAGAACGTTATAAGCCGATCTATATATATATATATATATATATATATATATATATATATATATATATATATTATATATACGAGGCTGGTTTGAAAAGTCCGTGCAAAAATAAAAACTACTTATGTGTTTGGGGTAAACCTTTTTTATTTTTCGACATAGTCCTCCTTTTAGGCTTATACACTTCGTCCAACGATGTTCTAGTTTGTTGATCCCTTCCGAAAAATAGGATTCGTCCAAGTCTGCAAAATATCCATTAGTGTCTGCAATCACCTCCTCGTTTGAATAAAATCTTTGTCCCGCCAGCCATTTCTTCAAATTGGGGAACAAATAGTAGTCCGATGGAGCCAAGTCTGGAGAATAGGGGGGATGTGAAACGAGTTGGAATCCTATTTCCATTAATTTTGCGACCACAACTGCTGAGGTGTGTGCTGGTGCGTTGTCGTGATGGAAAAGGACTTTCTTGTGGGCCAATCGCGGGCGTTTTTCTTGCAGCTCAGTTTTCAAACGGTCCAATAACGATGAATAATATTCACCTGTAATAGTTTTACCCTTTTCCAGATAGTCGATGAGGATTATTCCTTGTGAATCCCAAAAGACAGCCGCCATAACCTTTCCGGCCGAAGGAACGGTCTTCGCCTTTTTTGGTGCAGATTCCCCCTTGGTAACCCATTGTTTAGATTGTTGTTTGGTCTCAGGAGTATAGTAATGTATCCATGTTTCATCCACAGTGACGAAACGACGCTTAAAGTCCTCCGATTCTTCTGGAACAGCTGCAAACCATCCTTGCAACACTTCACACGATTCCGTTTTTGGTCAAGCGTGAGCAATCGCGGCACCCATCTTGCGGATAGCTTTCTCATGTCCACATGTTTATGCAAAATATTATGTACCCGTTCAGTCGAGATGTCCACAGCACTAGCAATCTCACGCACCTTAACTCTTCTGTCATCCATCACCATATCATGGATTTAATCAATGATTTCTGGAGTCGTAACCTTCACAGGCCGTCCAGAACGTTCAGCGTCACTTGTGCCCATATGGCCAGTCCGAACATTTTAAAACCACTTATAAACTGTTCTAATCGAAGGTGCAGAGTCACCATAATGTTTATCAAGCTTCTCTTTAGTCTCCTGAGGCGTTTTGCCTTTCATAAAGTAATGTTTAATCACCACACGAAATTCTTTTTCGTCCATTTCTTGAAAATCACTCGACTTCCTTGATTCACACGAATGCCAAGCACAAATAAATAGACCAATATGGCTGAAACTTGGTGTGCGTTCATTCAAGAGATGCTACTAACTAAACATGACCTCGATACGCGCCGGTGGTGCCATCTCTCGGACTTTGCACGGACTTTTCAAACCAGCCTCATATATATATATATATATATATATATATATATATATATATATATATATATATATATATATATATGTATATATGTATATATATATATATATATATATATATATATATATATATATATATATATATATATATATACATATATGTATATAAGTTGGGAATGTGGAATCTTTGGCACAATGATACTACTCAGTATATATCACCACTACACCAAACACTTTATTTTTGCACAGTGCAAAAATAAAGTGTTTGGTGTAGTGGTGATATATACTGAGTAATATATATATATATATATATATATATATATATATATATATATATATATATATATATATATATATATATATAAAAGTATGGAACATTACACATGTTTTAGGATTAGTTAATCTGGTACAATTCAGAAATGACATAATATTCAGGGCATTCCGTAAGAAATAAGAAAGTTCATTTTCTCACGGCTAAACCAGAAAAAATAGTCACTTGTTTTTACGGTCAGATTCTGTACTTATTTAGAATACTTAGGTCTCTGTAATTTGACCATAACTTCTTTTTTTATGTTAAAAAATTGGTAATATGATTTATCCAGTACTTTCCTTGCAAACATGCAGTTCTAAATTAAATACTAAATGTGACTCTCTTATACTAAAAATAACCTAATGCAGAGCCACATTATGGTAAAACATTAATAAAAAGTTGGAAATTTACCTTATTTAAATAATTAAAAAAGTATTTAATGACTAAATAATTACAATCCCCTCTTTTAAAATCACATCGAACAAAATATATGCTCTCTGCCAACGAAATACCTGCGTACGTTAAAAAATAAAATTCAAATGTGCACTATACAGATACAAAAATTGTCAGGTATGCTAATAAAAACCTCTTGAGGTGGAAATAAAAGTAAACCTTTTTGTGATGTTTGGGCAGATTTTCCTTTTCGCTATATTCAATATTTTCTATTATGAAGTTAGAAGGTAAAAAAGAAATTAGAAATATGCATTGTGTAAATAATCAAAAAAGTATTTAATGATTAAAAAATTACAATTTCCTCTTTTAAAATCACATCGAACAAAATCTGCTGACTTTCTGCCAACGAAATAAGTGTGTACATTAAAAAATAAAATTCAAATGTGCATTATACAGATATAAAAATTGTCAGGTATGATAATTAAAACCTCTTGAGGTGCATAAAAATAAACCCTGAGATTTGAAAAAAAAGAAAATTTTGGGAGAGTAATTTTTTCACGAATACAATTCTTCCCCTTAACAGGGAAAATAAATACAGTAATTTACCTGCTGTTCCATAGGTACATTTCCACTAACTTACTCATTTATATTTATAAAAGTTGTTCTAGGTTCAACCAAACATTTTTTTCAATGGAGGTATATTACGACATATACGCATCAGCCCGCTACCACACCCATATATATTTATCTGCAGTACATTTATTTTCAATTAAATATCTAATATTCCACTCAAAAACCAAGAAAAATTCTCATAATACTATTGAAACGATACAAAGACCTTTTCACCATCTTCCGATATAAAGAATGAAAAAATATGAAAAAAAATCTAAGGTTTCTATATCTTGACTGAAAGTCCTCCAAAAAACACCTATAATAAGACAAATGAAAAGTCACTTTTCTACCGCGGTTCTCCACCCTTTTGGTACCTTACTATGTATGTCTTATCAAAAATGATTCTCCTTAAAATGTGTCCATTCTTCCATTCAAAAATTCTGGAAAAATTCTCATAATATTATTGAAGCTCTACAAGATTCTTTCATCTCTTTAACCCCTTTTCCCTATTAAAATCGATAATAATAAAAAAAATCTTAATTTTAATTTTTAATTTATTTATTACGTTTTCCGAACCTTGGTTGAGGACATGTCTTCTTTCATATTCTGTTTCATCCAAAGCAGATTTGTTAGTATAAAGTTTCAAAGAATTTTTCGACTATACGTAGGAGATCTTTTTTGTTATTCAATACTCTGCCGCTTTCATTTTTCAGTTTGAAGATTTTTTTTTCTCAGTTGTAAATTTTTTTTCATGATTTTCATGATTTTAATTTTTTCAGTTGTTTGTATTATTTTCTCGTTTTTATATTTTTTTAGATCTTTCTTTACGACCTTTGAGAATTCATGTTCATATATATATATATATATATATATATATATATATATATATATATATATATATATATAAATATATATATATATATATATATATATATATATATATATATATATATATATAAATATATATATATATATATATATATATATATATATATATATATATATATATATATATATATTTATATATATATATATATCTTCCGAACGGCCAAAGTGAAAGGGCTTTACAAGGCATGATACTATTGGTGCTTTGCCATTGCTTTCCCGAGATTTGCAAGCGTCACTTAGTAATTTAATAACTTGCAGAGAATGGCACTCGGGTTGCCGGCGTAGAAGGCAGACACGTTAACCTGTACGCTACTGCTAACATACATACAAACCTACATATATATATATATATATATATATATATATATATATATATATATATATATATAAAGTAAAATAATAAACAAATACTTTTTTTAATCTACCTTG
>CM032455.1:126347895-126430678 GCA_019049505.1 Pachyrhynchus sulphureomaculatus | reverse complement strand
AAACCCTTTTTATGAAGACGATGGCTGGCATTTTGTAGAACTCTATATGGTTTTAAATAATTCTTATATATTGATTAAGTAAATATCTTTTTTATTTGTTGCGTGAGTGAATTTGCGACTACACCGTATAAATAGTTACGTCACACAGATTACGTTGTTTAGAGGAGAATAGCGACAAGATAACTACTATTGACACAAAAGATAAAAGAAGGTGTGCATAGATTGTTTGCACGAATATCTCAATACCACGAATAAAAAAAAATGATTTATTAATTGAGAAGCCAGCGTTATTGTTTTAATGAGAACTTTTTTTTTAATTAATGTGACGAAAATGTTTGATTGCCATTGACGCTTAATTTAAAAAAAAAATTATAAAAACATATTGCTGAATCATATTTTGGACTACTTATTGTTGCTAATGTTTGTTATACACCGGACAAGTTAATATATGTTAATCTAGTAGAAAACAACCAAACAGACCATATCAAACACTATGGGTCAGTCACATTATTTTCAATAATAACGGGAATTCTGAAAAAAAGATCAACTGGAGCACTTCTAGCTTATTATATGATACATTTTTTAAAATTATGCATTAAACATTATGCAGAGTCTCAATCGATTGCAATTCATCTTTCCAGGCTATTTGATGGTGATTTGAAATGGAATTTTAACTAAAATACGCTTTTTTGGTGGTAAAAAGTCTTGTTTACAGATTTCGATTCTCCTTAAAGAATATTCTTTGCAATTAACAGTTGATATTTTTTCTAACCGCCTAACTCCGGAGCATCCCTAGGCTTATAAAGTATCCTACTCTTTTTCTACATTACATTAACTTCTAGAGAAGAACAGCCAAACTATACTCTTGCTAATAACAGTATGTTTGTTTTTCACTTACTTGAATGCTCGACCGTCACTAATATTCGCAAACAGAAAGTTATAAAAGTAACAAAATCTTGAAAAAAAAAATCCGTTTTCGAATGGCAATAACCAAGTAAAATTCAACCCAGAGAAATTTCTCTGAAAAGCTAACTTTACCCGCGCGGTCTTAGTGCTATGGTATTATGTTGGCATACGATATCAAGGATCACGATATATTTAGCTTAGTCGCACATATAAGGAGTAGTTGTAGAAATGTGATAATGCCCATGCAAACATTACCTTGTTATTTATAAAGGTACCGTGGTAGAGCCGCAAAATCCTCGCAAATATTCGTCTAAAAGAGATTAATAAGATCATCGACCCTAAACTACTCAGAATCAACCAACCGGAATATGAACAACATCTGAATAGGCTTTCAAATATCATTTATACAGATGACACTGCGAAGCATCGAGAGTATTTTTGAAAATTCAATTCTACTAAACGAAAGGACCCTAAGCAGAAATGAATGGATGAATATAGAAATACTGGAACTAATGGAACAATACAGACAATGTAAGATACAAAACAACATTAATTACTATCGATACTGTTAAAGGAGAATTCGCAACAAAATAGGAATGGTAAAGGAAGAATGGTTGTCAAATCGGAGCTAAGATTGGCGGTAGCTTTGATCTGCACAAAAAGGTGAAAGAAATAGCGAAGCTGTATAAGAAAACAGCAATAACTCATATAGGAAATAATGACGACGAAGTAATACTAAACCCTGAAGAATTACTAAAAACTTGGAAAACTTATGCAGCTCTTATTTTCAAGGATGTAAGAGCACAATATCCTTCGCTCCTACTGGTGAACTCACTGCCTGGTCCATTCATATTGGAGAGCGAAATCCTCTATGCCTTTAAAGTATCAAAAAGTGATAAATCCCCAGGGCAAGACAACATGATGTCAGAAACTTTTCACCTAATAACTGAACGGAAAATAAAAATGTTGGTAGGGTTGTTCAATAACATCTATGACACTGAAAACAGAGCTTGGCAACGCTCTACGTTTATAATCTTGCCAAAGTCGAATCATGATAAAAGATGCAAAGACTACCGTCTCAGTACCTTAATGAGCGACTTTTTGAAGTTTCTTGTTCGAATCCTTCACATAAGACTTTAGAGGAAATGCGGGAAAAGGAGTGGGCTCAGTCAGTTTAGTTTTAAGAGGTGATTTGAAACTAGAGAGGTCATTTTCGATCTGCAAACATTACAAACTACTTTGAGCAATGAAATGATAGATTCATATATTTTACAGACCACGCTTTGCTTTTGATAATGTCATACATGGCTTCTTGGTAACTTATCCTCAGAATTTAGGATTGGACGATATAGATATAAAACTGCTAGTTGGTACCAGAAAGCTGAAATGCGCTTACATAATTTAAAAACAACGAATTTAAAATAAAGAGACGTATCAGGTAGGTATGTATTCTTCCTCCAATGTTATTTAACCTGTGTGTAGAGGCAGTTTCGGAAAGTTCCATAGATATTAGAGTTAATGAAATCCAAATTAATAATATAAACTATGCAGACACCACTGCAATCATAATTGTTTATCTGAACGACATGGAAACCTTATTAAATGCTGGTAATAAGGCAAGTTAACGAATAGGGAATTAAAATTAATATTAATAAGATAAAATTTATGGTTGTGCCTAAAATATTATTTACGACATAAATCTCTAAGTCAATGGTGAGTGAACAGAGCAAGTTGATCAGTTTAAATACTTAAAATGTCTTGTGAAACACAAGTGGAATCCAGAATTCGAAATCAAATGTAGGATAAAGCAGAACAACTTTTCTAAACTTCAAAAAACTTCTGACAAGCCAAAGTCTTAACTTTGAGCTCAGATACAAAATGGTTAAATGTTACATCTGATCGATCTTTCTGTACGGTGAATAATGCTTAAAATATCGTAGATCGATCACCTCAGGAATGAGAATGTGCTCAGAAAGACTGAATTGAAAGATCGAAAGTACATATCAAGTAAAAAAAAATCTCTTACTTCTGCTCTGTTCTACGTGTTGAACGATATTATTCTCAATACGAGGCTGGTTTGAAAAGTCCGTGCAAAAATAAAAACTACTTATGTGTTTGGGGTAAACCTTTTTTATTTTTCGATATAGTCTCCTTTTAGGCTTATACACTTCATCCAACGATGTTCTAGTTTGTTGATCCCTTCCGAATAATAGGATTTGTCCAAGTCTGCAAAATATCCATTAGTGTCTGCAATCACCTCCTCGTTTGAATAAAATCTTTGTCCCCGCCAGCCATTTTTTCAAATTGGAGAACAAATAGTAGTCCGAGGGAGCCAAGTCTGGAGAATAGGGGGGATGTGAAACGAGTTGGAATCCTATTTCCATTAATTTTGCGACCACAACTGCTGAGGTGTGTGCTGGTGCGTTGTCGTGATGGAAAAGGACTTTCTTGTGGGCCAATCGCGGGCGTTTTTCTTGCAGCTCGGTTTTCAAACGGTCCAATAACGATGAATAATATTCACCTGTAATAGTTTTACCCTTTTCCAGATAGTCGATGAGGATTATCCCTTGCGAATCCCAAAAGACAGTCGCCATAACCTTTCCGGCCGAAGGAACGGTCTTCGCCTTTTTTGGTGCAGATTCCCCCTTGGTAACCCATTGTTTAGATTGTTGTTTGGTCTCAGGCGTATAGTAATGTATTCATGTTTCATCCACAGTGACGAAACGACGCTTAAAGTCCTCCGGATTCTTCTGGAACAGCTGCAAACCATCCTTGCAACACTTCACACGATTCCGTTTTTGATCAAGCGTGAGCAATCGCGGCACCCATCTTGCGGATAGCTTTCTCATGTCCAAATGTTTATGCAAAATATTATGTACCCGTTCAGTCGAGATGCCCACAGCACTAGCAATCTCACGCACCTTAACTCTTCTGTGACCCATCACCATATCATGGATTTGATGAATGATTTCTGGAGTCGTAACCTCCACAAGCCGTCCAGAACGTTTAGCGTCACTTGTGCCCATATGGCCAGTCCGAAAATTTTGAAGCCACTTATAAACTGTTCTAATCGAAGGGTGCAGAGTCACCATAATGTTTATCAAGCTTCTCTTTAGTCTCCTGAGGCGTTTTTGCCTTTCATAAAGTAATGTTTAATCACCACACGAAATTCTTTTTCGTCCATTTCTTGAAAATCACTCGACTTCCTTGATTCATACGAATACCAAACACAAAGAAATAGACCGATATGGCTGAAACTTGGTGTGTGTTCATTCAAGAGATGCTACTAACTAAACATGACCTCGATACGCGCCGGTGTTGCCATCTCTCGGACTTTGCACGGACTTTTCAAACCAGCCTCGTACCTGATTTTATAAGAAAAAATCGAAGGGTAAGCAAAGTATAGGAAAAAAAAAATATTTTGGCTTCAAAACATCCATCAATGAACGGCAATCCACTCCACGAAGCTGAAGTAGAACAATATAGGATTACGGCAGACATCGACGCAGGAATCTGCAGGGTACTTTAAGAAGAAGGAGATTCGTCCAAAAATCCCTATTTAGGCGGCGACGTGACCGATAAAAAAAAATAACCATTTAAAAAAAGTACATCTTGACATAGGTCTTGGAAAGTTGGGAGTCATTTTGAGACCAACTATATAGTGGCTTGATTATTTTTATCCAAAGTAAACATATCTTTACAAAACCTAGAAATAATATTTCGCACTAGATTGGTTTCTATTCAAAAATACCTTTTTATTTTCTATGAAGCTCAAATTTGACCTTGGATGGCCTTGCCTCCGAAGATACTTTTGCACTTATTAAATTCTATTCAGTAAAGAGCTGTATGCTTGTTTAGTAGCCTATAATTCACCAGAAACCTAGATTGATATCTTTGATGGAAGAGGTCCGTTTGATTCCTTCCCCAGCGGTTCATGCTAGGTATACGCTTAAATCTAATATGTCACAGTTACATAAGCTTCAACTTATTAATCCTCATACTCTTCAAGAATTCTTTTGAAGACAGAAGCTTGTCCCGTAAGAATGGACCTCTCAAGAAACTGTTTCCCACGAAATACGACGTTTCCGCAGCTCTTGTTATTTAAAGATTTCTGTGCTGAGCGTGTACACCGGTTATAAAAAATTATTTAACAGTATTTTCCAAAAAAGCACTTTACTAGAATCATTTCACCTTGAAATTGTGCTTCTAGCATGTTCATTGTTAAAGATAAGTGATCACGTCAACGATCTGTGTTCTAAAGTACATGTCTACCGTTTCAAATAACATCTATTTACCTCTTATTACCGTAAACTGAATTTTTATTTATTCATATCAGCTTATTTTTTAAAATAATGGTTAATAGTATTTCTCCATCCAGTTTATCGATATATATTGTTTTCTAAAGTGAATGTTTCTTATATTGAACAGGATCTTTGAACCTTTTGATATAAAAAATATGAAATCTAGCCTGCCGAAACTATAACCACTTTACCAACTTGTATAAATATTTAAATTACGCGATTTGTAAATACTTAAAGAAAACTTAAAAAATGCATTGTTGTATATTGATATACATAGATAATAATTAATTTAGATTAGTAATTAATTTAGTATAAATGGCAAACAAATAATTTATTAAATCTATTTGATTTTAATAACGGTCATTGTCACATTTTATATCTAAAATAATAAAAGTAAAAGAAATGGACATGAATGAAAATAAGTCCAAAAAAGTTAGTGTAGTTCACATAAGTGAAAAAGAAGTTGAAGTTCATCATATTGATATTGATAAAATTTCAGTAACCGAGAGAGGTACGTAAAATTATTGATTATGTTACGCTTACAGCATTCTTAAAAACCTAAAACTAGGGAGCTACATAATGACAATTAAAAAAATCGTTAAGTTCCTGCGCTTCCCTCGCAAATCAAAATTTCCTACACATACTGTTTCTATTGCGAATATAAAATAAGAACATAAATTTGACGCTTCTCAAATTCGCAAACCACATGTAACATAATGTAATCTAAGCTATAACCCCGATCCTTCGCATTCCCTTAAATATTTTACTGTGAATACTACTGTTGTGAATAATTTGTTGATTTTTACAATGAAAAATTAAAAAAGATCATATAATACTAATAAAACTAGACAATAAGTGATGAACACCCACCCTTTTCGCTAAATTTTCTAATAATTATGGGTCTCTTTTCCACTTGAAGTTCTATCATTACCATCCTCCTCCAATTTTACGATTTTGACAGATGAGTGGTGACTATAGAGTTTGCTCTTCCAGCTGTTGAATTGCTCTCTTTGCTGCCCTTTGCCTCCGTTGTTTGTCATCGATCAGTCTGATATCCTGCCCCAGATTGTTGTTCACCATTGACCTTATTGTGTCACTACAATCCATAGGTAATCTACCTCAGCGACGCACTCAATCTGACAAGCCAGATGAAGAATATCAGTGTACTTAGGTTTCAAATAGGCTCATTTCGTTTGAAAGTCATTCCGGTAACGTATCAACAAAGTGACTGATAAACAGACAGGGAAAACGACAGAAATTGATAAGTATTTTTCGTTAAGAAATGCCAAAATATTAAGTACCAATTTTTTTTTACAAATACAATACTCCCCTTAGCGAGGAAAGTAAAAACAAAGGACAAAATAATAGCCTAGTACTCTTTTGCTTAATACCCTCTCTTATTTACTGTTTCTGCAAGGACTGAAAATTTTGAAAAAATAAAACGTTTTTAATATTGATTTCAAAAATTAATAAAAAAAAATCAAAAAACATGTTATATTTAAGATCCTCTCTTCCTTAGGTAGATAATTTTGAATAATTATATTTAAAGTTTGTTTATATTTTAACTAGAATTTAGAATTCTATTGAATTTTTTATGAAGTTTTTTAATAAGATAAATTACATGTTTTTAAGTGATATTCAGAGTTTTGAAACTTTGATATTTAAAAGTATTAAATAAAAAAATTAAAGAAAATTTTTAAGAAATGTGCAGATCTTTTTACTGACCTGAGTATTTTAAATGTTCTGTACGGAACACTTATGGGATCACTTTGGTGTCCGACTGTCTGTCCTTCTGTATGTCACACCCGGTTTTCTCCGAAACCACTTAACATAGAAAGTAGAAATTTGTCACAAATATAGGAATTAATGGCTTAATTAGAACCGTGTAGTTTTAAAAATCAAATTTTAACTCAAGGGATTTGTTTTGAGGGGGAAATCGGAAACAGAAATTTTTTTTTAAGATCATCGAGTGGAGTGTTAAAATGAAAATCTGTGGAAACCCGAGTATAAAAATATATACACGTATGTAATGTAATACTTGCATAAACTTTTCTTTATTTTTAAAAAACCACGAAAGTTGTTGTTTCACACCCTATCTCTAAGAGTACTAATCAGAAAATTTCGAAGAAATTCTAGAATGTTCTCCATAAGGTTTAGGTGTTTTTACTTTTCATAATTTATCTGGTATATAAAAAAAAAATTTGAAGTCATCAGTTCTAAACACAGATCGGAAACAAACTTTGTTGAAAAATTATTTGAGGTGTATTTTGTAAAGTCACTGATAATTTTATACCTCCGTAACAAAAATCTTTATTTCAAAAGCAATTACCGTATCAAACACTAATTGCGCAAGTTCGACTTGCACTTAGCCGGTTATTTTTTTAAATTACTCTCCCTCTAACTTCACAACAGTTGTCAACAGTCCACAAAACACTTTATTTTTGCGCTCGACGCGCATTTCGCTCACCATATTAGCATTATCAGGAGTGATAACCAACTAAGATACATTAGTCAATCATCGATCCTGATGATGCATGGTTAGCGAAAAGCGAGGAAAGTGAAAAAATGAAGTGTTTATTGTAGTGGTGATAACTGTTATGTAGTGTCACTGTACCAAAGATTCCAAAGTCCAAACATAGTTTCCTTACTATGGAAAATTAGTAATCGTGAAACAATCACCCTCTGAGATTAATTATTTTATCACATTTCCTGATCAAAATAAACATATTTTCCGATTTCCGTTGGCTCATCTGTCTATCTGTTAGCAAGATAACATTCGAGCAAAATAAGACATCGATTTCAAAGTTAGTGTAGATGTAATACTCGAAGTAGACAAGAAGCTATTAGTTTTTAAGGAATGTCCCTTCAGCGAATAGCGGTTGCTTCACACATATCTGTTCTTTTTAGAACAAATCTTAAAATTATAATAGTTTTTAGTATTAATAATTTTAACAAAAGCCTTTTCTCTGCTCAATTGTTTTGAGAATTAATGTATCAATAATAAATATCAACATTAGTTTTGTTTCATGCAATTAAACTCAAAAAATATTTTATCTGCAGGTCCTAAGTTGGGATGTCGTCATGTCCAAGTATTACTATTATGTTTGGGACTAATATGCGGTATAAGTACCCGAACAAATTTGTCTGTAGCTGTTGTAGCAATGACTGATAAAGACACCAGCCCGAATCCCGATGTTCCCGTAAGTACTGTTTGCAGCTTTAGTTAAAGACATATTGTGATTAGTTCAATATCATTTATCGCTATTCACATATAAGTTAACGTTGCTAAACATCAAGAAAATAATAATTGAAATGTCAACATAATTTTATTGTTCTTCTATATTCGTCTCAAGCTGAGATATTTTTATTGATGCTGACAGCCATACCGTATGTGCAATGTAATAAGAATTCCAACACCCCTAAGTAGTTTTAGATTAATCTTTGAATTATACTGGGTATAAATTCTGTAAGAACTGTGAATAAGTGTGTAAGTCGAATTTCGTGATTTTACAGGGGAGCGATTTTAAACTTTGACCGTCCGCCAAAAATCAGGATTTCATTTAAAAATTTTCATTTTTTTATCAACGCCTGAAATGGTTATGCACTTTAGAGTGAAGTAAGTAGTTTTTTTGGAACATGTACCCATTTTTGGCACAGTGGACTTAGTCACTTGTTCACCAAGGACTTAGTCACTTATTCACAACATTATGGAACCACTTTCTTAAGTTCCTAGAGTATTATAGGGGTGAAACAAACAAAATCAACAAATGTTATACATAAACGAACTTTTTATTGAAATTTAGCATTCTAATTAAACACATAAAACATGAAAAAATTGTACAAAGATTTTAAACATAACTTTTAGGGTTAACATAAAATTGTTAACCTAATACATACAAAAAGAAAGGAATGAAAATATGAAAATACAAATACAAAAATTCAGAATAAAAAAGTTACGAAAAGTGTTATGTACTTAAAATTGAATCAAAAACAATAAAAATTAAAAAAATTATAATTTTCAATTTAATTATTATCATCCTGATCAGGATCAATCTCAACCAAGTCGAAGTCGATCGGTGGTTCATCAGCCGTTTGAATACTTTTAAAAAAATTGTGAAAAGCTTCATCTATTAAAGGTATTAAATCCATAAGGTCCTTTTTTTTCTCTGCACATATGGGTAATGGGCTGGTATAAAGATTTATTAAATTTACATTACTGGGTCTTCCTCTTTTTCTGTAATTTATTGTTCTGAAATTACCCTCTTCTTTTAAGGTGTCCTTAAAAAATATTTCAGTTGAATCCTTGTGATATTGCAGCCATTGGATAGGTCGCCACAAAAACTTTTTTTCTTGATTATCTTTGGAGCTTTTTTTGAAAAGCCTTTCCTTTTTTGAAAGGTAATTGAAATCAAAAAAATGTTCTGCCTTCATAATAACAACTTTGAATGGGTTCGTTTTTTTTTGTAATCACGAACCAATTGGACCCAATGATTAAGATGGTTGATCTTCATATTAGTTCGTTTTTTTCTCTCGCTCTGTAACTGAATGGTCAGTGTCACACTCCATGTGTGTGTGCCCACTGACAAGAAACTTGTGAGTAATTTCATCGATGCCAGTTGGCTCGTAATTTAAAAAATGTAGAAACATAAAGGCAACGTGGTTACTTTTATTTTGACCGCCACATGTATCGAAATAGTAAATTACTTTTTTTACATCAGCAGGCAATGATTTTAAATGGTGAAACAAGCAAGAAGCAATTTCATTGGCTCCTCTGCCTGAAATTGTTTCATCCCACATATAACAAACGGCTTCATCAGTCGCCAAATCATGAATGGTGAGGTTGAAACTCCAGAGTTGGCGTTTATAGAAAGAAACTGAGGTTTTTAAGTAGGATGTTGGAAGGCACTGTTCCGAATCAAATGCAAACACACGGACACCTTTTTTGTCATCTTTAGCAATTGACTTATCGTTTCTGATCGTCTGGTAAGCGAAATCAGCCATTTTTTGGTGTTAATCACGCTTGGCTATCAAGTTGCATTTATTGTTATCAGACGCCACACTGATTTTTGCAGCTAATAAATCACAAGTGTGACATGTGTCTTGTAATTTTTTAAATGAAAGATTTTGCTGATGAAATATTTTTGAATTTATGTTAAAGAAACGGGATTAGCATTATTTTCTGTATAGAGTTCGTGCATTTTGAGCAAGAGTCAAATCCGAGCTTAGGAATTTTTTTGGGTCCTATTACGACAGTAGTGACTCTCATAAGAGGAGAAAGACAAAATGTGAGCCTTTACAGCCTCCACGACTTCTGGACTTTTTTTAGATGATGCAGTTATTCCACGAGTGTCATCAGGTATAATTCCGGAATGTGACTGATTTTTCTTATTGAGGACTAGTTGAACAAACCCTTTTGTCTCGCCTAAAATGTTACATAAACAATCCTTACATACCGATGTATTTACAGAATTTATTAACAAGGAATAAGAACAGCTGCATGACCGTTTAATTTTGGCATTCAATAGTTGAGTTTTTTTCCCCTTAATGCTGCAATGTAACTTGCTCGTTTATTTCTGTTACCCATTGCCCAATAGTTCTGAAAGCAAACGGTTCTATCGTCTTCTTTGATTCTTTCAGAGCATTTCATTCTGCATGTTCTCAGAGGATGCATTCTTCTTGCTACCACTACGGTCCGTTTCTCGGTTTTGTAAGACTGACCAGTATTTCTCATTTGTTTACTCATTTCTCTCTCGCGCCTAGTCCTTCCCTTCTAATGTCTTATTGTGTTGGACTCACCACTGGTAGTTTGTTCTTCAAGCTGGTGTGATATTCTAACCTCAATGTCAGCAGAATCAGAATTAGTTGGATTCGTAGTTCCACTTGAGAGAGGACTGCATGCTTTATTAATATTAGCATCTAAAAACAATACATGTACTTAATTAACAAATTTTTCCCAGATATAAAAATAACAAACTTTACCTTGAACCAATTCTCTGAAGAAGATGACGTGCTCATTGGCAAGAAATCTGGATCCAAATCAGAATCATCTGAAGTATTAATTTAGGGTGGAAAATTTGCCTGTGAATACTGATTAGATTCCTTTTTTGCTAATATTCTTATCAACAAACTTGGCGTAGCTATCCTCAAGTACTGAACCAACTACTTCTTCTTGTTTGGTTTTTTCCGTGTAATCTAGAAAAATATTTATAAAAAAAGTCAAATCTACTTTTGTGGGTGTTACGGTAATTTTTAAATACCTTTTACTTTTTTATATTGACTTGAAGATACACGATTTTCAAATGGTAAATTTCTCTCCTCATCTGAACAAATAAAATTAATTTTTATTTTTATGAAGGCAGAAATTTACGTAAAAACATAGATTTTCTGACTTACCCTGTTCTATTAACGCTTCGTCACCCTTTGTACATTTTTCTTTTTCTGGTTTCGCAATCGTGACATTAAAAGAGCTCTTTTTTAACACATTTTTTTCTAATTCACTTAAAAACTGGGCGCGTCGAGACATTTTGTTTTCAAGAGTGCACGGGAGAGATATAGGCTGTATACTGAATCAAAATTCGATTTCTACCAGTAGGAAAAAGAAATAATTTCGTGGAATACCCCACATCAACTAGTTTTCAATAGAATACTTAAATTAATGGTTTTCTCAATTCCATTCGTTATTTTACTCTTGCCTGGTTTGCTACGTTAATATTATTCTTGGAATCAGTATTTTATTTACACAGTTATGAACACATATCAAAAAAAAAATTCCGTTGTTCGTAATTGGATAACTTTACTTGCAACTAATATTTTATCCGGTTACTACGTGAACAATTAATTAGGTAGACTTACCCAATTATTACCGAACGAAGAGTGGCTGGTAAACTGTAGACATGTCAACTTAGTCAATCTTAGTTTAACATTTTGAAGATATTCAATAAATCACATCTCTCTCAAGCTTTCCCTGTTGGTCCTACGAGTTGGGCATTTATTCACAGTGAGCTCGACGCCTCGGACCACATCCTAGCGTACTTAGTCAATTTTTCACAAAATTCGACTTACACACTTATTCACAGTTCTTACAGAATTATGAACTTGTTGTTTCACCAGAGTTTTTCATTATTTCGTAACAAACTGTTATTAAGTATTAACAAACACCTGCGTTGGTGAAAATATGTAACACTTAATGGACATTTTGTTAGTAAATTTTTTACAGATTTGTCAGTCTCTCCCAATCAAAATATAAAAGGCTATTAACTTCATAGCTTTTTAATTTATTAGACCGAAATAAAAATATTATTTGCGATGTTTTTCACAACATCAGTCATTTTATATTTATTAAAGGCATTTTTCTAACTTTCCTCAATTTAATTATCCATTTTCTTATCGAAATTATGACTTTCCCATAATAGAAAAAAACTTAGTTTTAAATTTTAATTATATGTATTAAACATTATAGCCTTTTTGGCATTTTATTGTCATATGTATTTAACTGGCAGTTATTGTTTATGAATACACAGAAAATAACACCAAAATTGTATCTAGTATTTTCTTTTTCTTGAAACAAAAAAGAAACCACTGTAACACCTTAACGTCCGTGCGATTTAGTGCTTGCCCAATTTAACACCATCTAATATAAAGATAAAGAAATTGCTATCACGCAGCCTGTCTTTAATACTAAAATTTCTATTATGCTTTCAGGCATATGACTGGAACAACACGAGCGTTATATTGTCATCTTTTTTCTGGAGTTACATAACTCTTCAAGTACTAGCAGGCTATTTGGGTAAAACATATGGCGCCAAATATTTCTTAGGGACAGCATTTGTAATAAACAGTTGCGTATGCGCTTTAATTCCATTTGCAGCAGAGCATTTAGGTTCCGGAGGCGTGATAATGTGCAGGATTCTCCAAGGTTTCGTACAAGGATTTCTTTATCCTTCTTCTCACGCACTGTTGGGAAGATGGGCACCCGAAGAAGAAAGATCAACCTTAAATAATCTTGCTTTTTCAGGTTAGTATTATAATGAAATAATCCTAAAATACATTTTAAAAAAAGGTTTATAGACAGACTTTTGGCTCCATTCAATTATCAAAATCTTCTCAAGCAATAAAATATGTTCGAATTTTCCCATGAAATTGAAAATATATTAAAGATATGTCCCAGATAACATTTTGTCGAACTTATTTTACTAAATTTTGTTAAGCTACTGACCGTTTACGGTGGTAAATAAACCAGACTATCCTAAGAATGAAATATACGATCTACAGCCACAAGCCGACAGAGTGGTTAGCAGGCATAGGTGGTATAATATAAATTAATTTGTCAATTAATTTTGAGACGCGTTTCGCCGTATCACGACTCATCAGTCGGGCTAGCATCGACAAACACGAGAACAGAATTTTTAATACTTGTGCCGGTACTTACACAACGTTATGCTAAGATACAAGGAACTGTACCAAATTTGTAACTCATACCTAGTATTTCATCGGAAGCTGACACCAGCCGCAAGCCGACAGAGTGGTTAGCAGATTGTCAACACTCACCGCAGGAAGCGTGGGATCCACTATCCATATGTGGTTTAATGTGAAACAACTAAAAACGGGCCAAGCCTATATTTTAGCAAGTGAGTGTTGGCAATTGGCTGACGACTCTGTCGGCTCGTGGCTGCAGTCGGCCTCCGATGGAGTACTAAGTACTATATGCGTTTCGTATTTGGTACATTATGTTGCGTAAGTACCGGCACAAGTACTAGAATTTCTGTGGTCTGGTTTGTCGATTGATCACCCGTGATATGGCGACATGCGACTTAAGATGGATTGACAAAAGAGAGAACAGTGGATAGACTACTGAAATATTGGCTGGGTGTCTTAGAAAACGATCTCTGTCAGGCAATCTCGTTAACCTTAGCGTTGTCGATAAAAGCTAGTCACGCCATTGAGAAAAAATGTTATGCTATTAGCGTTATCACAGATAATGGACGATAACAGAAATACTGTTATCGTCCGTATATAGACCGAATTTACTACCTCATCTCCATCATCATGATATGGTGAGCTTAAAATCGCACTTATGATCACGTAGTTTGATACTGAGGACAGTAAGTGAGGTTAATAAAGGTCTTTAATATTTAGTCTTTCAATTTTGATACTGCTTTGTAAAATATCAATTATTAAATCTTAAGATTTCTCGATGACGCTGATGACTATAACTGTTTTCTCTTTAAGAAAATTAGTCACTTTAGTTTTGCTAACTGAATAATTGTCTCACACTTACCAAGCAAACTCAATTCGTATTATAATTCTACGTCACTTTCTTAGAATGATAAGAATTTTTTTTTAGAATCAATAAAAGTTGTATGGAATTTTTTTTTGTTTAAAGAACAAAACACCTTACTACCACGTTAACTGATAAAAATTAAAATTTCCGTACTTTCTTATCTTAAATAGTTTCCACCGTAGATGAGCAATTATTGTAAATAAGGTTTTTTTTTTCTTTATTCTTAACGTCTACATATCTATGGCATTTCGCAGTCCTGGAATTTAATACAAAAATTATTAAAATTCCAAAAACTATTACTTTTCTTATCTATTTAAAAGTGTAATTTCTCAATTGTTATTTTAAATTTTCTGATAAAAGTCTTCCTTGATAATATTTATCATATAAAATACAATTTCAAAAACAAAAGTCAACTGGACAACTAGATTATCAAACTTCAAGTATAATTAGACCGGCTCTAAATTTTAGACAGCTGCAGTGAATCTGGTTGTGCACGATTTTTATTAGGATCAAATAAACAAAGAAACCAAAAATATAAAAAATATCAGCTGAATCTCACTAAACATAATTTTTTCTTTCAGTTCGTGAACGCCTACAAAGCTCACACATGAATCATGATCTTTAAAATATAATGATTTAGTAAAAAAATGATTGATGATTTAGTAATATCATTGTTATCTGTGGAACTTGTTGAAGAAAATAAATTATTTTCAGGTATTGCAATTGGTACTATTAGTGGCTCATTAATAACAGGTTTTATTTCTTCAAGTTGGTGGGGCTGGCCAGCTTCATTTTATGTGCTGGCATCTATGTGCTTTAGTTGGTGCATTATTTGGTTTATCTTTGGTCAAAACAGTCCAGCTACACACCCTAGGATTACACCAGAGGAGAAGTACTATATACAGACATCTTTAAGTCAAGCTGATAATGTCGTAAGTTATACAAATCT
The DNA here is from genome assembly GCA_019049505.1 of Pachyrhynchus sulphureomaculatus. NCBI lineage: Eukaryota > Metazoa > Arthropoda > Insecta > Coleoptera > Curculionidae > Pachyrhynchus > Pachyrhynchus sulphureomaculatus. Next base: position 126,415,242 of record CM032455.1, on the reverse strand, counting down.
AATGCGGTTAATTTTTTTTAATTGTATGAGCCTTAATAATAGCAAATCAGGAGAGAGAGTTAGCAGACCAATTAATTTTATGCCTAAATGATGTTATTTTTATACAGCTTCAACCATTTCTATACAGGGTCGTCCAAATTGGACACTTTTAAAGGTAAACCCCTTTATCTAAAGGAATTGGACAATTTTAAAGGTAAACCTCATTATCTAAACAAGATAGACGAAAACTGATGTCGGTATCTGAGGCTCAATTTTTATGATAAACTCAACGGTGAAAACCGCATATCGATATCTAGTACCGTTTCAGATATACAGGATGTTTTTCAAAAATCTGCATTTTGGAAAAAGTTTGTAATTCTTTTCCTATTGAAAATTTTTGATTTCTGTAAAAACATTCTCAAAGCACTTTTTCACGTGGACTTCAACAGTGTAAGTTACATTTTTTTACAACTAATATTTTAGCAGTTATTAACGCAAAAATATATTTTTTAAATGGGATGCCTTGTATATTTTTCCTTATCCGAATAGAGCTTTAAATGATCATTCTAAAAATGTAGTACATTTTATATTTTGTTTAAATCTACTTTAAAATATAAAGGTTTTCAGTTTTTACGCGAGTTTTAAATGCATATTTTGTGAAGTAGGCTTTGGACGGAGTGGCCATATGGTTTAATTCAATTGTTTACTCGTAGTTGTCAAATTTTACTTCATGATCAGTTATTGAGTTATCAAATAAATCGCAACGAAGTTTGAAAATTACGAAAAATGGGATATGATAGTGTGTTTCATACAAACCGGAGAAAATTCGGAAGCGGCAAGTAATTTGTACCACGAACGGTATCCAGGAAGGCGTCAACCCTTCAAGGATATATTCGCTCGATTGCAACATAACTTAGTTAATAGTGACCAGTTTGAAAAGAAACGACCCAGAAATTATGCATCAAACAGGGAGTAATAGTAGTTTTAGAAACTATCGGAAATAATCCGAACACTACTAACTAACTAACGTAAGTGTACTTTGAAGAAGCACAAATTCAGGCCATGTAGAACAAGAAAAGTTCATCACCTTAGAGACGGAGATTTGCAACAGTGTATGGATTTTTGCCAATGGTTTCTGAAGAATTGTAACCATGTTCTGAATTTTTCATTAAATTGCATTTGGACAGACGAAGCTTACGTAAGCAATGCAGGTATTTTTAACCGTTACAATTGTTATACGTGGGCACAAGAAAATCCTCACTTAGTTGTGGAGCAAAGAAATGAAGGCAGATTTGGATTTAATGTATGGGCAGGAATTTTTAGAGGCAGGGTTATAGGTCCATTTATTTACGAAGGAACACTCACCTCTCAGAGACATTTAGAGATTCTAAGGCAGCAGATAGAACCTCTTGTTGATGAACTGCTCTTAATGTACCTTAGAAATATAGTTTTTCAACACGACGGGACACCCCCTCATAACACTGCAGTTATCAGTAATTTTTTATCAGCCAACTTCGACAAAAACTGGATAGCCAACCAAGGTCAGAACCGTTGGCCGGCAAGGTCACTGGATTTAACACCTATGGACTTCTATCTCAGGGGAAGATTGAAAGACCTAATTTTTAAATTACCGACAAACACCAGGCAAGAGTTAGAAGTCGCAATGATACAAAATTTTGCAGCTCTCACTCCTCTTGAACTAATCAACTCGGTAAGAAGTGCCCAGAAAAGGTGCCGCCTATGCGTAAATGAGACTGGTCGACATTTCGAACATCTCTTATAGAAAATTGTTTTGTTTTAGTTTGCTCTACTCGGAATAAATTGTTTGATTGTTGTTTCGTTTTATTTTCTACATAGTCTAAAGTACTATAGCATTTAGTAAATTTCATTGTAGTTATGACTCTTAGAGGATTTTTTTTTTACGATTTGACTGCAGTAAACAATTGAAATTGCCGCTCCGTCCAAAGCCTACTTCACAAAATGTGCATTTAAAACTCACGTAAAAACTGAAAACCTTTATATTTTGAAGTAGATTTAAGGAAAATATAAAGTGTTCTATATTTTTTAAAACGGTAATTTAAAGCTCTATTCGGATAAGGAAACTATTCAGGGTATCCCATTTAAACAATATATTTTTGCGTTAATAACTATTAAAATATTAGTTGTAAGAAAATGTAACTTACACTGTTGAAATCCACGTGAAAAAGTGGCTTGATAATGTTTTTACAGAAATCAAAAATTTTCAATAGGAAAAGAATTACAAACATTTTTCCAAAATGCAGATTTTTGAAAAACACCCTGTATATCTGAAACGGTACTAGATATCGATATGCAGTTTTCACCATTGAGTTTACCATAAAAATTGAGCCTCAGACACCGAAATCAGTTTTCGGCTATCTTGTTTAGATAATGAGGTTTACCTTTAAAATTTTCCAATTGGGACCACCATGTACATAATGACAACATTGGTAGAGGTGGTGGTTTTTATAAACACGTATCCTATATTTTATTATTGAAATAAAAACCACTGTAAATGTTACAACATAATTCAAAATAAATGAGGTAAAAAAAAGGTTTTTCAATTTTAGTTACGTGGAAAATTAATTAGATGAAAGGACCTATTACTGTTAAAAACCGCTTTAGCCTGTCAATTATATAAATAAATAGACTTGTATTTTGTTATCCATAAATTAATACCTATTAGCATTATAACGTAACTGTAGATCGCTCCTAGAAATAGCATTCATAATAAGTTTTAGACTGATTTCAATACTCTAACTATTACGAGTCTCCATTTTTGGTGAAGAGAAACAATATATTTGACTATGATCGTATTTTCTTTTCAGGATATACCAGTACCATGGAAGGAAATATTTACTTGTTTTCCTTTTTATATTTTAATGATAGCCTTTGTAGGCAACTGCTGGGGTTATGCGGTACTTATGACAGAAACACCAACCTACTTAGCTCATGTTATGAATTTTGATATGAAATCGGTAAGAATATTAAGTTTTGGGTAATATGATTTCGTAATACGACACTGATACGAATATTACATGCCATTGGCATTCTAGACGCAATACCTACTTAAAAATTATTAAATCTACTCTAACGTTGTGCTGGGTTTGTAAAGTTTCTTAATCGTAGCGAAACAACATACGTACCGTTATTTATATTATTGCCGTAGTTGGTTTAGTAAGCAAGACTATAAGTAATACCATACGAATCTACGCAGATAATAAATTCGTAGATATATACAGGGTGAGTCAATGATAGAGTAAAGTTCATTATCTCATTTGTTTCGGGAATCACGAAAAAATGTTAAATACAATAGTTTTAGGGAATGTTAAGGTGCACAGTTTAAAAAATTATTTTGAGTATACAGGGTACTTCAAAAAAGTGTAGCCGATATAACATATGTATTTTTAAATAGAACGTCCTATTTTCTAATTTACCTTTAAATTCTGTGTAAAATTTTATAACTGTCTTATTAATGATGTTATATACCTAATCCTAGTGGTTTTTCTAATATTTCAATTTAAAAAAAAAATACTAGTTTTCAGTTTTATAAAAAATTGCCACTTTCTGAAGGTAGAATACTAATAATTGGTACGAGCGTTCTATAGAGATGAAAAAAGATATATGTAAAGAAATTTGAGTTAGATGCTACAGGGATTTATGCATTTCGACTATTTTAAATTGAAAAATCTCAAATTTTTTAATAAGCACACTTATACTATTATTTTTGCTGATGGATTTTACAAAATCCTCCAACTTTTATTAAGTATGCCATATACCTATTTCTAATACTTATCGATTTATTTTGAGTTTTTCAATTTTTTACCCTTATTTTTAATACACTTAACGCTATAACATCATAGTTGCCAAGACAAAACAAAAATGTAGGCATTGTCAAATTTTGACATGTCTATTAAACAAGTAAAAATAGTTTAATTTGTTGTAGTAAGTGACGTATAAAGGTAGTAGTTATGGATTCTCCTAAAAATGAATTAATTGATATGGTTTATATACTAGGCGAAGCGGGAAAAAATTGTCTTTTGGCAGTAAGGCTTTACGGAGCGACGTATCCTAATAGAGGTATATCATCTAGAAAACTTTTTCAGTGCCTAGTGGAACGGTGTGATGGTAGTGGTAGCGTTGAGTATGCGAAACGGAAAGTAGTAAACCAGAATGCTACCAATGAGGAAAAAGAAATGCAGATTGTACTTCATGTTGAAGATAATCCCTAGGTCAGCAGCCGTCAACTAGCTGATTTATCTGACACATCCCAATCTACGGGTCATCGCACCACGAGAAAATACAAGTATCATCCCTTTCATATGGAACTACATCAAGAACTTCAATACCGTGATTTTGAACGACAAGGATATTTTTGTACCACCATGAATGGAGCAATAGAGGCCGATCCAAATTTTTTTATCCAAAATAATGTTTTCTGATGCAACTACTTTTCGCAGTAATGGAGCAGTTAACAGCTATTATTATTCAACAGTTAATCCATTTTGGGTCCGGGAAGTTCAAAACCAAAACCGCTAGTCGTTTAATGTATGGTGTGGAATATTAAATTTTCGAATTATTGGTCCATATTTTTTCCGCGAACCACTTAACGGGCCTAGATATTACCCACAAAAATGAATCGGTAGTGACGGATTCATTCAGTAGCCTCCTCGATCATGTGACTTAGCACCTTTAGAATTCTTTTTGTGAGGCTACCTTAAAGATCGTGTTTATGTGAATCCCTTTACAACACCAGTAGATATGAAAAATAGGATACGGGATACGTGCAGGACAATAACGCCCTTTATGCTAAGGAAAGTGAAGGAAAATATAGTAAAACGACTAAACATGTGTATTCAAGTATACAGGAATATTTTTGAACATTTATTACGTCATAATAATTAATCATTAGATAGGTTAAACTATATTAAAATTATTATTAACTATTTGTTTATGTTTTCACAATAGCGTAAGTGTGTTAAAAACAAGGGTAAAAATTGAAAAATTCAAAATTAATCGAACACTATTAGAAATAGGTATATGACATACTTAATAAAAGTTGGAGTGTGTGTGCCGTTTAAAAAATTTGAGATTTTTCAATTTAAAATAGTCGAAATGCAAAAATTTATTTGGAACACCCTGTAGCATCCAACTCAAATTTCTTTACATATATCCTTTTTTCATCTCTATAGAATGCTCGTACCAATTATGAGTACTCCACCTTCAGAAACAATGATGCCACTGGCAATTTTTTACAAAACTGGAAACTAGTATTTTTTTAAAAAAATTGAAATATTAGAAAAAGTACTAGGTTTAGGTATATAACATTATGAATAAAAAGGTTAAAAAATTTTATGCAGAATTTAAAAATAAATTAGAAAATATTTTCCATTAAAAAAAACATATGTTATATCGCCCACACTTTTTTGAAGTACATTCTTTTATCTTCCTAGATGTGGCGATATCTACTGAAAGAGACAAAATATTGTGGTGATATACCTGTTAATATCGTTTATTCCACTTTGATAACAATTTCATGCTCGAGGTTCTTATTTGTATACAGAAATTGCCCGCCAAAAATAGGCAGTTGGGACCATATTGGCACAAAAAGGTAGTACGACCGACTTAGCACAATTTTAATAGGACTGTCACAATAAAATTATTTTTAAAAGAACTAACTCATGTTTTATTATTGATAGCATTTCATATTATTACATTATTCTTCAAAACTGACGTAAGTTTTATATTTTATTATGGAAACTGGCACAAAATCTTTCGAAATTAATGAATTTTTACCTGCTAATATTGAAAGAATTTCGTTGATCATTTTATAATTAAATTCGTGACGTTAAGAAAAAAAAACAGATTTTTTGGTTTCAAAATCACTTTTGGGGAGGTTTTAGACAATGCTAAAAATTTATTAAAAGGAAGTGGTGAAAATGTTGCTTAACGGCCATTAGTTGAAGGACTTAGGTAGCTAAGTAGAAAGATGAAAAATATATCTCAAAAGTTATTTTAAATGAAATTTTCTTGGTTGTGGAGCTATGGCATTGTTGAAAAGTAAAGTATTCCTTCATTTGCGCTTTAAATTCTGTGTTAATTTTTTTTATGGATGCTTTCTATTATTATATATTATTTATATCAAACTTAAATTCCAGAAATTGTATTTATTTTTTCTAATTTTTATTTTTCAGAATGCTGTAGTCACCTCAATTCCAACACTAGTGCAATTCTTTTGTAGTTTCGTCACAGGACCTTTGTCAGACTGGATTATTGCTAAGAAATATTTGTCAGTTACGAACACAAGAAAAACTATGCACGCTATTGGTAAGAAAATTCTGTGATATATTTTTTCATATTTACCAAATTTCAACCAAAGCCTAGAGAGAAACATATCACTAGTATCTCGAACAAAAAATTATTTTAGTAAATAACAAGAAGATACTGAAAAATTCGCGAACAGGGACATTTTTGTTCCTTTATCTAGTAGAGGTTTATTTTTACTCGTGCCTCAGAACTGCCGGTTCCATTACTTTAATGGAACTCGTTATATATATTTCTATTTTTTTTCTATATTTGATGAAAAATTAATTAAGAAATGAGATTTCTTCAATTTATTATTTATATTATCGGTACTAAATTTAATGCTCAATTCTTTACAGACTGTTAAAGAACCATATATGGTAGCTCAGACCTCATGGCGTTGTTCATAATAGTCTATCTACCGATAGCAAAGATACAGAGTTTTATATAGGACACAAATTACAGAGTCGGTTTTAAGAAGAGGAGGGTTTTACGTCTTTTTTATAAAAAAAACTAATTTTTGTGTCTTCATGGATAAAATATTTTCACTCTAATTATTATTAATTATATTTAATTTAAAAAATACAAACTACACAACACCCAACTAGGCAAAAAAACTTTCATATTTTTTTATTCTTCTGTAATACTATATCTGGGCAAGAATTGGAACTTTATTTTTTACTTTTCCGCTTTCTATTTTTCTATGAAATTGCGTCAAATAAAGAAAAAAAGTAACAAAATTAGGTTATTTTAAAGATAAAAACAAGAATAGAACTTCCATAATTATTATTGTTGTTTACTAACATGCCGTTGATTTTCTTTCTCTAAACTTACAGGTTCTTACGGACAAGCACTTTGCCTAATATGGTTATCTTCCTTAAAATCATCTCAATCTTTTTTGTCTGTTGTTATTTTGTCAATAAGTACTGGTTTAACAACTTTTGTTTTGGTTGGCTGTAATGTAAATCACCTTGACCTTTCACCAAGGTTCTCCGGAGTTTTATATGGAATTGTAAATGCAATCGGGCAAGCTGTCTCTATTGTTGGGCCTCTTAGTGCTAATTGGATAGTATCTGATCCGGTAAGTACTATTTATTACTATTAATAGGTGTTTAAGACAAAAATAATAAAAAAAAATACGAAACTGAAATTAAAGGCCTTTATGTCTAAGATACCATTTTTTATTTTTCGTTTGTTTCTGGTGTGATCCAGCAATTCTTCATTTATTACCATACCCAATTTATTTTTGTTATATCACTTTTTACAAGCTAAAATATATAAGGCATATATTAAATTACATTATTAAATTGGTGGCCAAAAGCCTCTCTACCTTGTTTATCTCAAGAAAACTTAATAAATTTTTAAGATAGGTAGTAGACAAAAAGTAATATAACCAGGGTAATTCTTCAAAAATATTTAACTACCAACTAGTACTACTAATATGACTGACTAATATGATCTATAAACTGGCAGAAGTAGCACGGAAACGATAAAGAGTGAGGTACGCTTATGCTCTTCGTGTAAGAAACCGATTAACACTGACCTCTAGGAATGGAGTTCCTACGACATGCATTTGATGTACTTCTTAATACTTTGCTATGTAATCAAAAATTACAGAAGTGATGCTACAACCTATTTTGTGTGCCAGTGGTTGAGTTGACACGACTTCAGCACATTATTCTAATATTTTAAATTAACCAAAATTCTTAAATCAAATTGTTCTAATTTAGTCGAATTGACTTACTCTGATCACATATTGAAGGTGAGAATTCTGGAATTTTGTTTTGTTTACGTTGAATTTTGCTAATATCACTATTAATGAAACGAACTAGTCTAGGAGGCAGCATTTATAGTTGCCCAGTTTTGTCTAATAGCCAATACATTTCAAATTCTTTAGCATGGCTATATGCAACCCGTACTAAAGGAATAATCATTCAGTCCGATGGTTGAGAGTCATAAAGGGAGATAAAACAAAATATTAGCGATCATTATTTGCGTTCACCAATATGGCTTTCGTAAACATAGATCAACAGGAGTTCTTCTGACTTATCTAACACATGTTTGGAACAACGCAATTGAACACTCGAGCGTTGCTCTTGCCATATCCAAAGCATTCGACCGTGGTATCCTATGGTATGTCTGAAAAGTTCTATTTGTGGCTTTCATGTTTCCTCAGAGAACGTTCTTTACGAGTGGCAGTCGACGGATTTCTTTCACTATCAACGCCGATGTGCCCAAAGGCTCCATACTATCTCCTACTCTCTTTCTCATTTACATTCACGATCTGCTGGAAAAGACCGGAAACCCAATCTAGAGCTTTGCAGATGACAGTACCATTATCTCTTCATTCACTTTGAATGCTCGGACATCGGCTACTCAGACGAATATCCGCAGGCAGCGGGAAGTCGTTCAACTTAACAAAGACCTGGAAGAAATTCTATCTTGGGGTGACAGTAACCAAGTGGAATTTAACGCTACAAAAACCCAAGCGGCAGTTTTTTCTAAGAAAGTTAACGTTGCTGAGCCCGACATAGTTATAACGGGGCACTTCATTCCTCTAACATCGTCACTCAATTTGTTGGGCGTTAATTTGGGAGCCAATATGTCCTGGCATGAACATGTCACAGGCATAGCAAGGAGAGCTTCTCAAAAGTTGGGAATATTATTTCGAACCAGAAAGCTTTACACTGCACAACAACTTTTAATTCTTTACAAAGCTCGAATTCGACCAACTATGGAATACTGTTCCCATATTTGGGGCTTCGCTCCCAAACGTACATTGCATTTGTTGGATTCCATGCAGAAGAGAGCTTTTCGTGTGATTGGCGTCCCAGAATTGACCAGCATTCTTGATTCCTTATGCCGGCGGCTTAGATTCGCTGGGACATCGAAGAACGGTTGGCGACTTGAGGCTATTCTACAAGTATTTTCATGGAAAGTGTTCAAAGGATGTAGCCCGCTTAATTCCTCCCAGAGCGGTGCATGTTAGAAATACACGTCGCGCTAATACTTCACATCCGTATGAAGTTCATCTTGTTACTCCTAATACAACGCTTTTCAGTCAGTCTTTTATATGGAGAATATCATCACTTTGGAATAATTTGCCCAGGAATGTTTTTCCCACCGAGTACAATTTACAGCGATTCAAGAACAACATGAATCGCTTTTTTCGCACACGTGTCGATCCTGTAGCGCTTTAGATACTTTCATGCAGCACGTGTGCTAGACCCATAAAAAAAAAAATACAACCCTATTCCTTAGGACCTCTTCCCATGTTAACAATAAAAATAATGAAAAACAAAAGTAATTTTCAATCTCTCGATTAAAAAGACCCCCGAATAAGAATTATAAAAGACAAATACGAAGTCACTCTAATTCCCTTCTGCATCCCCTTGACTCCTTATTTGCTTTATTATAAATGATTATTCTTAAAATTTTCCATTCACCCATCTAAAAAAAACCTGAAAAAATTTTCATATTACTATTGCAACTATACAAGATATTGCCCATATAAGAGGTCCCATGGACTCAATATGTAAGATTTTTGAGATCCTACAGAGGAAGTGTCGTTGGCTGGTTATATCCTACCCATATTAGGGGTATTATCGTCATCGAGACCGATGAGATGGGAAGTCGAAAGGTCTGCATATAGAAGGATTAAACAGAAAGTGTCATTGTTATACCTTATACACGATCCATACAAAAAGTTTCATTGCGTCAGTAATTAAAATTCCTGAGATCTTTAATGAAAATACGTAACTATCAGTATATCATAAGTTTAATTTTTTTTCAGACTGATGCCTCTCAGTGGCGTGTAGTGTTTCTGATAGCAGCAGGATTTTTTGTAGTTGGAGGAACTGTTTTTGCTCTGTTTGCGTCAGCAACGAGACAATCCTGGGATGGACCGGAAAATCAACAACTTGAACAGAGAAAAAAGAAAATATCTGTTGTTAGTTTGATGTCGCAAACTTAGGATTGTATGTACTTATTGAAGCAATATTTAGAATAAATATTGTTACCTACAAACGTGCCTAAAGAAAAAAGTACTAGTCTCAGTACATTTGACGTATTTAGGAACTATGAATGCGTATTAGTCTGCGGATATTAACAAGTACCTTTAATGCGACATGTTTTTAGTGGCATCCAATTACCTATTGTTTGTGCGATATTTTGCAGGTGCACATTGCTCTGTATACCTACAAAATTCTTAAAGTACCGTGAGCTACTATGTAAAATATTTTTTTATCCAATAGGTATTCAAAAGTTAAAAAGATTGCTGCAACCTATTATGTAGAGTTGAAATATTGTTAAGAAATATCACGTATGTACGAATTAGTTGCATATTATTTGACAAGTTTACTGACAATAGATTTTATCTAAAATTTTATGAATTTTAAATAAAGAAATTACCTGTAGTGCGTTTCCAGATTGTGTCAGAAAAGATATAGTTTACGAGTATAATCGGCTTAGAGACGAAATTAAATTAAACAAACGATAACATTTTTTTTTTAAATCTTGCCTTGCGTACAAGTGTGATGATACCTTGCCTACATGTGTTATGAGTTACGGGCAGGCGTATCCTTATAATATATTACATGTATTTTTTTAAGTAGGTCAACGTGGAAAATTGCCTACCTCTTATTAGATCTACTTTAATTTCTAGTTTAAAAAACTAAGATTGAGGTGATCCTGGTTCTTTTTGATTAACTTGGATACATAGTACAGAGAAATATTGAATAAAAATTATAAAATTTGTTTGTTATGTCGTTTGTTTACTAAATTTAAGTACGAAGCTAGTAGCAGTAATACATGCAAATTTAAATGTTCTTAACAGACTGCAAAATAGTTTTTGATTATGTTATAGTGTTCATGTTTTATACTTGTTTGTTAAAAATAAGAGAATACAAAATACAATAAGGTTAAATCTGTGATATAATTTTAAGATAAATTAGGTGATTTTTATACACATAATTTTACTTGAGTTTTGCTCCTTCTCTAATTTAAATTATGGAAAATAATGAAATAAAGCTTTCATCATAACTACTTTGGTTGTGTTTTTTAAAACATTTAATGAACCTATTACCCAAATAATAGAAAAGTACTAAGTCGGCGAACGTTATTTTCCACATACTTGTTAAGAGATTACTAAATTAAATAAAAATAACAAAATAACCGATCAAGTGCAAGTTGGACTTACGCACGGAACGTTGATTGCTTTTATTAAAGGTAATGCACTCGTAATAATTTTCGTTCAATCTACATCCTGTGGAGAATATTCCAGAATTTTTTTATAAATTTTCTGAACGGATCAATTTTTTAAAAATAATACAAAGAAAAGAGCGCGCAAGTATTACATTATATGTATTTTTGAACTCGTATTTTTACAAGCGTTCATTTGACATCCCATTCCATGACCTGGTAAAAAAATTTTTTCTTAACTTCCGATTTCACCCCCCAAACTAACCGCTTAAATCAAAATTTAACTTTTAGTTCCCATATTAGTGCCAAATTTCAAGTTTTTATGTCTGCTAAAAAAGACTAGTAAAGTAGTTCAATAAATTCACATAGACGAATAAGAACCATATTTTGTTACATTATTTCATATACAAGATACAGATTACTGATACAAAGCCGATTTTTCGTGAACACATTTTTAAATTAATGTGGTATTATAAACATTTCGACTTCCATTATTACATTTCTTTCAACATAAACATTGATAGTGATTTCTTCTGTGTATAGCTTTAAACTGGCAAACATCCGCCATTTTAAATGACTTTCCAATAGAAAAGCACACCTTATCTCAAATTTATTGGTTAGTATCAAGTGGAAATAAGGAAAATTTGCCAAAGAACAATGCCTTGGCAATAAATTCTAGCAAGAAATTGCATGTAAATATCAATTAAAGAGAAACTTTTTTGTTATATGAAAAAATAACATTTTTTTTTTTAATTCGAAGGATTAAATTATCGCTTATTAGAGATACGGTGACAGTGTTCATTTGAAATACTATTTACCCTATGCATGAAAAGTGACTATTTGATTTTTCTTTGTAAAAAAACGTTTCAATGAAATAGAAGTATTACCAACAAACATTTTCAATAAATAAGACCAATAAATGAACATCATATTTTGACACTTTTTTTACTCCAGAGCTATTTAATATTGAAATGTGCCAAAGTATTATTAAAAATATATACTGATGATGAAAAGTGCGTTATAGCTAAGGTTTTAAACCTACAAAGGATATATATTTTTTGGGTAAATAAGAGCAAGCGAATCGAACGAAAAGCTTCAATATTTTAAACAATCTAATACAACAATAGACAGTTGTTAGGAAAAAAGTTGCGATTTGAAACATTTATAATCGAGTAAGAATTTATAGAAAAATTAAATATAAAATTAAAAGTATATTAAATATTATAACACTGAAAGAACAAAATGTGCAAAAAAAAATTTTTTTTGGTGTAGAAACATGATTTGTCTATTTCTAATACAATAAGAGTTTGAGACGCGATTATGTGTTCGTGATAAATAAAGAAAATAATAGAAATAGCTAGTTAACGTATGCTACTAACTAGATAATAATTAATATAAGGTAATGAGTATAATTTTATTTTAATGATTTTATGACCAGTGGCGGTTAAGTAGAAAAGATAAACATGTTTACATAACATTTCAGAGTAACAACAAAGAAATATCTAAAAAAAAACATAATATAAAAATGACTGAAAATCATTCGAAAACAGGTAATGCAAGTGAAGAAGCAAATGAGGTCATGACATTGTGAATGATAAAAAAGTTACAAAAGGTAAGACCCTAAAATTATTTCCTAGAGTTTACAGTAGTTTTATTTTCAAACACACATTTTTCAATTTTTATTTTTTACTGTTCAATAAATATATATATATATATATATATATATATATATATATATATATATATATATATATATATATATATATATATATATATATATATATATATATATATATATATATATATATATATATATATATATATATATATATATATATATATATTTCTTCACACTCAATAAAACATCCTCAACATGCAGCATCTGCAGTGTTCACAAGGTAAATTAATTTATCTACTATTAAATGGTCTTTGGTGCTAGTGCAGATTCCCCGTGAAGTTCCTTCAGTTCAGTTTCTCTGGCCGTAATCCACGTCTTTAAATAAAAATGTTTTATTACCGCACGGTGTCCAGCTTGATCCATTTCTACGAAACACCTATCATCTACAATAGCTACCAATAAATACCTGGGCACTACATTTATTTCAAACGTTGAACACAAACGTTACAAGAATCACGCTTACCAGAATCATGCTGCTTAACAAAATTTCCCGCCATTTCGTAGAAATTTACCAGACCTACATATATATTTATATATATATATATATATATATATATATATATATATATATATATATATATATATATATATACTATTGTATGTGATTTTACGATTAGAGAACTTAGTCATCAGTTTTAAGTACCAATATTATATTATTATATATTGTAATATCTGGATCGCCATATAAGACTTTATATTTTAACTTGATGAAAATTCAGATAAAGCACAGAAACGTCGCTAAACAAATAGAGCATCTCTTAATGCCATCCCTATTCTCACTACCTTTTACCAACTATATATTTTATCAACTTTTATCTTATTGTATTTTTAGGCATATAATTGGAAAAACACGAGTGTTATATTATCATCCTTCTTTTGGAGCTACATTTCACTTCAGGTAGTAGCTGGACACTTAGGTAAAACTTATAGATCAAAATACTTCTTTTTAGTGACCTCTTTTATAAACCGTTGTGCATGTGCACTGATTCCATTAGCTGCAGAAAAAATGGGATCTGCAGAAGTAATGTTTCTACAAATATACTTTTAGGTAGATGAGTACCCGACCAGGAACGAACTACTTTATGCAATATTGTACGTATAGGTAAGAACTTAAATTAAAGCTAGTTCCAGAACAATAAAGTATATCATTTGGCCAGTTACATGCTCTCTTTCAACAAATTCATACTTAGAGGTGCTCAGCGTAGAAGGTTCATTTGTAGCACCATTAATTTTTGTAAGATTTGTACAGTTTAAGTCATAAACAAACATATTACACCTTATTTACATTAAATATTACTGTACTTCAGATAATAAAAATTATTGTTTTTCTTGTCAAGAAATATTCACTTATTTATTTGTTTTTTGTCTACTTTACAATAAAATACAATAGCAAATAATAGAAGTAGCGATATTCGTTAAAAACATTTTTGCTTCAGTCGACTAAAAAAATTGAGCTTGAATAATACTAACGGTATCTACATATCAAAAATAGTCCTTTTGTTTATAATATTGAAAGAGAAATTCGATAATACAATAAAAATAATAGGACCTGGGATTCGTCGTCCTCTTATTTGATGTGTTAGATGAATGCGTTTCTAGCAATAGTCGGAATACAATAAATCATTCATTTTCTACTTTTCGTACTAATTAACCAACTTCAATATTGCAATATTGTTCAGATCTAGTAACATTTATGTATATATATATATATATATATATATATATATATATATATATATATATATATATATATATATACATATATATATATATATATATATATATATATATATATATATATATATATATATATATCATCATCATCATCACAAGCCCACTACAGCCACTGCTGGGTAAAGGCCTTCCTATATGTCTCCACTGAGGCCTGTCTACATCAGCGACCTTCGTTCTTCCTCTTATTTCGCCGTTTCTAACTCGGTTACTCGGAGTTTTTCGGTAGATTTTTCAGTAAGTGTTGTTGTTTCCATGCCACAGGTTAAAACTGGAAGAATAAATTGAATGAATATCTTCCTTTTAAGAGATATTGGGATGTTGCTCTTGAACGTTTGGCTCGACTTTCCGAAAGCTGTCCATCCTAACGAGATACCTCTCTGAACTTCGGTGGTCTAATTCCTTTTTCCTGTAGTTATTCTCTGCCCTAAGTAGTTGTAACTCTCTACGGTCTCCAGTGTCAGATCTACAAGAGCTTGTAGCAAACACCGTACGGAACACTAATTACGCAAAACATATCATTCGCAAATTATGTTATTTGTAATATTTAAATTTATTGTACATGTAAAAACACGTTGAGTATTTAATAATTTGATGTGTATTTTTAGTGTTCCGTACGGAACACTTATAAGATGACTTCGGTGTCTGTCTGTCTGTCCGTCTGTCTGTCTGTGACACCCGATTTTCTTCGAAACTATTTATCATCGAAAGTTGAAATTTGGTAATAATATAAAAATTGATGGCCTCATCGGAGCCGTGTAGTTTTAAGGGGTTAGTTTTGGGGGATGAAATCAGAAGTGAAAAAAAAAAATTTACTGGGTCATCGAGTGTGGTGTCAAATAAAAGTTTGTGAAAACACGAGTAAAAAATATAGATATAATGTAATACTTGCGCATACTTTTCTTTTAATTATTTTAAAAAAATGGCGAAAAATCGCTGTCCCCCCCCCGCTTATATCGAAAACTACTGATCAAGAAATTTTGAAAAAATTCTGGAATATTCTCCACGGGGTGTCGATTGAACGAAAATTATCACGAGTGCATTACCTTTAATAATTTATCTGGTATATAAAAAAAAAAATTTCAAGGTCATCAGTTTTCAGTAAAGATTGAAAACAAACTTTGTTGAAAACTCATTTGGGGTGTGTTTTGTGAAGTCACTGATCATTTCATATCTCCGTAACAAAATTTTTTATTATTATTAAAAGGAATCAACCTACCGAACACTAACTGCGCAAGTTCAACTTGCACTTGACCGGTTATTTCTAAATAAAATAACTTTAGTAAAAATAATTTTACTTGTTTTAGGTGTACCAGTTGGTACTATATTAGGTTCATTAATAAGTGGTTTCGTTTCTTAAAGTTGGTGGGGTTGGCCAGCCTCATTTTATATATTATCTGCAATGGGATTTGGATGGTGCATTATTTGGTTATGTTTGGGTCAAAATAGGCCTGCTTTACATCTCAGTATTACACCTGAAGGGAAAAAATATATTCAAACATCCTTAAAGCAGGAAGAAAATCTCGAGAGTGGTTTTTTTTTATGAAACTTATTTTACTTATGGGGAGTCTCAAAACGTCAGTAATATTGTTTGTGGCTTTAAACCTCCTAATAACAAAAAAATTAGATATTTTTATTCTTCACTTTATTTATCGATGGATATATATATATATATATATATATATATATATATATATATATATATATATATATATATATACATACGAGGCTGGTTTGAAAAGTCCGTGCAAAGTCCGAGAGATGGCACCACCGGCGCGTATCGAGGTCATGTTTAGTTAGTAGCATCTCTTGAATGAACGCACACCAAGTTTCAGCCATATTGGTCTATTTCTTTGTGTTTGGCATTCGTGTGAATCAAGGAAGTCGAGTGATTTTCAAGAAATGGACGAAAAAGAATTTCGTGTGGTGATTAAACATTACTTTATGAAAGGCAAAATGCCTCAGGAGACTAAAGAGAAGCTTGATAAACATTATGGTGAGTCTGCACCTTCGATTAGAACAGTTTATAAGTGGTTTCAAAATTTTCGGACTGGCCATATGGGCACAAGTGACGCTGAACGTTCTGGACGGCCTGTGGAGGTTACGAGTCCAGAAATCATTGATCAAATCCATGATATGGTGATGGATGACAGAAGAGTTAAGGTGCGTGAGATTGCTAGTGCTGTGGGCATCTCGACTGAACGGGTACATAATATTTTGCATAAACATTTAGACATGAGAAAGCTATCCGCAAGATGGGTGCCGCGATTGCTCACGCTTGACCAAAAACGGAATCGTGTGAAGTGTTGCAAGTATGGTTTGCAGCTATTCCAGAAGAATCCGGAGGACTTTAAGCGTCGTTTCGTCACTGTGGATGAAACATGGATACATTACTATACTCCTGAGACCAAACAACAATCTAAACAATGGGTTACCAAGGGGGAATCTGCACCAAAAAAGGCGAAGACCGTTCCTTCGGCCGGAAAGGTTATGGCGACTGTCTTTGGGGATTCGCAAGGGATAATCCTCATCGACTATCTGGAAAAGGGTAAAACTATTACAGGTGAATATTATTCATCGTTATTGAACCGTTTGAAAACCGAGCTGCAAGAAAAACGCCAGCGATTGGCCCACAAGAAAGTCCTTTTCCATCACGCCAACGCACCAGCACACACCTCAGCAGTTGTGGTCGCAAAATTAATGGAAATAGGATTCCAACTCGTTTCACATCCCCCCTATTCTCCAGACTTGGCTCCCTCGGACTACTATTTGTTCCCCAATTTGAAGAAATGGCTGGCGGGACAAAGATTTTATTCAAACGAGGAGGTGATTGCAGACACTAATGGATATTTTGCAGACTTGGACAAATCCTATTATTCGGAAGGGATCAACAAACTAGAACATCGTTGGACGAAGTGTATAAGCCTAAAAGGAGACTATGTCGAAAAATAAAAAAGGTTTACCCCAAACACATAAGTAGTTTTTATTTTTGCACGGACTTTTCAAACCAGCCTCGTATATATATATATATATATATATATATATATATATATATATATATATATATATATATATATATATATATATATATATATATATATATATATATATATATATATATATATATATATATATATATATATATATATATATATATATATATATATATATACATATACATATACATATATATATATATATATATATATATATATATATATATATATATATATATATATATATATATATATATATATATATATATATATATATATATATATATATATATATATAATATATGCATATTCATTCTTACTATTGAAAAAAACATCATCGTAATATTATTTGAACAGAGATAAGAGAAATTCACATCAATAGATAGTGCTTGTAAATTACTCAAAACTATTTTGTTCTTACTTTTGCTAAGCAAAATAGTTTAAAAAACTGAAAGAGACATAAAATAATATTTTAAAAAAGTCGCTACTTTAATAGTAAAATTTTAAAAAATTCTACTTAAAATTTTTATACCTTAGCTGTAGTATTGTCGATACCTTGTATAAGAATTTGTTTTATATTTCGCGTCAAAATTTTCCTACCATTGGTAAGTTAAATAAAAATTTGGGTCCGGCACAAAGATAGAAAAAAATATGAATAAAAATAAGTAAAAATCATTAAGTATGGCTTCGGCGTTAAAAATAATATATTTTACTTTAATTCTCGCTTTGACGTATTTTTTTTTAAATCACAGGTTTTTACTTCCAGAAAATATTAATAAGTTTTAATTTCTAATAGCTTCTAGCTTCGCAAGACACGGCCTATCATGTTTTTGAATTAGGTGTAGAATATAACTCATATTCCATATTTTTAAAAATTCACGCTGATTTAAAGCAGATATGATTATATTGTTAACCTAATGACATTTACTGACGAATTCGAATTTTAATATATCCATATTAAATGTTTCAGAATATTGTCAAGCTGAGAATTGCTTTAAAAAATTATCTCTGGCTTAAAATATTAAGGAGCGAAAACGGACTATCATAAAATATGGTATTGTTATTCGTTTTTAGAATTTGCCGGTTCCATGGAGGAACATTTTTGCCAGTAAATCGTATTATGCTTTAATACTGGCGTTTAGTGGAAATACCTGGGGGTATTCCGTGATGATGATAGAAACTCCAACTTATTTGGCCAAAGCTATGAATTTCGACATGAAATCGGTAAGAATCGCAACACAAGTATAAAAATATTCCTGAATTATTTACTACCTTATCATAATCCATTTTTCCTAATCTTAAAATGACTAAAATATCAAGAATAGCATGCGTCAACAAAATTACAAAATAGAGTCGATTCATGTATAAAGAATTGTATTGCTTTGTAGGTAGGGGAACACATTCGTTGGTCTAGGTAGTCGTAGACATTACTCCAAAATTTCATTAGACATTTTGTTGATGCTTCGTGCAAATATTTCTCTATCTACAACAAATACCAGACAGCATTCTACGAAAATGCAATATCCACCGCCTACAAACTACATAAAATAATAAGATCATAACTCAAAAATACAAGGAACTAAGGCACTTACAATATTCTATATGACAAGTGAAATGAGGTATTCATAGCACAAGCCAACACAGCTTTCTTCCAAAAGTCGCAAACAAATACTACAAAACAAGAATCATCAGTGAAGCCGACTAGGTGATGCCACATAAGGCTTTAGCTAAGCGTCTATAAATACAAAGACAAGAAAATACTAATTAACGTATGTAATCTTGTTTGCATGTCAAACATGACTCCAGGTATAAAAAAGAAGATGTATAACACTCTAATAATCACCAAAACGCCTTTGTTTATAAGGAATAACCAACTACACAGAGATTTAAACATAGAAACCCTGAAAACCCAGAGTAAGAGAAACACATAGGAGGGCCAACGTAGTAGAACCATGCAAAGACATCTACAGATTCAATCACCGATTACCAAGACTAATAACATAATTTTAACAATATTATTGTAATCTTCATATTAAGTCAATACATTTAAGGGGTCACATACACCTGAGCGCTGTAAAAAGTATCTATATTTAAAAAATTTAAGTTATAAGAAAATTTTTTTCTAATATGGTTTAAATGTTAACATTATTTTTTATCGGGTTAAATGCACCACTGATGGAAACTGTAGTGCCTCCTTGTCTGCAGGATAACTTCACAAAAAATAATAATAATAACAGACATTTCTGATAATAGGCGTGATGACAATAACAATGAATCACCGAAATTATGACTTCAAATAATGAAATAGATTAAAAAGTTTCTAAAAAATGTTCTTATTTTTATATTAAAGGAGAGATTAATATTATTTTTGTTAAAATAAAAATGCAAAATTCTGCAATCCGCCATGTTATGTGGAACACCAATCAGAGCGAATGACGTCACGCCTAAGTAAATATTATTTCGGTCAAAGTTCTCTTGTGTTAACGATAATTTCTGCACCGTTTATCAATTAATTTGTGGTTTTAAACTATCGGGTTGCCTAGTTTTGTGTTACAAAAACTAGAACCAAGAAACATTAGCGATGGAAGACGAATTTATCAAGGCAAATAGCTCTAATTTACCTAGAATTGATTTGTTAATACTTGGAGAGTTTCTTGCGTCAAACAAAGACTTTTGCTCAGCAGAATTTAGAAATACCAAAACTTCTATGTAAGTATATAAGTAATCTGTATTAAAACTACAATTTTAAACTCAAAAACCCATAAAAACTGCACTTTATTTCTATGTCATGGTTTTATTAGTTTTAGGTTAGGTTATGATTGTTATGAGAATGTTGATATGTCGTATGAGTAAGTGCATACTAATTGATTTTATTTATTTTAGGTCCTTACGCCCATCGTATGGCGATGACGCTGTAAGCTATGTAAAGCTTAAACGTGATGAAAAAATGTACGTAGTGAAATGTAAAATTTGCCCAGAACATAAGGTTCATGCAAAGTTATATGCAGTTAAGTTACTAGTCAATGAAGAAGAAGAAGAAGCAGTTATTTCCGTGCAATGCCATGACTGTGTTACCTCTCAAGGGGGCTGCAAGCATGCCATAGCATTCCTCATGTGGGCCCATCGCAGGAGCGAAGACCCGTCCTGTACTTCAGTGGAACGTTACTGGATGAAATTCAAACTGTCTAGGGTTGGTAATAGCTTAAAATACATAAAGGCAAAGCAATTATCAAATGGTAAGCCTAGTTTGCCATCTCTACTAGTTCTTGAGACGAGACCAGAGAATAGCACCAAAGTAATCTATGAATTAAGATATGGCAGAATCACAGCATCCCGAGCATTTGAATTTAGTCGTTGTAAAACAAATGATGGGACACTTATATCATTAATCATGGGAGGAAAAATTTCAGATACACCAGCTATGAAACGTGGTAGAATATTAGAAAATAGATAGGTCACATGTAAAAGTACACATTGTAGTTCTTTATTTCCTGGCAATAGAATCTTAATAAGTCCTTGTTTTCAATCACAACTAATTAAATAAACATGTAAGTAGTTTAATGTTTTATTTATTGTGTAAAGTAACAAAATAAACATAAAAATATTCACTTTAGTTTTGCTTGAAAAAAGAAATAAGTACCTGAACTTCCAGTCTCTCCAGGTTCTAACTGTTTTGTAACTGTACTTCTTTCTTCTAAATCTTTTTCACTTTCTTCAACTACCATCCTTCTTTTTTTCTTGAGAATATATGGTCATTCTATAGTGTTAGACGTTCGTTTTCTTCGGTCAGATTATCATTCAAATCTTGTGGGTTTTGTTGGTTTCATGAGCACTTGTGGATGATAACATTAAAGAAATAAAACCTAACCTCAATAGTGATGTGACTATCTAAAGGTATTATTTAGGAAATTACCAATTTCTCAAACAAGACTATTACGACACACCTCATTTATAATAATAAAATATTAAGTTAAAACTTACATCAAAATGGTATTCACAGAAATAAATTGAAGAATTTGGAGAAATAACTGCTGGGTCTCGCTGTGCAAGAGTTAGCCACTTATTTCTTATTGTTTTCTTGTTTGGAACGTAAACAAATAACTTGTTAGGATTTTTTATTGACGTGTTTTTACACTGAGGGACCGCACACCACTTATACGTTTTAGAATTCACGTTACACACACAAAATAACAAAATTATTGTATAGACATTGTACACTTCACTGTTGTTGACATGGAGTTTACAAAGGCGTGACGTCACGAGATAGCTGACACCCTAAAGATATCAAAAGAACGTGTTGGTCATATTTTGCATGAAAATTTCGGCATGAGAAAGCTCTGTTCTAAATGGGTACCGCGTTTGCTCACAGTGGACCAAAAACAACGTGTTGAAAATTCTGAGCACTGGTTGGATTTGTTTATATATATATATATATATATATATATATATATATATATATATATATATATATATATATATATATATATCCGCAATCTTTTAAAGTCTTACTTTTATTTTTAAATTTATAATATAATAAATATTTAATTATTATTATTAAATAAAAAGAAAACAAATTGATCTTTTGAAATAGAAATAATAAAATTAAGCAAAAATTTTTGTTATTCGCGCGGCCTATTATGAGTGTCTATTGAAACAGAAACAAATGATCGAAATTCCGGTGGTGAAAGAGAAATTCCATAAAAAAGCGTCGTTATATGATTCATAATATCGATACTGTTTATCTAAAGGAAGTAATGAGTGAGCCCTGGAAGAACTTCTTCCCTTTATTTTTATGTATTTTAATTTACTAAGGAATTTATGCTTTTAGGGCATGTAAGCCCTTAAAGTTGTATGTATGTTGGTGATTTAAAATAAATTGGAAGTTCTACTGATACAACCTTCTAAAAATTTTAAATGTTTAGTTTCAGAATACTGTGATAAGTTCGTTACCGACATTAATATCCTTATTTACTGCTTTAATAACAGGACCCATGTCAGATGGGGTTATTTCTAAGAAATATTTAACGAAGTTAAATGCCCGAAGAATTTTTCATCTAATAGGTAAGAGGCTTTATACTTCAGTTTAAGAAATTAAATGTTTATTCAGTCCCATAATAAAAACAAATTTAAACTTTCTAGGTTCTTGCGAACAAATACTATGCCTCTTATGGCTATCATTTTTAAAACCAACATAGGCGAATTTATCCGTTGTAAGTTTAGGATTAGGTAACGCTGTAACTTTATTTTGGTTGGAAGTAATGTGAACCATCTTAAACTCTCACCACGCTTTTCTGGTGTTCTTTATGGAATTGAAAGTGCCATTGCACAAGGTTGTTCTATGCTTGGACCTCTAACTGTTAAATGGATAATTACTGAACCAGTAAGTCTTTGTCTTTTAATTTCATAGTTAAACTGACCAAGCAAAGTAGTATCTTTCACCAAGAACTGATGATTCTACAATGATTTGGATGAAAATATTTACGAAGTACTATATGTAAGGTATCCAGAAAGTTGGAACATCATAAAATAGTTAGATCAAAGACATTTCTTCGTATAACTCACACGGCCAGATAATTCTATTGCAACGACACCTGTTGAAAAAGCGAACTTGTTGGCTGAGCTCTTTGCTTCACATTTTACTGTCGATTTCCAAGGAAAAGCACCACCTACTATTCTCATAGTGCAGTCAAGGATGCCCGATATTGTCTTCAGACAGCGTGTCATTAAACGTATTTTAATAAGGCTAGACACCAAAGAAGCTTCTGGCGCTGTTGGATTCTATCCAGAGAAGAGCTGTCCGTCTGATTGAAGACCCGGAACTAACCGGCAACCTTGATTCGCTGGAACATCGAAGAACAGTTGGCGACTTGAGCCTATTCTACAAGTATCTTCATGGAAAGTGTTCGTAGGATGTACCTCTAAGAGCGGTGCATGTTAGAAATACACGTCGCGCTAGTACCTCACATCCGTATGAGGTTCAGCTTGTTACTTCTCATACAGTGCTTTTCAAGCAGTCTCTTACATGGTGAACATCATCGCTTTGTAATAATTTGCCCAGGACTGTGTTTCCCACCGAGTAAAATTTACAGCGATCGCTATTACCGCACACGTGTCGCTCCTGTAGCGCTTTAGGGACTTTCCTGCAGCACGTGTGTTGGATCCATTATATATATATATATATATATATATATATATATATATATATATATATATATATATATATATATATATATATATATATATATATATATATATATATATATATATATATATATATATATATATATATATATATATATATATATATATATATATATATATATATATATATATATATATATACATATATATGTATATATATATATATATATATATATATATATATATATATATATATATATATATATATATATATATATATATATATATATATATATATATATATATATATATATATATATATATATATATATATATATATATATATATATATATATATATATATATATATATATATATATATATATATATATATATATATATATATATATATATATATATATATATATATATATATATATATATATATATATATATATATATATATATATATATATATATATGTATATATATATATATATATATATATATATATATATATATATATAATGGTGTATCTCGATAAAATTGATAGATTGTCTTGTTTGCAATGTGATGCTTGTTAAATTGAAAAGACATCGTAGTGGTTAAAACAGAGGCTCACACAGCACAGAAGCGACTGCCGATTGGGAAAGAATTCATGTGCCGTAGTGCAACATCATTTGAAAATAGGTCATAATTTTGACTAACAACGTTAAAATTTTAGCTCACGACAACAACTATAAAGGGAGACTTTTTAAAGAAATGTACCACATAAACAGGGACCCCAACTACATCAACTACAAATCAGACACTAATTAATTTAGTAATATCTACAGCAACATTATCAATGCTTACAACATTAATAATTAAAATTTTGCCACATCTTGGTGTAAAGTAAGTAAATAAAGTCTTTTTATTTTGCTGTTTTTTCCGTTCAGTTTGAATTCACGTCAGTACATATGCACGGAGGCTGTTTACTCATAGCTTGTGTAGAAATCAGGATGTTGAGTTTAGATTTCGATTCGTACGTTGTTTTATTTATTCGTTTATTCCTATTTATTTATTTTATATTGTAACATTTTAATACCTAGACTAAAAATAACATTGTTTTTAATATATCTAATCCGTGTATTAATATTGTAGTTACTCCTGAAGAAGTTATCAGAAGATAACGATATACTGAGTATTAACGAAGAAAAGAGCTCTATTTACAGTCCAGACCAATTCCCGATAATCAAACAAGCATATATATAAATATATATATATATATATATATATATATATATATATATATATATATATATATATATATATATATATATATATATATATATATATATATATATATATATATATATATATATATATATATATATATATATATATATATATATATATATATATATATATATATATTCCATTTGGGACTTGACAACTTTGAAATTTCACTGCGAACGCACCCTTAAGCCAATCACCGAACTGTCAACGTCAAAACATTCAGTAAAGTCAACATTTCCATCAAAGTACACGAACGAGCAACGTTTACAAATAATTAAAATTTACTACCAAAATTTGGAGTCGGTGATTGCAACTTTAAGAGCGTTAACGCCAATTTTTGGTCGTAATTCTCGTCTCAGTAGACGAGCAATTCATAGTCTAGTGAAAAAATTTGAGTTAACATATTCGCTGCTGGATGTTCCCGTGCCAGTGAGACAACGGGTTGGTCGAAGTGGCCAGAATATTGCTGCCGTTCAAGCGTCCATCTCAAACGAACCAAAACAGTCGATTTCACGGCGTTCTCAAGAATTGGGCATCGCTCAGACCACACTATGGCGAATTTTGCGAAAGGATCTTGGCCTGCACCCTTATACTCGTAAGTTAAAGTTAACTCAAGAACTAAAGCCACTCAATCATATGAAGCGACGTACGTTCTCGAATTGGGCTCTATAAATGTTGGAAGAAGATGACCAATTTCATCGCAAAATCATCTTTAGTGATGAAGCGCATTTTTGGATCAACGGCTTCGTCAACAAACAGAATATGCATTATTGGTCAGGTGAAAACCCTCATGGGCTTGAAGAAACATCACTTCATCCACAAAAAATTACTGTTTGGTGCGGTTTTCATGCCGGTGGTGTTATTGGGCCGTTCTTTTTCGTTGATGAAAATAACCGTCACGTTACAGTCAATGGAGATCGCTACAGAGGCATGTTGCAACGTTATTTCTTTGCATGGGCTAGACATTAATGATATGTGGTTTTAACAAGACGGCGCCACAAGCCACACAGCGGGTGTAACGATCGACTTACTGCAATCTAAATTCGGTGAACGTGTTATATCGAGAAATGGTCCAGTCGAATGGCCGCCTAGATCGTGTGATTTAACACCTCTAGACTTCTTTTTATGGGGGTACGTTAAATCATTGGTCTATGCTAACGAGCCTGCGTCGTTAGAGGAGCTCAGAACCAATATTGAAAGAGAGATAGCCATTTCCGTCGAAATGTGTGGGTTCAACGAATCGACCGCTGCAAACGTGCCCGTAGTGGACATATGAATGAAGTCGAATTCCATGCATAAATGTTTTGATTGTACTTCAAGCCGATAGTAAAATTTTCGAAATGTCTCAAATGGGTTGCGTTTTATTTCAAAAAAAAGTTGTCAAGTCCTTAATGGAAGACCCGGTATATATATATATATATATATATATATATATATATATATATATATATATATATATATATACATAGTCTCAGTTTGAATCTGTGATATATTTTTTGGACTTATGTACACACAGTTTCTAAATGTATTTTTTATTAATTAAATATTAAAGCTCTTTGTATATTGTTATTTTATTAGCATTAAAATTTTTGCCATTAGCATTTTGCTCAGTCCTCTGAAGTAAACATATAGCAAAAATTTTATATCTGAAATATTTACGTATTTTTATATTTTAGTATTTACAAACTCAAAAATATATTTACAGCAATTTAACTAATTTTATTAGCAAATTGATGACTAATTATATACTGTCGTACTGTAGTTAGATAAGATTTGACCCATAATTTTTTTATATGTAACTGCAATTATGCCACAAATTTGCACAAGGGAAGCACATTTTTTTTACTTACACATAACCGAACTGGTACCATTACAAATTATGCAGCCGTCAGAAAAGCTATAAAATTGTAAAATGTAGGCTCTTTAGCCCACTGCTTCAGATAAGCTGGCTTTTTTTTAGGTAAATTCGACTTTATTCATCAATATAGTCTCTCTCAAGATCGATACAATCAGTCCAACGCTTTCTAACATTTCCATACCTTTCTTGCAGAAGGATTTGTCTATGCCTTCAAAATAGGCCTCAGTTCCGACGATAACTTCTTCCTTGGAGTCAAATTTCTTTCCCGCGAACATTTTTTTGGTGTCTACAAATAGATAATAGTCGATGGGAGTCAAATCTGGAGAACACGGTGAATGAGGAAGCAGTTTAAACTTCAGTTTATGCAATTTTGCCATTGACTTGTGACACGATGCATTGATGAACGAGCACTTTTTTCTTGTTCATTTGAGGCCGTTTCTTTGCGATTTCTGCCTTCAAACGCAGCAATAACTTTATATAATATTCACTATTGATGGTTTTTCCCTTCTCAGCATAGTTGATGAAAATTATTCCATGAGCATCTCAAAAAACAGAGGCCAAAACCTTCCCAGCCGACTGTCTTTGGTCGCTTCGGGCGGCGTTCACCGGCTCGGCTGTTGTCCACTCAGCGGACTGCGGATTTGATTCCGGTGTATAGTGGATCCATGTTTCATCCATTGCCACATATCGCATGAAAAAACCGTTTTTATTACGCTTAAACAGGTCCAAACAGCGCTCAGAATCAACATGTTGTTTTTGGTACACTGTGAGCAAACGCGGTACCCATTTCAAACAGAGCTTTCTCATGCCCAAATGTTTATGGAAAATATGACCAACACGTTTTTTTGTTATCTTTAGGATATCAGCTATTTCACGCAATTTCACTTTATGGTCATCCAAAACAATTTTTTTTAATGTTTTCCGGCGTAACCACCACATTTGTATTTATACGACCGCGTTTAAAATCAGCATGCCAGTAAATGATGAGTATTTCTTCCCATCAAAAAACAGTGCTTAATCAACACACGAAATTCGATTTTTTTCATTGTTTTGAAAATATCAAAAGGAGCGTCCCTAAAGCCCCTGTAACTTATAAACTAATCGTCCAAATGTCATGAAATCTTGACGCGTATCGTTTGAAGGTTGGTACTTCCTAAAAATCATATGGATTTTTTGAAAAGGGCGACATCTATGTGGCAGACCAAAAACTTTTCAGCCTACGTATTATGTATATTCGGTTCAATGTAAAACAACTGAAAACAGACAATAGCTCATATACTCTCTTATTCGTCAGTCCATCTCGAGACGCGTTTCACCTTATTACGGCTCAGCAGTCAGTAAAGGCCAATAATGGCTAGATACAACGAATTGAACCACAGAAAAGCTGCAGCCATACATGCTGACAGAGTACTCAGTAGAGCACTTCATCGCAGGCAGCGCGATTTTTCAAGTGATCTAGTTTAGATATATGTGTTGCAATGTAAAATAACTGAAAACTTACGAAGGTGCATATTTCAGCAGTCTACCGACTATACTGTTATATATATATATATATATATATATATATATATATATATTATATATATATATATATATATATATATATATGTATATACATATATATATGTTATATATATATATATATATATATATATATATATATATATATATATATATATATATATATATATATATATACATATATATGTATATACATATATATATATATATATATATATATATATATATATATATATATATATATATATATATATATATATATATATATATATATATCAGGTGGCGCATAAGTAACGCTATGATTTATTTAATGAATAACTTTTCTCTTTCTGATTTTATTTAACGTAGGCGTTCATTAGAATTTAGAATATAGTTTGGGAATATGTTCACATTTTGTTTTGAAGATAATATCTTTCAAATGGTGCCCATTGTTTGCTTCGACCTGACGTGCTCTTTCCAGAGCATTTCCCATAACTTTTCTTAGAATTTCAGGTCCCAGCGCCCTCACTTCTTCTCGGATATTCGCCTTAAGCTGTTGAATGGTTCTTGGCTTATTGGCATATATCTTACTCTTTAGGTAACCCCAAAGAAAAAAATCGGGAGCCGTTAAATCGGGCGAACGCGGTGGCCAGTTAAAATCAGAAAAAACGCGATATTATTCGATCGGCAAAAATTTCGCGCAGGAGAGCCATAGTTGGACGAGCTGTGTGAGCTGTGGCTTCATCTTGTTGGAACCACAATTCTGGATTGTTCTCTACCTCGGGCCTTAAAAAATTTTCAATCATGATCTTTTCTGAAGTTATTCCACATCATACTGTGCATTTAAGTGGGTGCATTTGATGTTCAACAATTATTCTTGAATTTTGGGTGCCCCATATTCTGCAATTTTGTTTATTCACGTGACCATTGAGGTGGAAATGGGCCTCATCGCTCATTATGAGTTTGTGAATAAACTCGTTGTTTTCTAGGCACAATTCTTGCAAACGGCGACTATATTGAATGCGTCTTTGTGCATCATTTGGTTTTAACTCATGAACCAATTGAATCTTATATGGGAAAAGGTGTAAATTATGTAAAATTCTTTGCAAAGACCGCCTAGACATCACCAACTGCTGAGAACGTTGCCTGGTAGAAGTTTCGGGGTTTTTTTCAATACTTGCTTGCATCCGAGCAATGTTCACATCATTTCGAACTGCACGAGTACAATTCACACCATTCAAGACTAACGTAAATCGCTTTTTTTGCACACGCATCGCTCCTGTAGTGCTTTAAGGATTTCCCTGCAGCACGTGTGCTATGCCCATAAAAAAAAACTCCAGCCATCAATGTAAATCGTTTTAGTTTCTATCACTGCTTGCGAGGATTTTCTTTAGAATGCAAGCAAAAAATCTTCCAAAATAAAGTAACCATAACATAAACAAAAAATGATAATAAAATTAAAAAAAAAAAACTAAAACACATTAAGGAGACTGAATCTTCACCTTGATAAAGACAAGACAACAAATTTTGTCAGTAGCAAATACTTAAAGATATGAAAATTACAATGAATATTGGGCGGTTACTTAGATAATAGCAAAAAATATTTAAAACTTATCTAAATGATTGGTATGACCAAACAAATTAAGACTGCAATATCTTCTTGAAACAAAGCATCCAGAAAATAAGTTCTAGTCAATAGCAAATATGGAAGAGGTTCCAGTTGAAGATAATAAAGTTAGTAAACAGGGAAAAGGAGAGCTAGTTTCAAAAGGCAAGTAACTTAGAATCAATTTGTAGTTAAAGAGAGGTATTACAGCTAAAAATAGCTTATACTACATTTAAAGTAACTTCACTTTTTTTTAATTTGTTTAGCTAAATAACTATTATATTTTACAACACATTTTATTTAATTAATAGTATGAGGACTACCTTCTTATAAATAACAGATTAATTAAATTAATACCGAGTATATTATTTAAATGTTAACTCTCAAAAATGCATAGATGGGATCAAGAAACCTTTTTGTTTCGCTGGGTTTAGATTTCATCTAAAATTTGACGCATTTATTTTTTTTTGTTAACATTTAAATATCTCTTAAACCATTCTAAAGTTAGTTTCAATTTCAAGAAGTCTTTATTCATTCAAAATTTGTGTAATATACATGGACTTTTCAATGTTTTCTAAGTGGTATAAATACAATATAATATAATATTCATTCATACGCTAACCTGTTGGTTGGCCGATGTTTTGCCATGTAGTTTACCAATGTATTGTTTTACATTGTTTGTTTCTTTGTTTTCAATTTTTTTTTTCACGAAGATATTAATTTGTTCTATGCGAGCTAAAGTTCTTCGTTGTTTATTGTTACTTATCTGTACTTAGTTAGTTTTTGTCTTCGTTGAGAAAAATTAAATAAAAAAACTCAACTTGACTTTAGCAGGTACATGTGTATGCCGGTGGCGTTGCTATAAGGTCATTTTCACCCACTAATACATCCACTCATTTATCTCTCTCATTTTTTCTTGTTATTATATTTATAAATTTACATATTTACAATTGTATTTATAATACATTTTTACATTTTTTTTTATTTATTTTGTTTGCACTGCACTATATGGTTTTATGTGTTTTAATTTTATGAACTAAACCTAGTTGCTATTTACAATTATTTGGATGAAGTGTTCTGTTGAGTGTCTTCGTTGCTCCTATATGCATTTTAACCAGTCCAAAGTACTACGGAATGCAGCCTCGTATCACCGATCAAGCGCCAGCAGTAATCGACGGACGGCACGCACCCGGTGATGGAGCGTCGCATATTTGCGCATATAAATTGAACTGGTATTAATTTTATTCAGCTGGGTCTTCAGAATAGATCGGCAATCTAAAATACATAGGTTTATGTATTGGGTTGTGAGCCTCACGCGTTGTTCTTATGTCGTGTGTCAGTGTGCGTATTGTACCTGTAGGATTTATCCAACGTTTCAGTTACATATTGTCTTATTTTTTTAGTTAAGTCATGTAAGTCGTCTATTCTGGTATAGCGGCCCGCAGAAGCTACACATCTAAGAAGTTTATTTTCTTTTTTTTTGTATGCGTGCGGCCTGTGTGTTTGATACGCTGCATTAAAGTGGAGCAGCATACATTGGCGTAGGCCGTATTATCTGTTTATAAATCACAAGTTTATTCTGCAGACTCAGCTGGGAATTTGGTGCAATTAGGGCGTACAGATTTTTCATAGCAACGAAGGCTTTTTGTAAAATGTAAGCTACATGCAAATGAAACCTTAATCTTGTGTCTATAAGGATATCCAGGTACTTCAGTCGATTCCTGAAGGGTACCTGAATGTCATTTATTTAAATTGGCTGGTGCATTATTAAATTCGTGAATTTTTTGGTCAGGATGATGCCTTCGTATTTATTGTCGTTTAACTGAATTTTCAATTGCCTTAGGCATCTGACATGTTTTATATATAAAAAGTTATTTTCAAAAATTATGATTATGTATTTTATAATTTAAAAATATTGAAGCTTCGAATGACAAAAAATATATCATCTGCAGCTTGTTATCAAACACAAAAAAGGAAGGCACTTCTTAAATACAGCTAATCAGGTCTAAATACTTGCTTGTTAGTTTTACGTTAAAATAAATAGGTCTGGCAGTACATTACTCTACTAGAATAACTATGATTTATATCTTTCTTAAAAAAGTGGTTAATATAATTGTTAAAGTTTTCCATTAAAGTTTACCAAAATTATTATGTAGCTTTAAAGATCTTAAAGCCTCTGTGGCAATCTTTGCTGTATTTTAAGCTCCAATGGTAACATAGTTTACACAAATATCAAGGGAGATTTCGATTCAGTTCTCTTCAAAGTGATGTTCGCCAGAGCAATCTTTAGTTGAACTTTTTAATGGTTCGTTAAACTAGAGCCCCAATTCTTTCCAAATTATCATTTAAATATATTTAAAAATAATATAACGTAATTAAGAATTCACGAAGTATAAGCAAATGAGATCTATTTGGACTACTAATTGTATTTATAAGTATGGAAATGCCCTTTTTTCTCCTCTACTTTAGGTTAGAAGCTTATACTATTCCCTTTAAACAAGGAAAAACCGAACTTTAAAACTACTTGAAGGTACAAATATTAACCACTCAATTTAACAAAGCAATCTAATACTTGTAACATACATTTTCTACATTTTAGTTAATAATTACTTTATTGTTTTATTAGCAGAATAAGTGAGATTCATTTACTTACGTAAATATAGGATAAACGTCGAGCAAGTATCATAGATTAATAATGAATGCATTGAAAATATAAGATTCAGGTTAAGAATTAGCTAAGAAATACAGCATAAAAACTTTTTTTTTGTTTAGTTTAACACATTGAAGCTAAAAATAATTGTCATTAATCTTAAGCAACATAATAAAATCCAGCTTTGCCTTTTTTTAGTGTTCCGTACGGAACACTTATAAGATCACTTCGGTGTCTGTCCGTCTGTCTGTCCGTCTGTCACACCCGATTTTCTCCGAAACTACTTGTCATAGAAAGTTGAAATTTGGTAGCAATATAGGAATTGATGGCCTCATCAGAGCCATGTAGTTTTGAAAATTAAATTTTGACTTAAGGGGTTAGTTTTGGGGGGTGAAATCAGAAATGAAAAAAAAAATTTTTTACTAGGTAATCGAGTGTGGTGTCAAATGAAAGCTTGTGAAAACACGAGTAAAAAAATATATATATAATATAATACTTGCGCTTACTTTTCCTTGTATTATTTTTAAAAAATCGCGAAAAATCGGTGTCCACCCGCCTTATCTCGGAAAGTACTTATCAAAAAATTTTGAAAAAATTCTGGAATATTCTCCACGGGGTGTAGATTGAACGAAAATTATCACGAGTGCATTACCTGTAATAATTTATCTGTTATATAAAAAAACAGAAATTTCAAGGTCATCAATTTTCAGTAAAGATTGGAATAAACTTTGTTGAAAACTTATTTGGGGTGTGTTTTGTGAAGTCACTGATCATTTTATATCACCGTAACAGAAATTTTGACTTAAGGGATTCGTTTTGAGGGGTGAAATCGGAAGTGAAAAAAAATTTTTTTTATTAGGTCATCGAGTATGGTGTCAAATGAAAGCTTGTGGAAACACGAGTAAAAAATATATATATAATGTAATACTTGCGCACACTTTTCTTCGTATTACTTTTAAAAAATCGTGAAAAATCGCTGTCCCCTACGTTATCTCGAAAAGTACTGATCAAAAATTTTTGAAAAAATCCTGGAATATTCTCCACGGAGTATAGATGAACGAAAAGTATCATTACCTTTAATAATTTATCTGGTATAGAAAAAAAACAATATTTCAAGGTCACCAGTTTTGAGTAAAGATTGAAAACAAACTTTGTTGAAAACTCATTTGGGGTGTGTTTTGTGAAGTCACTGATCATTTTATACCACCCTAACAAAACTTTTTATTTCAAAAACAATCAACGTACGGAACACTAATTGTGCACTTGACCGGTTATTTTATATTACTGTGCATTAGTTCATGAAAAATATCAATTTTTGTAGCACGTCTCAAAACGTAAACAACATTTAATCGCTGTAAGAACTCCGTCTCTCTCATTCAAGCAATAAAACTGCTATGCCAATACTATAGTGGTGCATTACTTTTCAAAAATTACATTGTCCAGTGAATTAAAATTATGTTCAATTTTAATAAAAATGAGTAATATATGAGTCTCCAATTGACTCGCTTTTAATAAGTCAGTCAATAAGTTTTGAAAGCGGAAATGAAACAACATGAATTAATAAGTCGAAATACATTTATTCTTCAGTATAATCTACCTGAAGCTCAATATATTTTTTTCAGCGATTTTTCAATTCATTTACCCCAATTCTGAACTGGTTTTTCGGAAGACTTTTAAAATACCCATCTACAGATCACCTCATCATTTGTTAAAAAATGCTTCTTACATAGAATTCTTTTGAGGTTTGGGAACAGATAGAAGTCAGATGGAGCCAAATCTGGCCAGTAGGATGGATGTTCCAACAATTCGTAATTTAATCCGTTGCTAAAGCACCTCTGTGTGCAGGTGTGCAGGGGTGTCCCAATCGGAAACGGCGCATAGGGCGAGCATCGAAATTGCTCCCTTCGCAAATTATCTAAATATAAAATAAACAGATACACTAAATAAATCAGTCATAAATCTTATTTCCTGCTTTAGAACGAAAGTGCACTTTTAATAGTTTTAAACTTATAATTGCACCTTCCTTGCCTTCTGCGACGCAAATAGATTTATAACATTTTCGAAATCTGTTTCTACGGTTTCTTCTCGCTCTACACTGAGCAAAGCTAGGTCGCATAACCTTTTTTGACCAATTGTAGCCCTCAAATACGAAAGTATTAGTTTTAGCTTACTGAAAGATAGCTCGCAATTTGCGATGAATATTGAGTATAATCTGAATTGAAAGATTCGGAAAGAGGCTATCATCTCCCTACTGAACAATGAATTCAATTTTGATTTTTATGTTTAATAGTTTGTGAATTTTGTTCCCCCGTTCGAATGGCGCTCAGGGCACGTGCCCTACTTGCCCCACCGTAGGTACGCCACTGCAGGTGCGTTGTCATGGTGAAAGATGATTTTTTCTTCAGCACACCGGGCCTTCTCTCATGAATGTTCTCATCCAGCTGGTCCAAAAGGTTGCAATAATACTCTGCTGCGATTGTTTTACCGGTTGAAGGTAATCAACTAACAAAATGCCTCTTGCATCCCAGAAAACTGATGCCATAATTTTTTGGACAACTTTGACCACTTTGGCTACTTTCGAGCTGAACAAACAGGCTATTGGGGTTGTTTAGAAAGTTTCTCTCGAGTATGTTTTTCTTCCGATGTTAGCAAAATGCGGCACCTATCTTGTGAATAGCTTCCTCATATCCAAAACATTAGTTTTGATTTCATGAACTGATCCATGTGAGGCGCCTATAACCTCAGTTAAATCATCCATGGTTAACCGACGGTCTTCCATTACCATATCTTGTAGTTGCACAACAATTTCTTCAGATGTTGCAGTTTTTGGACGTGCTGAACGTGGATCATCAGTCGCGCTTGTACGACAACGTTTAAACTCTAGAGTCCATCTATGAACAGTTGGGAATAAAGGAGCAGACCGCTTTAATATTTTTACCAAATTTGCATGGATTTCAGTTGCCAATAAACCTTCCAGAACAAAGAATTTTATCACTGCACGATATTCGATTTTTTATATGTTTAAAAAATACTCAAACACATCTAATTTAACCAGCTGATAAACAATGAATGACTTGGCAGATCGACTTGAAATTTAGAGTTTGTTCATATGACAGATGGAGCTTCAAAATGGTGTCCAATATTTGGGTCAAGTAATGCTCCATAGGTGTCGCTTTCAAAACTTATTGGACGATATATAAAACATGAGTTAAAATTTGAATAGAAATATATCGATTTAATGTGCGGGACAAAAAATTGTTCATTCCTGTTTGTATTTTATATTGTAACTAGCAGTGCCCGAGGCTCCGCTCGCGTGGACTTGATCCACTACTATCGTCACTGCTTATTCCTTATGTTACCTAACGTAATAAAATATCTGCCATTATTTCCCCTTATCTCCCATTATTTCTCCTTATCTCTACACAATTTCCATTATCTAGGCTTATCTCTGCTCACCTCCTTTTATTTCTCCTTATCTCCCAGTATTTCCCCTTATCTTCCATTATCTCACCTTATCTCCCATTATCTAGGCTTTTCTCGCAATATTTCTCCTTATCTCCCATTATTTCTCCTTATCTCCCATTATCTCACCATAACTCCCATTATCTAGACTTATCTCTGTTTATCTTCCATTATTTCTCCTTACCTCCCATTATTTATACTTATCTCCCATTATCTCACCTTATCTCCCATTATCTAGGCTTATATCGAATTATATAGAATATATGTATAAATTTATAAAAACACGTAAATCGGATAAGTGGTTCTCCAATAATAAGCGCACTAACGGACAGACAGACAGAGAGACGTTGCATTTTATATATATTATAGATATAGATTTATATTATTATATAACCTGGCCAAAGAATATATGTATGAATTTAAAAAAGACACGTAAATCGGATAAGTGGTTCTCGCGTGATAAACGCACTAATGACAGACAGAGAGACATTGCATTTTATATATATTATAGATTATAGATATTCTCTGCTACATAATATTGTTCCATATTTCATGGTTTAGGCTGTGCATTGCAAGAGAACCCGCTAGCGACAAACTTTTTTCCGACTTCATTCACTATTATCGTCACTGCTCATTCCTTATGCTACCTATCGTAATAAAATATAGCCTATAATCTGGCCAGAGAACATATGTATATTTAAAAATAAAAAGTACGTAAATCGGATAAGTGGTTCTCCAGTGATAAGCGCACTAACGGACAGACATACAGACAGACAGACAGAGATACGTTGCATTTTTATATATATTATATAGATAAATTTATTAAAATATTTTCAGGTCCTAAATTTGGATGTCGACATGTCCAAATCATAATACTTAGTTTAGGCTTATTGGTTGGTATGGGTTCTAGAACAAATTTATCAGTAGCTATTGTGGCTATGACTGATAACACAACAAGTCAAAATCCCGCTGTTCCTGTAAGTTATTTTTTGTATGTAATAGCATAATAATGAGTTTATTACTGCAATTTTTTAAATCTTAGACATATGACTGGAATAATACGAGCATAATTTTGTCATCTTTCTTCTGGAGCTATATCACTCTTCAAATAATAGCAGGATATTTGGGCAAAACTTATGGGCCAAAGTATTTTCTTCTAGTTGCGCTTTCCATCAATTTTGGCGCAAGCGCATTAATTCCATTAGCTGCTGCAAAAATGGGATCTTCAGGAGTGATGATTTGTAGAATTTTACAAGGATTTGGCCAAGGATTCCTTTTTCCTTCGTCAAATGTTGTAATGGGTAGATGGATACCAGAACAAGAACGGGCTACCTTATATAATATTGTCTCAACTGGTAAGTTACCTGAATCACCTGAGTTGTGTAAAATTAAGTTTGAAAAGACGACTGCTATTTTGTTTTATAGGTGGCACAATTATGTTGTTTTCATATATTTTTCTTACCTGTCTCTTATTATTACTGAGTGAATATACAATATCTTGTCTTTAAAACTAATATAACCCAATATATAAAAAAAATGTTAGAGAGTAATCTTTAATATTGAAATGTGTTTTTTCATTAAAATGATTCATACAAATTAAATCGGTAATAATTATACGCTGAGTGAGGAAGAATTGCATTGCCTAGAAACGATAAAATCCCGAGTCGATTTTATATGCCTTATTCCAAACATTGACGATCCGAAAGACTAAAGTCACAGACTTAAAATCACGGGTATCATATTTTACATATTTCCTACATCATAGTACCTTCTCCCAAAGTTGAACAAATCATTTGTGCAGCTTCATATTTAGTTTTTTTCTTCTTCTTCTTATATTGCTTCATCCGGACATTAGCGATTAGTAGAGCTATTCTAACTTTATTAGCAGCAATATGAAAAAGCTGTATTGAATTGAGACCAAACCAGTCTCGTAGGTTTTTCATCCAGGAGTGACGTCTTCTGATCGGCCCTCTTTTTGCTTCAAGCTTGTCTTGAAGTATCAGTTGCAACAGTCTATACTGGTTGTGCCCCATAATGTATCCAAGGTATTTCAATTTGAGCTTTTTCAGCGCCCAGGTCAGTTCCAGACCCTTTCCCATTCTCCTGAGCCCCTCGTTATTAATTACATGTTTTGTCCAGGGAATTTTCAGGATATAGTCACATTTCGAAGGCATTTATTTTCCTCATTCGTTGATCGTCCACGATCGACTCCTTAAAGCAAAACTAAGAACACATAGCAGCGCGACATTCTGATCCTTAGTTGCAGACTCAGATCTTTCCAAGAGAATAAAGTCCTCATTTGAAGGAATGTCACCCTGGCCTGTTCGATGTAACATCTAATTATTTTGCATTCGAAATTCTCTGCTTACCCGATGCCACCACTTCCAAAGATGTATTTTGAGGTTATGTAAATTGCAGCATAGCTTAAAGTGCTGATTGTGTTTCTTATACACAAAATGAGCGGAAAATCGTTTCAATTTGAAACTAAATTTTGTGGTGCTTTTTTCAAAGGTACCGAACTAATTTATAAAACTATATATATATATATATATATATATATATATATATATATATATATATATATATATATATATATATTAGTAGTTACTAAATGCAAATGTTTACGTACAGATTAACTAACAAAAATTTCTGCTTGGTTAAACTACTATCACATGGTAAAAAATTTATTAATGATCACTTGATTATAATTTGTAAGTTCTTTCCGTGAACTAATAGGCGCTAAGTACTAGTAGATAAAAATGTGAGAGAAATATAAGAATATTGTTGTTATGGAAAATTTGAAATGTTTTTCTTTTTAGTAGTTTCAAAAAAGAATTATACTAAAGTACTTTTTCATTCACGAAGAGAATCTATACATCGGATTTACTTATGGAATATTTTAGATAAGCAAACTATTTAATCAAAAGCTCGCGAACTGAGCATTTATTATTATCATTATTTCGTAGTAATTTGACTATGATGCAATTGTCATCAATTTATCTGTACAAGTTTAAAAAATGTTAATGAAATAATTGGTTACGAATTAAGATATGTTATTGAAAAAATAAATTTAACTTTCCACTAGGTATCTCTTATAACTAGATTATTTTTTTGTCTCCACGACAGGATTTTTTTTCTGTCCTACAATAATTACCGATGTGATAAATAAAAGCAAATTAATCTTGCTAAAATTACATAATAAGAAGATTTTTTTATTTTATAAAATAATTTGAAAGTAAAAGAGATCATTGCTAAGGGTTTAATTATAATTGTTGTTTCATTAACATTTGAAGTATGGACACAACAACTAAGCAACTTATCTTAAAAACTTTTTCCAATTTAATACGTCTCCGAGTTTATCCTTTCCTAATTATTAATTAGGCCTGTCTTTATTTATCAAAGATGGAGAAAAAATAATCTGTTTGAACGAATTTGTCAAGACTGCTCATTAACGATAAAAGATAAGTGAATAATAACCCCAGAGCTGTAACCATGCTATGAAACAAAATGATAGTCGCCAGTATTGGTTTCCGATGCAAAATTTAAACTATAAAACGATCTTATATTTGCTTTACAACGGAAATAAGCCGTTAAATAATTAATGTACGTCGTTAAAAGTTATATTTATATATTCAAAAATAAAATCTACTATAGATTCCTGTAATTAAGTTGTAGTTTGGCACGTTGGAGCGCTATTTTTATAACGTTTCTTTTGCGGCCCTATTTTGCTCCTTATGTATATCTTAATTTTTGAGATTGGATTGAGTGGATATTGATACTGATAGAGCAAAAAATTAGATATAACCTTGTTCGTTTTGGTTGGAGATATTATGGATAAGAGATAATTTTTGTACGTCTTTTGAAAATAGTCTCTATGGTTGTTTAAAACTTGGTTGTATAGATTTGGGCACCATTTATTGTAGAATAAAGAGATTCTAAGTTCAGCTCTAAAAATGAAAAAATACTGAAAAGTTAATTAGTTGTTGAAATAAAATAAATTTAAATATAGAAGGGTATATATATTAACAAAATAAAAATTCCTGCCTTTATTACACTCTTAAAAATTACTTCTACTAAATAAAAATCCCTTAAGCTAGAAGAGAATACACTATTGCTTAGAGTCTTTAAATTAGGATTATTAAGTTTTTAATAAAAGGATTTATAAAACACGATATTAAAAGTTTGTGAAATTAACTCTGTGGATTACACGTGATGAATAGTCGTTGGAAACACACTTGTAGACAGGAAGTGAGATATTTAGACTGGTGTACTACTGACTTACTGATTGGTTTCTCCTCGTGGGTTTTCCATAAGTTACTTGGCCTCTCCTGGTGAGATTCTCATAAAAATATTGTCTCAGCCACTACCATCCTATTCTCATTTGGGTAGCTAAACACTTTTTGACCCGAAATGCCTGAGGATGAGCAGGATATTTCAAGAAAGGAAAAAGACCTTAAACTTGAGAACTAAAAACCGACACCCACTGGGTGATAAAAAACGTTACTGCACTACTGCATCACTGAAAAAAAACCACTCTGGCGTGCTGGAGAAGAAAGCCACTAAGGTCTTCTGGCGAAAAAAGCCACTACGGCATTCTGGTGGAAAAAAGCCCTTAAAAATTCGAAATGGCTGCTTAAATATCTTTGTCCCTTCCCCTTGGGTCACTTCCGACACCCAAATCGCGACGCATTCAATGCGAACTAAATAAGTCAAGTCGGCAACACTCGTTACACACTGCCGGTTTAAATTAAATTGCTCAAAAATTTAAATCACTGTTTTAAGCTACACTGCTCAAAAATTGAAATCACTGCAATAAATATAAAAATGTAATAAAACATAAATTATAGGAAGAAAAACAGTGTCGTAACATAACCTTAAAATCTAAGAAAAAATGAATGTTACAGAGTAAAGAGGATGTTCTTAGTGTCTAATTATTTTTAGTTAAGATCCCATATGTTTATAGCTTAGACTAAAGAAATATGTTATTAATTTGTATAAAACCATATAATTTAATGTAAATTTTATACGCAAAAAATAGTCGGCAGCTGGGGTAGCAGAAACGTCCCTGTAATATATAGTATATCGAATTTACCAGAAGTTGTGCTAATAGAATAAGCACTTTTAGAATTTTTACTCCTTCTAGAAATACCCATTTTTTGTTGAATAGCCTTCATGCAAGTGAATAGTTCATATAACATAATTCTATAGTTCATGTTTATAACCTTGTCTCAAGCACTAAACAGACACGTAACTACTGTGTTACGTCAATTTTGCGATAAAGATAAATATTGTTTTTATTAAAAAGAACAATAGCAATATAGTAAGTTAGATATGCTTAGGTGAGATTACGTTAAGTGTTTCTAAGTACTTAAATCAATTTATTGCTAATAATTGGTTTTAAATATTATTAAAATTTGAAAGTCAAGTATCTTAATAATAATCTAGCAATAGTTTTATAATGATAAAGCTAGTTATTCGCTGACCCAAATAATATATACATCTGAAATTATTGCAGCCAATCGTTTAGAAAATTAAAAG
Source organism: Pachyrhynchus sulphureomaculatus (assembly GCA_019049505.1). Classification (NCBI taxonomy): domain Eukaryota; kingdom Metazoa; phylum Arthropoda; class Insecta; order Coleoptera; family Curculionidae; genus Pachyrhynchus; species Pachyrhynchus sulphureomaculatus. The sequence goes on along the minus strand of CM032455.1, from coordinate 126,373,305 downwards.
TCAAAGTTGAAAATGTTTCTAGAAATGTCATTTATGGAAAATTCACTAATTTCCAGAACATGATAATAAAATTTCTTTATTTAAATTATAGGTGTACCAATTGGTGTAATATTAAGTACACTGTTAACTGGTTTTATTTCTTCAAGTTGGTGGGGTTGGCCAGCCTCATTTTACATAATATCTTCGGCAGGATTTGGCTGGTGCATTCTTTGGTTTTTCTTCGCTGAAAATAGTCCCGCTTCTCATCCCAGGATTACACCTGAAGAAAGGGCTTATATCCAGTCCTCTTTAAAACAAGAAGATAATTTAGTAAGATTTTTATTTTGAGCATTTTAATCGGGCAAGTTGTAAGGAAAATATGGAAATTAAAAATTGATATTGAAGTATTGAAGATATTTTAGAATAAACCTTTTACATAAAAAAGAATAAGGGGAAATTTTTATTAGAATGAATATCTATCAAACTGTATGTATGTATGTAAGTATATATATATATATATATATATATATATATATATATATATATATATATATATATATATATGTATATATATGTATATATATATATATATATATATATATATATATATATATATATATATATATATATATATATATATATATATATATAGGCTGCAGTCTAAGATAGAAATAATTGTTAAGAATTTGGATTTTTTTATTTCAATAGCGCATGTGTCAACCTTTATACGAGGAATAATAGAAAGAAACAATGCAATATAGGTTTCGGAAAATAAAATATAAAATGATAGAATAATTGGATGGAAAAAAACATTTTGTCCATGTGTTATTCGTCTGGTGCAGAACGATTTGTTAGCGATTGGTATTTTTCTAATTCTAATTTAAGGATGTAACTGTATATGGAACTGAGTCCCTCAGTGTCACTTTTTTATTCATGGCGTAGGGTTCCCGGTTAATATGGGCCATTTCAAAGGAAATTCGTTTGTAGTAAGAATCAGAGCGATCCAGGACCTCAGTCTCATCCCAGCTCATTCGATGGTCATTGTTAATGACATGTTGTGCTAAAGCACAAGATTGTACATTACGTCTGCAGTCACTTTTGTGTGATGTAATCCTACCCTTTAAATTTCTGGAGGTTTGACCTATGTATACCTTATTACAATTGAACACGGTATTTTGTAAATTACGTTCCAATTTTCATTTTTTAGGAGAGGAGTCTTGGTTTTGGTGTACAGTTTAGAAATAGTTTTAATTCGCCTTTTAGCAATTTTAAAATCAAACGGTTTAAAAATATTAATAACTCTATCCGTAAAATTGTCAATATAAGGAAGAGAGAAATATAAATTTTGATTGTTTAATAGAGGACTGATTAAGATGAATTTCTTGGTTTTTACTTTGTATTGAGCGTTGTGAAGTAAGTGTTTGAGGTTGTGATTGATATGTTTTTATATTTTCTGGGATGTTATAAGATGTACTAAAAAGGAATTTATTAATTAGGAAGGATAGGAATTGTCAAGTAGAAAGCCCTTAAGTTTTCTGAGAGACTCATCTCTGTAATCTGGGTGGGCTAATTTGACTGCTCTAGTTTTAATACCTAGTTTGAGGTTTATTTTGGATCTCATTGGGTGGTATGAGGAAAAACTTATAAATCTGTTCCAGACAATCACTAACCAAGGAACTTATGCCCTTCCATATACCTTTTATTAAACGGTATATTGATGACCTCATCCTGACAGTACCAAATGGTAGAATTAATGTAGCACTGGATATTTTTAACTCCTACAACCAGCATAGTCAATTCACCAAAGAAAAAGAATCAAACGGTGGCATTCCTTTCTTGGATATGTTGGTAATCCGTTCGGATGACAACGTTCTAAGAACTAAATGGTACAGAACACCATACTCCTCAAACAGATTTATAAGTTTTTCCTCACATCACCCAATGAGATGCAAAATAAACCTCATCCTAGGTATGAAAACTAGAGCAGTCAAATTAACCCACCTAGATTACAGAGATGAGTCGCTCAGAAAACTTAAGGGCTTTCTACTTGACAATTCCTACTCAGTTCATTTAATTAATAAATTCCTTTTTAGTACATCTTATAACATCCCAGAAAATATAATAACATATCAATCACAACCTCAAACACTTACTTCACAACGCTCAATACAACGTAACATCGAAGAAATTCATCTTAATCAGTCCTCTACTCAATTAAACAATCAAAATTTTTATTTCTCTCTTCGTTATATTGACAATTTTACGGATAGACTTATTAATATTTTCAAACCGTTTAATTTTAAAATTGCTAAAAGGCAAATTAAAACTATTTCTAAACTGTACACCAAAATCAAGACTCCTCTTCTAAAAAGTGAAAATTGGAACGTAATTTACAAAATACCTTGTTCAAATTGTAATAAGGTGTATATAGGTCAAACCTCCAGAAATTTGAAGGGTAGGATTACATCACACAAAAGTAACTGCAGACGTAATGTACAATCTTGTGCTTTAGCATAACATGTCATTAACAATGACCATCGAATGAGCTGGGATGAGACTGAGGTCTTGAATCGCTCTGATTCTTACTACAAACGAATTTTCTTAGAAATGGCCCATATTAACCGGGAAACCTACGCTATGAATACACTCAGGGACTCAGTTCCATATGCAGTTACATCCTTAAATTAGAATTAGAAAAATACCAATCACTAACAGATCATCCTGCACCAGACGAAAAACACATGGGCAAAATGTTTTTTCCATCCAATTATTCTATCATTTTATATTTTATTTTCCAAAAACTATAATGCATTGTTTCTTTCTGTGATCTCCCGTATACAGGTTGACACATGCGCTATTGAAATAAGAAATCCAAATTCTTAACTACTATTTCTATCTTTATTCATTACACTACTTGCCATTTACATAATTTTTCAACTGCAAGCATATCTCAGATCGAAACGAATCAATATCTCCGATCTTTCTCTACCGCATAAAAATTATATCGGTCTATCACACTCCATCTTTACCGCCAAAAATTGAGATTTTTTTGTTATTTTGCTGGTTTACGGCATAGGCAGAGAGAACCAAAGCCATATTTGGCCGTTTTCTGTATTTTCCTTTTAATTATAATATTATGTAGTTAAACAGTATATTGGGGAATGTCCCCTGCTTGCTGCTTGTTTTGTTATAAAAAACCACTTTGGTGAGTCAATCATTTTTCTTTTTTCTTTCTTTTCATGCTTTTTTTTGTGGTTTCTCGATCATATAAATGTACTCAAAAAAAAAAAAATTTCACTTAAAAGTATAAAGAAAAGAGAAAATTTTGTCTTTCCAGATGTCCTGAAAAAGAAATAAATATAATTTCGAAAGCTCGACTATATATGTATATATATATATATATATATATATATATATATATATATATATATATATATATATATATATATACGAGGCTGGTTTGAAAAGTCCGTGCAAAAATAAAAACTACTTATGTGTTTGGGATAAACCTTTTTTATTTTTCGACATAGTCTCCTTTTAGGCTTATACACTTCGTCCAACGATGTTCTAGTTTGTTGATCCCTTCCGAATAATAGGATTTGTCCAAGTCTGCAAAATATCCATTAGTGTCTGCAATCACCTCTTCGTTTCAATAAAATCTTTGTCCCGCCAGCCACTTCTTCAAATTGGGGAACAAATAGTAGTCCGAGGGAGCCAAGTCTGGAGAATAGGGGGGATGTAAAACGAGTTGGAATCCTATTTCCATTAATTTTGCGACCACAACTACTGAGGTGTGTGCTGGTGCGTTGTCGTGATGGAAAAGGAATTTCTTGTAGGCCAATCACGGGCGTTTTTCTTGCAGATGGCTTTTCAAACGGTCCAATAACGATGAATAATATTCACCTGTAATAGTTTTACCCTTTTCCAGATAGTCGATGAGGATTATCCCTTGCGAATCCCAAAAGACAGTCGCCATAACCTTTCCGGCCGAAGGAACGTTCTTCGCCTTTTTTGGTGCAGATTCCCCCTTGGTAACCCATTATTTAGATTGTTGTTTGGTTTCAGGAGTATAGTAATGTATCCATGTTTCATCCACAGTGACGAAACGACGCTTAAAGTCCTCCGGATTCTTCTGGAACAGCTGCAAACCATCCTTGCAACACTTCACACGATTCCGTTTTTGGTCAAGCGTGAGCAATCGCGGCACCCATCTTGCGGATAGCTTTCTCATGTCCAAATATTTATGCAAAATATTATGTACCCGTTCAGTCGAGATGCCCACAGCACTAGCAATCTCACGCACCGTAACTCTTCTGTCATCCATCACCATATCATGGATTTGATCAATGATTTCTGGAGTCGTAACCTCCACAGGCCGTCCAGAACGTTCAGCGTCACTTGTGCCCATATGGCCAGTCCGAAAATTTTGAAACCACTTATAAACTGTTCTAATCGAAGGTGCAGAGTCACCATAATGTTTATCAAGCTTCTCTTTAGTCTCCTGAGGCGTTTTGCCTTTCATAAAGTAATGTTTAATCACCACACGAAATTCTTTTTCGTCCATTTCTTGAAAATCACTCGACTTCCTTGATTCACACGAATGCCAAATACAAAGAAATAGACCAATATGGCTGAAACTTGGTGTGCGTTCATTCAAGAGATGCTACTAACTAAACATGACCTCGATACGCACCGGTGGTGCCATCTCTCGGACTTTGCACGGACTTTTCAAACCAGCCTCGTATATATATATATATATATATATATATATATATATATATATATATATATATATATATATATATATATATATACGTTTTGTGTATTTTCCTTTTAATTATAATATTATGTAGTTAACAACAGTATATTGAGGAATGTCCCTTTATGCTAATGACTGCTTGTTTTGTTATAAAAAACCACTTTGGTAAGTCAATCATTTTTCTTTTTTCTTTCTTTTTATACTTTTTTTGTGGTTTCTCGATCATATAAATGTACTCAAAAAAAAAATTAACTTAAAAGTATAAAGAAAAGAGAAAATTTTGTCTTTTCAGATGTCCTGAAAAAGAAATAAATATAATTTCGAAAGCTCGACTATATATATATATATATATATATATATATATATATATATATATATATATATATATATATATATATATATATGTATATATATATATATATATATATATATATATATATATATATATATATATATATATATATATATATATATATATATATATATATATATATATATATATATATTTATATATATATATATATATATATATATATATATATATATATATATATATATATATATATATATATATATATATATATATATATATATATATATATATATATATATATATATATATATATATATATATATATATATATATATATATATATATATATATATATATATATATATATATATATATATATATATATATATATATATATATATATATATATATATATATATATATATATATATATATATATATATATATATATATATATATATATATATATATATATATATATATATATATATATATATATATATATATATATATATATATATATATATATATATATATATTATATATATATATATATATATATATATATATATATATATATATATATATATATATATATATATATATATATATATATATATATATATATATATATATGTATATATATATATATATATATATTATATATATATATATATATATATATATATATATATATATATATATATATATATATATATATATATATATATATATATATATATATATATATATATATATATATATATATATATATATATATATATATATATATATATATATATATATATATATATATATATATATATATATATATATATATATATATATATATATATATATATACAGTAGAATCTCACAAATTAGAACCACTTTGTGCACCGGGCAGTTCGAATTTCTGGACATTTTTTTTTTTACAGAAAATGATAAAATTATAATAAAACTAGTTATGTAAGCTTTATTTTAACACAAAACAGTTTTTATTTATTAACATTTAATTAATTGAACTTTTAAAAAGTTTTTTAATTATTAGGTATTTAATTGGTTTTTAACATAAAATCAGTAATACTTGTTTGTTTTTTTTTGATTTATTTAAACTGGATACAACTTTCACACGTATGAACACTTCACTTTGACCTTCAGTCATCAACTGACCCAAATTTGTACAAGCATATCAAATTTCACACGCATATGACCGAATTGTACACACCACGAATAACTCGGTGATTCCCCGTTTTATTTTTACTTTAATGAGCGAAAAAAAATAATTTGTAGTGGAAATACAAAAAAAGTAAAAAAACTTCCAGAAATTAGAACCCCCTGTTCTAATTTTAGAGCGTTTAATTTGGTTTTTTTTCGCCTATTTAGTTCAAAATCATAGAAAAAAAAATATTTTCTAGTGGAAATAAAAACAAAAAAAAACAACACTTCCAGAAATTAGAAACCACAGGTTCTAATTTCAGAGCGTCCAATACATTGAAATGGCCGGTTCTAATTTCTGGACGGTTCGAATTTGTGAGATTCTACTATATATATATATATATATATATATATATATATATATATATATATATATATATATATATATATATATATATATATATATATATATATATATATATATATATATATATATATATATATATGGTATATATATATATGGTATATATATATATATATATATATATATATATATATATATATATATATATATATATATATACCATATATATATATATATATAATATATATATATATATATATATATATATATATATATATATATATACCATATATATATATATATATATATATATATATATATATATATATATATATATATATATATATATGTATGTATGTGTGTGTGTGTGTGTTATGAAGTTCACTGCATATATTAAAATGGGTGACTCGTGGGGCCATGTAGAAGCATACTCCATATTTTTTTTTCAAATGCGAAAATTTTTGAAAAATTAAAAAAAACGGGAAAACTGCATTTACCAAATTATTTAAGAATTTGACCCTCTTCTGAATAGCCATTATTGTACGCGTAGATCTGTGTTGCCAAATTTACGATTTTCTTCAATAATTAGGGATTTTTAAATTTTGGGTGCCATTAATATAACAAATCAAAATAATAATAGGTAATACACCATATGTGTAGTAAAAATAATATTTAAACATAATTTCTTATCTATTATATCAAAAGAATTTCCTTGAATACAGGCCAATGAAAGCTCATAATTGACTTGATCATTACGTGATGAAAATCCATCTTATTCAATTCTGATAGTGGAAAAAACGAAACATGTCATGTACTTTTCACCAATATAATAATAAACGAAGATTTTTGCAAATGAAAATCTGAAAAAAAAAGGTTTCTGCTCTCGGAATTGAAGGCAAGTTTGTTGATTCTTGAAGTCATTGCCTCTTAACAAGTCGCTCTGATCTTTAAGTAAAATTAGCTGTTTTATTTTGATGTACCTTAAATAGGCAATTGCTCTCCATATGAAATATCCTAGGTTGTGCGTTACATAATCACTAAACTCATTTAAATCTTCTTATATTTCTTTCTAATTATTTTCTTATTTAGAATTATATATCATAGTCTCGTCTGTCAAGTAATTTTGACATTGAGAAAAGTAATGATAGAATGAACAGTGATCTCAGGTACCTATTCTCTCTCTCTCCAGACTGTTGCATTTTGTGGAAAAGTACTAGTTGTTATACTTCAAGTATATTACACTATTTAAAATAAAATTTGAAGTCTATTGCTATTACAAAAGGAAAATTTTGAAGTCTACTGCAGCTAAGCTAGGTGATAACTACCTATCTATCATTTAATCAATTACCAAGAAAACTATGAATCTAAACTTGGTTTACCTCAGTGCGCCACGTAGTGCTTACAGTAGGCAATGTCTTAGTAGAAATATAAAATACATAAATGTCATTAACAATACAAAAAAATGGAAAGGCATCAGAGAGCCACTGAGGCACGCTTCTCACGTAGTTTTACCACTTACACTACTTACCCCTAAGTCAAAAGCAGCCGGTTGATCCGGTATTTTAATTCAACTATACACGACCAATTTATAATCATCGTGAAGGCACCCTATAAGGCCGCTCCCTGATTTGTCGGTTAGGTATCGTTTTTTTCGGTGTGCTCAGTACGATACCGCACCGACAAATAAGGGAGCGGCCTAAGAAGTGGCTTGTTTCCACGTGAAAAACATTTGATGTTTTTGCTTTCAGCTGTTGATCAAGTTTAGTTACCATACAGTAACTTTCCAAAATATAGTCCTGAAGATCTAAATAATTATGCATGCATATTAAAAACATTTGAATATTTTATTTTTTTATCGAGGGCCAACTTTGTTCATAACAACTGACAGACGCTATAGTAGAAGTAAATGAAATAGTAACAGATGAAATGCCGATTCAGCGAGGAATCAGGCAAGGCTGCGTGCTATCACTGTATTGTTTAACTTATATTCCCAAGTTATCTTCAAGAAAGCATTATGGGAACGAAGTGTTGTCTCAAGTTTTATATGGAGTCCAGACAAGGACGTTCAAGCAATACACTACTAAGAAGCTAAAAGCATTTAAAATCTAGCTTTATCAAAGAATATTAAAAATCCCATGGAGAGCCAGGATCACTAATGAGGAAGTTCTACGAACGATAGGCCCAGAGACAAAATTCTTGACAATCATAAAAGTACGAAAAACATCCTACCTAGGTCATGTACTCAGAAATGACTAATATTCACTATTGCAAACTATCGTGCAGGGAAGAGTTGACGGTAGAAAGGGTGTCGGAATAAAGAAAAATTCTTGGCTGAGAAACATGAGAGAATGGGCCAACATGATAATAGGGGAGTTGTTTCATGTTGCGAGGGACAGAGAAATATTTAGAGAAGTGGTCACCAACCTTCATTAGGAGAAGGCATGGAAAGAAGAAGAAGCTATTGTCTTAAACAAAGCTCAAAGAAATTAAATTTTAGTGCATTAGATGTGTTAAAATTTGTATGTTTTAAGTGATGGCTTAATAAAGTTCGATTTTTAACAGTGTTCCTTTAAAACTTGTATAATTAATTTGTTAGTGTTACGAAGGAATTATTTTAATTGGTGAAAATTGTTATATTTTGTTTTATTAAATTTATTTCTTTTTTATGTTTCTTGAATAATTGGAAATTATCTTATAAGAAATTTTAATGCACTAGATTCTCCTATGGCTTGTTTTAGACAAATTATAGTGAAAAAATTATTTGTCTTAATGATAGGTATTTCCGACGTCTCAATTATGTGAATAAAGTTAAAAGAGGTGACCTATTTGTTTCTGTTTATTCGTTTAATAAAATATTTGTATTTTTCATACGGTTTATTTCTAAGGCCTCCTTCAGTCCTAGTTTATTACCTTTATTTTCTTGGTGTAGTATTTTGAAATTTGGATCAAAAGAGTGATTTTCAGATAATAGATATTTTTTCCGTTTATAAAACTTCTATAGTGTTCATTAATCCATGTATTTAAAAGTTCTACCTGTTTTTCCAATATATATTTTACGACCAGTGTCGCAACTTAATTCATAAACACCTGATTTATTATTTTTATCGGTTCGTTTTTTTAGAATTTTTTAAAAAACTTCCTATTGAGTGTTCTGTTTTGAATGCTACGTTGATATTTTGATGATTACGCTTCTTATTTTTACTGACGGGTTACCATAAAATGTTTCTTTTGTTATTTGGAAAATTTCTGAAATAGCTTGAGTAGTCCATTATGGATAATGAATATTCACCGCTACTCATAGATAACATGGTAAATAAAAAACTCAAAAATAAAGCTATTTCAGAAATTTTCCCAATAAAAAAAGAAAAGTTGCCTTATAAAACTCACCATATGCGAATCATCTATTATCTGAAACTCGCTCTTTTGACCCAAATTTAAAAATATTACACCAAGAAAATAAAGGTTATAGACTAGACCTGAAGGAGGCCTTAGAAATAAAGCGTGTGAAAAAATGCAAATATTTCATTTAAACGGACAAACAGAAACAAATAGGTTCCCCCTTTTAAATTTCAGAGTATTTACTTAATAGTTCTATGGAATTACCTGTCATAAAATTTGTTCATCATTTTGCACCTACTTTAGTTTATATATACCTAATAATTCTGTGTATTATTTATATTTAACAAAGCTACATTGTTACCGAAACGCGTTGTACTGAAAAATAAAAATATTGTGGAAATTTTGTATTTAAATGACCAGTTTTTTGTTGTATTTGATCTTTTAAGGTTATAATCGATTATAAATGAATTTTCGTTAGTTTTGTAAAGTGATAAGTAACTTTTAAATAACATTTTAGACCTCTTGAATAATTTTAAGGTTTTTCAAACGTTGCTTTGGGTTTCGATAATAATTTTAATTTGTAACTTTGTGCGATTTGGAGATAGAGATAAACATAATGAATTCGATTACTATTTTTAGAATTTACCAATACCTTGGAAAAAAATTTTCACTTGCGTTCCATTTTATGCTGTGATGTGTGCTATGACTTCCAGTATATGGTCTTTCTCTGTAATGATGACAGAAACACCAACTTACATGTCAAAAGTTATGAATTTTGATCTTAAGTCGGTAAGAAATTTATTTAATATTTAATTTTTTATGTCATTATTCACACGTTAAAATACAGCGACAAGGGTAAGAAAATCAGTAAATTTTACTAGAAAATGAAGAGAAAATATCAAAACGTATTAGCAGAAATTAGTAAAGTGTGTTGTATAATACTCCCTGTAATTCTTCCAAAGTAAAAACTGTATTTCCTTTCATGTACTGTTTTATACCAAGTAAACCATATACAACATTTTCCTTTGTGCCATTCGTGATTACTGAAACGTAAGAGACTAGGTCGTTTATTGCACCAAATTAAACAGTAATATGTCATCAATCTATCAATATATACACATTAATGTAAAATATCATGTTTAAAATGTACATTAATTTTAACAAATTAATAAAAATGTCTCTTTTAATATACTAACGTCGAGTGAAAAGTCCCGATATTTTCCGAGAGAGGATAGCACAAACAAAAAAAAACATACGATTTTCAATTAGTGTTAACTCTCAGAAGATTCGTGTAAAATTGTCACTAATTTGCGAGTTACAGCTGTTTGAGTGGCGCTAGTTTCGATTTATTGAATAGATATTGCTTTTTGATGGGCAAAAATACAGCCAGCACCCAAGAATAGCTTGAGAAGTCTTATGGCACATTTGCTGCGTCGAGAGCAACTAACATATATGTCGGTGGTTTAGAAAACTTAAATTCGGTCGTACAAGCATTGATGATACACCACATTCCGGACGTCCAAATGAGGGAGTCCCTCCAAAAGATACTTAAAAAATTCCCCACATAGTTCTGGCCAAGTGAAAGTGAGAGAAATACTTGACATTATGGAGATACCAACAGAATGCGCTAGGCGCATGTCGAAGATTCATAACGGCACTGTTTCCGTGTAACGACGGACGAAACATGGATCCACCAATACAGTTTTTAGTTCAACTGGCAGTCCGCGGAGTGGTTGGAATCGCATGAAAGCCGACCGTATCGTCCAAAAATACAAACATCAGCTGGAAAGGTTCTGGCAAGAATTTTTTGGGATGCGCAAGAAACAGATTGACTATCTTGAGAAGAGACGAACAATCATCGAAGACTATTTCTGTTGTTCATTGAACCGTTTGAATGGTGAAATCAAGAGAAAAGGCAGAATTTAACGAAGAGAAAAAGTGCTGTTTCACCAAGGTAATGCACCAGCTCACAACGCCATAAAATCGATAATGAAATTAGACCAATCGGGCTAAGCAATTCTTCCTCATACTACAAGAGCGTAACTTAGCCAACAATCTGTCATGCCAAACAGGATCGAATGCCCTGGTTATATCAAGTGCAATCGGTCGAGATTTTCCAAATTTTCAATTGCGATGATCCAGATTTGTCTTACATAAGTTAGAAGATCTCCTGTTGATCTTTGCTCACGAGAGCTGTATTGATGATCGCTCATAATATTAAATAGTAAAATATTTTAAAAGATGGTGATTGAGAGCCTCTTTCATTACTTTCGATATTATTGAAAGCAGTGAGACTGGTTAGTCGGTAGTTTTTTGGCAAGGTCTTCTTGCCTTTTTTTGAGTATCGGCTAAACTGTAGCGCGTCTTTAATAGGAACGAAATGTTCCCTTTTTGTATGACAGAGTGAAAAGGCTGCAGAGAGCTGGTGTTAGTTTGCTTGCGCTTTTTTTTGAGTATTATGCAGGTATTCCATCAGCGCCATAAGCTTTTTTGGTATCTAGCTTCATTATAATACGTTTTCTGATACGCTGTCTAATGACAATATCGGACATCCTTGACTGCACTGTGGGAATAATGGGGGATATTTTCCTTTGGAAATTGACAGTAAAATGTGACGTAAGGATTTCAGCCAACAAGTTGGTTTTATCAACATAATAGTATAAAATTATTTTCTGACCAACGATGAAAAGTCTGCCTTGATATAAGTTTCGTCTTCTAAAATCATGCCTGCGTTTTTCCTCCCAATTAAGTCGTATACATTTTTGGACCTTTTTCAAATATTTTCCTGCTGGACGACTGAAAATTTTGCCATTGTTGTTTCTCCGTCCTATGTTTTCCATTTTTTTGCAATATTACAAACTGAGAGGTCGCTCGATTTTTATGATGGTGTTCACACTCTTTTAGTAAAGTTACGGAGCCAAGGATGATATTTTATTTTTACAAATTACAATTGTACGAATTATATTGGGTACAGTCTTTAGGCAACACAGGTAAAGTAGCCTCATTTATCGAACAGTATGATCAGATTGAAATAATGTCCCAATTAAAAAAGCGTCCTGTATAAATATCCAAAATATGCGATCTGAATCTCGTTTTATAATAGTATAAAATGCTGGCAGTAGTTTCATTGACACTATTTAAATTATCAATTGCAGAATGCCTTAATAAATTCAATGCCATCATTAGTAGCACTATTCACCAGTTTATTGACAGGGATCTTGTCCGACTGGATTATTTCCAAGAAGTATTTGTCAAAATTAAATGCAAGAAGAATATTCCAAGCAATAGGTAAGAAGGCATTACCTACAAATTTTTAAAGTGGATAAATTAAGCTAGGAGGTATAATAATCAACAAAAAACATTCCTATATTTTATTTGAAATTACACTTTATACCCTTAGTTTTAACGAAGCCTCAAAAGAGAAACCACATTATCCAATGTGGGTTATTTCAGCGTTTCTCAACCTGTGAGGCGCGCCCCACGAGCGGGGCGTGATTACACTATTGAGGGGGCGCGAACGTATAGAAAAGAAATTATTATTAAAAACACTCATTGAAAACATTTAATATAATTTATTGAAAGGAAAGTAAAACAAAATATATTTTGACATAAAAAAAATGAAATACACATTTACACTGATATAATACAACTATAAATAGGATTGTATTAGTACTGCACATTGTATTTACCTAATAATTAACATATCAATACTAAATTAAAAACAAGTTTAATAATTATTAGTGACTCCCTTGGGCCTGTTTTGCAGAGCAAAGATTTTTCGAACGATGGTTTAATGTTAGAAATAGACAGAGTTCTTTTTCTATATTTAGCTGAGATCTATATTTTGTTTTCAAAGCAGCCACCGCAGAAAATCCGGTTTTGCAAAGATAGGTTGTTGAAAATGGTAATACCCCTGCCCAAAATTCAAAGAGTGATTTATTATTAAATTATCTTTTAATTTCGCCACTTGCCGTGAAGTCTATGAAGATATCTTCGTCGATAATTGAGAGCCCTTCGGGAGTATTTTGAAATGGATCCCTAACCCACTCGTAACTTACTACCAAGATGTCGTCAGTAAGAAAAAAAATACTTTTTAAAATTCTTTGTCAACACGGCTATATGATTTTCTATGGTTACTAAAACAATTTTCACATGCTGTATCGAATATATGTGTATTTGTTCCTTGGAGTTGAAGATTTAAGGTATTTAGTTTCTCGAATATATCGACCAAGTAGCTCAATTTCATCACAAATAAACTATCTCGAAACTTCTCGGCCTCCGCACAGTGCGAAATTTCTTGAGTTTACCGGAACTTAATTATTTCAAACCAGTAAAACAGTTCTATTTGTGGTTTTTTAAATTTTTAATGAAAATTATGTGTTTTATTTAAAGTTTTTCAGTTTATTTGTGTTTTTTATTATAGAACAATTAAAAAAAACATACATTTTGTAACAACATTTTGAACATCTATTCAGAACGAGACTCACTGCAATCGTCTGAAGACTCGCAATCATTACATGGGTCTGCAAATCTTTCTAACAACTCTAAAAACTTCTGGCGTAACTTCACTATGCTTGGTTTTGGGTGCTTTACGAAGACTAGCGATGTACGGATCCGATGAAATAAGCAGTCGATTAAATAAATCCGTATTTGCGTCAATTCGGGATGTTTTTCTAGTAAAAAGTTCGCGATATTTTCTGCAGTCTTTGTTTCTTGCCTCCTGAGCTTCTTCAGAAAATTGTCCGATCGGAAGAATGCAAGAGGCTATATTATCCTTTCCATGACAAACGACTTTATGAACACTTACGGGCATTGAGTACCAGAAATATTCTTTCAAATACATTTCCAAAGTTTCTCTTGCATAATCGCCGAACTTTTCTGAATCAATTTTAAGACCACAATTTAGGCACTCTAACAGCACATGAAAACGCTTGTTCAAATCTAAATTAACGCCAGTTATTTCGGAAGACTTTTCGGCATTTCTAAAGAATTTCCTCGCGGTATTACCATCGTTTATGTTTCCGGTCTGCTGTTTTGGCATATCTATAAGCAAGCCAAGCTCCTCTTTGAATTTTTGTTGAATGTATTTTTTCTTCTCTGCAACTTTTTTTTAATTTAATATCCAGTTTGTACGATATATGTAAAATACATTCCAAAAACCTTATCCATGCATGGAGGGGTGACAGTCCAAGGGATAAAAAGGATTCATTTATATTTTTTTGAGGTATATCGCAGATGTTGTTCATTTCACTAGGTTTAGCCCCACATAAGTAGCATGTTTGTGATGATGCACAGGATGATACAGCATTGCATACTTTACCGTTAATCATACAAAAGATCATATTTGCTGTAACCTGAAATTGCTTGCCATCTACAAGTATAGTGGTTGGAGTAAGTTGAGATATTTGTTCTTTCACTTTGTTTACTTCTGAGGTAATTACACTGACTGTTTCTTTGGCAAAAACGAATTTAATGGGGCGACAGTACCGTGTGGAAGAAAAAGCAGGGTTTTTCCAAATTACTGACTGATTATCACCATTATCATTTACGGAGCACATTTGGATTGGTACCTTTGATACACTAAACATACTATCATCAGAGCTATGTTTGTCCATATACTTTTGTCGATAATTAACTTGTTTCGCCCCATCACAACCCCACTTTACGATAATATTTAGTGCTATAACGTTTGATAAAGTTCTAAGAATCCCTTCTAGCCCTGTACAAAGTCTTGCTACGGTTGATTTATAAGCGACTGAACTGATACTTCAGCTGAAACTTCAGTTATTATTATGTCCTTTGGATAGCACAACCTCTTTGCCTCTTTTACAACATAATAAGGTGGATACAAAGTACAACGGTGATTTTTTGCTTGATCTCGAACAATGTTGTACTGATTTGACGATAAGTTTGCATCAATAAGTAGCGCCAGAGCCTGGTCTGGAGTTAATTTTCGTGGGCTGTTTGAAGAAGACATGCGAGCCTTCTTGATTTTGCTACCCCTTTCTGGAGAACCAGATGCCAGTTCCTTGACAATCGCTGCAGAGTTTCATTTTCCAGATTGGTATAGCTTTGTTGCAGTTGCTTTGGCTAACTCGTGTTGACTACCGGACTTCAAAAGATGATGCACTTTTCTGTTTTGCACTTTAGGATGACAATCCCTAAATTCTTTTTTAGGTCTGCCTGCATTGGTCCTCGATCCACTAGGCAATGCATCCCTTACAGCATTTGAAAATTTTACATTATTTTCAAGCCGGCTAGCATTTCTATTCAGAAATGATGCTAAAATTTCGACTGGATTCCCTCCACCTTTTTTGTATTTTACAAACCAGCGCCTTTAAACTGCAAAGAGCGTCAGATTGGTGAGCCTATTTTTTCCAAAACAAAACCAATGATTGCGTCCGATGTCGGTTCTTCCTTCCACTTTTGGAATATGCAGTTATATGAAATTTGCAAAGTCATTCTGGAAAATGTTTAATTTAAAAGAAGATCGCAAAATATCGCAGAAGATCTTTTGTGTTTCCAACAGAGGAAAAAAAAACCTTTCAAATTGTGTGCGTTTCAAGCTGGTATTATGTAGTATCACTTTTTAAAGTCTCCACTGAAGTTAAAAATGTAAATTTTACTTACTCCTTAAAAATCACTTTTTTCACGAACAAATCACACACGAGTAAGAAAAGATTTTGCAATTATTTAAATGCCAATAATTGACAATTCTCTTATAAAATAAATGAAGAAAAAATCATGGCCTACTGACTTGCCGTTTGTATGTACCACTCTATTAACTTAAACAAATCGAATAGCTCTCTGTAGGCAAAAAGTATGATTGAATAAGTAATGCATTTTTGCAGTTGTTTCGCAGGGCTAGTCCCCAAACTGAGTATGAAGTATTTATAGGTAGGATATTAACCTATCAAAATAATGAATAATCTTATGCATTTTACGTATTTCAAAAATTGAATAAATTTCCGCTAAACTTCCTAAATTTCGCACTGTGCTCCGGTCGGTTTTCCTCTTCTAGAAAAATGGCGATTTCATTTCTTAATTCATAAACACGTTGCAAACATTTCCCACGTGATAACCATCTTGCCTCGCAATAAAATAGTAACGCTGAATGTTCGGCACCCATGTCCTTACAAAGTGCAGAAAAAATTCTAGATTTCAGAGGTCTCATTTTAATATAATTTACTACGGTTACAACTATAGTGAGCATATATTCAGAGCAGGACTCATTTCTTTGGAAGCCAGAGCTTCTCTGTGGATCCCACAATGTGTCCACACACACAGTGGAGATTTTTGTTTCACAAGTGCTTGTACACTTTAAAATGTTCCAGACATTGAATAAGCACATCGGTACATATTCCGACGCAATTTTTCCACTCCATATTTGCCTCGTTTATAAAATCATTTAAGGTAGCAAATAATGCAAGTGATGTTGCTTTGAGTTCTATTGGTTTGCAGCAAAAAAATAGTTCTTCTACTGCTGACATACCATCACAAAATCGAACATAGGCAATGAAATGAGCATCTTTTATTGCTATATGTTGCCTCATTAGGCTGAATTGAAAACAATTTGTCACGCAACTTTCCGAAAACTGCTGATGCTGTACATCTTCAGATATATAACCAACTCGACGGGCAACAGTATCATTTGATATAGGTATGGATAGCAATTGTTAGGCAAAATTACCTCCATACATAGTTTCTACAATCTCAATTGCTGCTGGCAAAAACAAGCTCTTCACCAATGGTATGAGGCTTTTTACATCTAGTTACTTTATAAGAAACTTTGTAAGAGGCAAGTAAAGCTTTTTCATTCACAGACAAAGTTTTTTAAAAAAATGATTTCTGCTTTACATATGATTTTAATTTTAATTCGAAGAATTCTCCGGGTTTGTTAAGGTACTCACTATGAAGTGTTTCCAAATGTCGTTTAAGTTTATTTGGTTTCATGCGGTCTGCTGCAAAGAAATTGAGCAAATAACACACAAGAGCATTTCTTCTTCATTTACTTCAGTACTGGTAAACCTTAAATTTAAATATTCTTGAGAATATTTTCTTGATTTTATTTTCGGAACCACGCTCGTCTGTGCACTTGTTGATGCTTCACTATCGTCTAATGCTCGCTTACGCCCCCTTAAAATTTATTCATGATTCTGTATAACTTCACTGAATACTTAATACCTTGAATTTCAATTAACACATAAATTACAACATACACATTCACGATAAATCCGAAGTAGAAGGATCAACTCGACTGAGACGGGCTGTAATTGAATATAAGGTGCAGCATTTATACACTTTTGGGCAGACTTTCCGAATGTTCGGAACTTCTCGAGAAGCCGCTACCGATATAATGGGACGTGATAGAGAGCAATAGAGAGGCATCGATTCTAGTTTTGTCAACGCAGCAGATATGTGTTACCAAATATGAATAAATTTACTTATTCTTGGTAGTTTTTAAGGTTTGTAATTAAGGTCGTAGTGTAGCTTTAGCATCAAAATACTGAAATACATTATCATCGCATGTATTGTTATTCTGTGAAGCGGGGGGGGGGGGGGGAGGCGCAATGAAAATTTATGTTTGAAAATTAGATCGCAAATACTGAAACGAGTTGGGTTATTTGCAACGAGCAAGGTAAAGAAACAATTATAAACATTAGACTAAAATGTGTTGTTTTAATATTGTCACTGTAGTCCTGTCGCTAGAATCAATATATGAGATTTGATGCGTTCTTTCTACTTAAATTTGTAGTCGTATCACTCGTAGCTAATCAGCTATGTAGGACACTGCGTAAAGCCAGAATACATCAAAATTAACTAAAACTAATGATCAGTTCTAAAAATTGAAATGCAAGTTAGGATTGTTTTTTTTTTTTCTGGAAAAAATATAATTTTAAAAGCAAAAACCTATTATCGTACAGCCCAAAAGAGATGGACTAAAAAAAAGGTCACAATTACAAAGTAGGAAAAAATAATAATTAATCTTGCTTTAGAAAAATAATTTTAGGTACTTAAAAGTCAGGAAAAGACCGGAAATCCAATCTACAGCTTGGCAGATGACAGTACGCTTATCTCTTCATTCACTTTGAACCAGCTCAGACTCGGCTGTTCAGGCGGGTGTCCGCAGACAGCGGGAAGTTTGTTCAAGTTAACAAAGACCGAGAAGAAATTCTTATCTTGAGGGGGGTGACAATAACCAAGTGCTACAAAAACCCAGGAGGCAGTTTTTTCTAAAAAAACGTTGGTGAACCCGACATAGTTATGGCGGGGCACTCTTTTTCGTTTTTCCTCTCTAACATCGTCACTCAATTTGTGGAGCAAATATGCCCTGGCCTGAGCATGTGGCAGGCATAGCAAGGAGAGCTTCTCAAAAGTTTGGGAATTTTATTTCGAACCAGAAAGCTTTACACTCCACAACAACTGTTAATTCTTTACAAAGCTCAAATTCGACCAACTATGAAATACTGCTCTCATGTTGGGGCTCCTCTTCCAAAGATACACTGTATTTGTTGGATTCTCTTCAGAGAAGAGCTGTCCGTCTGTTTGGGAGACCGGAACTCACAGGCGGCCTTGATTCTCTGGAACATCGAAGAACGGTTGGCGACTTTAGCCAATTCTACAAGTATTTTTCATGGAAAGTGTTCGGAGGATGTGACCCGTTTTAAGTCCTCCCAGAGCGGTGCATGTTAGAAATATACGTCGCGGTGACACTTCACATCCGTATGTCGCTTATTACTCCTGGTACAACGCTTTTTCAAGCAGTCTTTTATATGGAAAAACATCATCCCTTTGGAATAATTTGCCCCAGGGGGGGGGGGGGGGGGGGGGGGGGGGGGGGGGGGGGGGGGGGGGGGGGGGGGGGGGGGGGGGGGGGGGGGGGGGGGGGGGGGGGGGGGGGGGGGGGGGGGACTGTGTTCTCACCGAGTACAATTTACAGCGATTCAAGAACAACGTGAATCGCTTTTTTTCCGCACACGTGTTAGCTCCTGTAGCGCTTTAGGGACCTCCCTGCAATACGTGTGCTAGACACATAAAAAAAAAAGAAAGCAACTAAACCACTGACCTTTAAAAGAAGAGTTTTTAGAAGTAACTTCTTCAGCGTACTTTTATTTTGCCTTTCGCTGGCTCCTCTTTTAAGTGCTTTACTATAAAGCCATTGGCCTAAAAGTATCAGTCAATATTACTCAGCTATTCTGTAGAGATGAACTTAACAATTATAATGTTTGATTAAGTGAGATGAGACTTTACTTAAAGTAGTTGAGGAACACATGTGCGATATTGGCATGAAATTTGGATTTGATAAATCCGCAGCAAACAGAGAAGTCCTAAGATGGAGTTTTCTATAAAGGAATCGATCAATGCAGCTATTAAGAAAACTACAAATTAGTTTGTATACGGTCTACAAATCCTAATTAGAAATCAAAGGAACGTTGCTCACTTATAACAATTGTGGAATAAATTTTTATTATGCCGATATAGCGGACATCATGTGTCAGATATGCAGCAGACAATCAAAATAACTTATGCATTTGCTTTCGAGTTTTTAGTGTGCATAGTCTCATCATACGCCCAGAATGAGGCTTTGCATGTCCTGCATTAGACATTTCTACGGTGAATCTCTATCTTAACGAAATCACTTCCAGTGAAGATGCATAGATCCTGTTTTTTTTCTTACATTACTCAGGTAGATAAATTTGGTCAATAATCACTAAACAAGTGAAGCTAGGTCTTCTCTAACAGGTCTCCTAGAACAAGAATTAGGTAACTATTTCTCAGTTTACCATCACATACTTCAATAATTTGAATCTGGAAAATGTTATATTGTCTGGGCGTAATGTGATTATTAAAATATCATTTTCGAAATTAAAGACTGGACTCTTTTGTCATCTCTCCCTTAGTAGTATCTAAATGCATATTTAAGTAAGTCACTTGTAATTTTACTAGTTAGTACTTTTACATTTTGCCTTTAAAATATATTTTTAAGCATTACACATTTACTAGTGATTCTGCTGGCTACACTTATGCTGTTTTGTGATACAATCTAGTAATAATAACAAACAATTAAATTGTATTTTGGTTTATAGGTGCTTCTGGACAAATAAGCTGTCTTTTGTGGTTAGCTTTTTTGAAATCATCTGAAGCCAACTTATCTGTTGTTGCCTTAGGTCTAGGTTAACGTTTCACAATCCTTTATCTTGGTTGGCTCAAGTATAAATCATCTCGACCTTTCACCGAGATTTTCTGGTATTATTTTTGGAATTTTAAACGCTATTGGACAAGGGTTTTCCATTCTTGGACCTTTGGACAGCAAATTGGATAGTTACCAATCCAGTAAGTTTCTTCGAACAAATTTTATTAACTAGTTATATTGACTATATTGCATGGAAGGCTGGCTCTTTTACTTCATTTAAACATTCATGGTTGCTATTAATAGTCCAGTCAGAATACGACCAAAACAGGCCAAAAACAGAAATCGTCGGATACCGCTACTTTTTTTTAAATTACGACTACATTAAGGGAAAAAATATTGCTACCTCTAAAAATATGAGAATTGGCTCCTTTTTGGGTTTTTTTAGCGTATTTTTGCAATTTTATCATAAAGTTATGGAAAATTTTAAATAAAAAATTCTGATAGAATTTGTTTTTAGATAAAAAAAAACGAAAAAATTTAATGGGCTTATGGATGTCATTTTAACCTTCTGGTCGGGAGAAACTGGTCATTTTTTGTTTTTTTGTCATTTTTTCTGATTAAATAGGTAGATACTTGCAAGCTATAAGCTATTTTTTTTTAGTAGTTAACTCTGGAAATATGTTCCATGGACATTACTTTAATTGATTCAAACATAATTTTAGCAACTTTTTACATATTAGATATATTTTTCACTCCTTCATTGTGTTGATAAATTTTACCGATTAAGGTTTTTTTTCATCTGACGAATTTTTGAAACAATTTTTTTTCAGTATGCTGCTACCTTACCTAAGATAGAAAATGTTCCTTAGCTCCTAAGCTTTTATTTTAGGTACTTAAGAACTTATTTAAACATTTAGGGACGATAAATTGGCCATTTTTTAATTCAAATTTACGATTTTTTTTAAAAAGATATTTTCTTGAGTTTGATAATATTTTCAGTAACCAAAGTTATTTTTAATTATTATACACAGGTTACTGTTGAGTAGCTTATAAAGTTACTGCACAAAATAGTAATTTTAATAACAGAAGTTTAACTAGCTAAATAAAATAATCAATTATATTTAAATTGTTGTAGCAAATATAATACTACTTTTTCAAATAGTCAAAAAAAAATCCTATGAGATAAAAACATGGTCCTTAATATATTGGTGAAGCCTGACTCTCAACCAAGTTTCATCTAAATGGGTGACCCAAATACCCTGGCCTCTCCTTGTAAGACATATGGTAATCATTAACTAATAAAAATGATCTTCGTTTACGGCAAAAAATAATTTTTTAAAAGTAACTTTGAAAATGTGAAACATAAAAAAAGCATGAAATTGAAAGTAAAATGGCCAATTTTTTCAGCCTAAATGGACCAAATGACTTCCTCAGCCACTCATCTAGCAATGATTGTCTACCCCAACACGTTCCACTGAAACCATGTTAGCTTCATAGGAGCGATAATTGACTAAGCTAAACTACAAATTTACCTATTTATACTTAGCCTAACACACTGAATTACTAAGGGGGAACTATAGCATAGGCGAGGACCATCAGATGCATTTTTAATTAATCTTAGATTATCTAATATTACAGTATGTTCAGCTTCAAGGGCAAGTTCGGCAATGGTAAATTTTTTCTGTTCTACTGTATTTTAAATGTGCTAAGTGTTCTTTAAATCATGTTTTAATTGACCTTTTAGTTTGGCAAACATACTTTTTGGCGCAATCATTACAACTAATTTCATAAATTCCACTTTCTCACAATTAGGAATCTTGTCTTTAGGATTTCCTAAGATATTCCTCAGATTGTCTGATGACTTATGAACTAAGGTGAGGCCTACCTTATTAAATACCTTATTGAGTCCCCTGTTACATTTCGGATTATATGGTATGGAGTTATACTTGATCTTGTTTTCTTCGTGTAAAAAAAGGTGGAATTCTGAATATTTAACCTAAAACTTATGTCTATTTATTAACTTCTTTATTAAGTCATCGTCATAGCCATTAACTCGAGTTATATCCCTAATACGATTCCTTTCGTTATTGTCTTAAGTTTACTCGATTTAGAGGAAAAGTGACCAAACGATGAAAAATGTAATGTGACTAATTTGTGTTCTTTGCAAAGAAATAAATCATTAGGAATATATCTATCTGTTACTGTGTCTTTTCTATAGATATCAAATTTGTAACCTAATATTATTTTTAACAATTAAAATATATATCTAGAAATGGCAGTTGTCCTTTGTTCTCAATTTCGTAAGTAAATTTAATGGAATCATATCGGCTATTCAATAGAAACAAATCATCTACATATAGTTGCTTTCTTTGTATCAAAAGTCCCAAAAACATCATCTACATACCTATACCATATCCTTGGGAAAATACTCAAATGCTTGACTGGCTTCGGTTTCAAACTTACTCGTGAATAAATTGGCTATGAAAGGTGATAAGCAATTACCCATTAGCTGTTTCTTCTTTCTGAATATAAAATTGACTGTTATATTGAAAATAATCTTGTCCCATATAAAATTTAGATAATGGTTAAATATTCATGAATAATTTCATCCCAAAGTGCAGCCAGTTCCTCTCTAAAAAGATCACTCGAGGTCATTCAGAACCATGCAATAAGATTGTCCACGGGAGCATACAGAACAACTCCAGTTCCTAGGTTACAAGTAATTGGCATCCATATTACCTCTATCCTTTACAAAGACAATTTTCCCTGATGCATTTCTACTCCACTTCACTTTTCAGAACCCATGCAGCAAGATCACTAGATCTACAAAAATATATCACAAAAATCGTATAGTCCTAATACAATACAATCTAGAATTAAAAAACTTTTCTTTCTGCCCAAGACACTAAATTTGACACCCATGTTACATTAAAATGTTTCATATTCCCACCATGGACAAACAGTTCACTTAAAATTGATCTCAGTCTCACAAAATACAAAAAGGATTCTACCTCACCAATAATATTAAAAATCATTATTCATTCAAACAATACAGGAAAAATAATATAAAAATTTTACTCAATATTACTCCGATGGATCTAAATCCAAATTGGAACGGGCGCAGCGGTAATTTCTCCTATAATCCAAATCAAGATTACAAATAAACAACATATTATCGATCTTTACAGCTGAACTGTCATAAGAGAAGCCATCAGATCACCAATATCCAACAAAAATAAAAACATTTTAATCATCTCGATTCACTCAGTTCTCTACAATCCATTAATGCATTCTAAAACGTCTATACCCTTAAACCTGGGCATAATGAACCTCGTACAAATAGGGTGCAATGTCCGCTTAATACAAATTGTGTGTTTCTTTGGTCTCCCAGCCATGTTAACATAAAAGGGGAATGACTTAGCGGATACGAATGCAAAATCAGCAATCACATCAGGGGAAAATCGAAAACAAATTCTATCACCATCAGATCTAATCTCTCATTTTCATAAATCCATAAAAAATATGATCAAATCAAAATCAAATGTATACCCACCCTTGCATCTTCAGAGCTTGAGCAGAAGAGAAAATGTCATATGGGGAGGAGAATAGCTACGGGACAATACACACCTTACTCATGCTTACCTTCTCAAAAAAATGACCCGATTACCCATCTGTCATCAATTACATCGCACGACACTTACAATTAAAGCATTATTTGTCTCATGATTATTACTTACATTAGAACTAAATAAAATTAACGAAGGCCACTAAATGAAATTCTGAAGCCAAATAAAGAAAACGTACAATCTCTAATAAAGTTCCTGAAAGAAGCAGATCTTTATACTAAGATATAATCTAATACAGGCGCCAAATGACCTCAGTTGTCGACGGCGCCTTACATTTAAATCATCATCATCATCATCCCCAAAGTCATTCATCCTAAGTAATTCTTCGAGATATTGTAAAGTTGGTGGTTATTGGCACACTTGAAGACAAAGAGCTGACATCAAAAGAAATTAAGATTTTAACCCCCTTCATTGAGAACTTGTTAATGAATTCTAAAGAATTTCTTTCACTGCGAAAGTATTTAATGGTAAATTCTCAAGTTCTTTTGATAACTATCCGCTCATCACTCTTGATGAAGCTAAGCCATGGTTAGCGAAACACGCGCTGAGTGCAAAAATAAAGTGTTTGGTGTAGTGGTGATATATACTGAGTGCCAAAGATTCCACAAAAAATGGCTAAACTTAGGTTTGGATTAATTAAAGTAATGTCCATGGAATATATATCTAGAGTGAACTAAAAAAAATTAGCTTACAGTTTGCAAGCACACCTATTTTATCATAAATAATGGTAAAAAAAAA
>CM032455.1:126315197-126347795 GCA_019049505.1 Pachyrhynchus sulphureomaculatus | reverse complement strand
ATTACACCAAGAAAATAAAGGTTGATAGACTAGACCTGAAGGAGGCTCTTAGAAATAAAGCGTGTGAAAAAATGCAAATATTTCATTTAAACGGACAAACAGAAACAAATAGGTTCCCCCTTTTAAATTTCAGAGTATTTACTTAATAGTTCTATGGAATTACCTGTCATAAAATTTGTTCATCATTTTGCCACCTACTTAGTTTATATATACCTAATAATTCTGTGTATTATTTATATTTAACAAAGCTACATTGTTACCGAAACGCGTTGTACTGAAAAATAAAAATATTGTGGAAATTTTGTATTTAAATGACCATTTTTTTGTATTTGATCTTTTTAAGGTTATAATCGATTATAAATGAATTTTCGTTAGTTTTGTAAAGTGATAAGTAACTTTAAATAACATTTTAGACCTCTTGAATAATTTTAAGGTTTTTCAAACGTTGCTTTGGGTTTCGATAATAATTTTAATTTGTAACTTTGTGCGATTTGGAGATAGAGATAAACATAATGAATTCGATTACTATTTTAGAAATTTACCAATACTTGGAAAAAAATTTTCACTTGCGTTCCATTTTTATGCTGTGATGTTGTGCTATGACTTCCAGTATATGGTCTTTCTCTGTAATGAATGACAGAAACACCAACTTACATGTCAAAAGTTATGAATTTTGATCTTAAGTCGGTAAGAAATTTATTTAATATTTAATTTTTATGTCATTATTCACACGTTAAAATACAGCGACAAGGGTAAGAAATCAGTAAATTTTTACTAGAAAATGAAGAGAAAATATCAAAACGTATTAGCAGAAATTAGTAAAGTGTGTTGTATAATACTCCCTGTAATTCTTCCAAAGTAAAAACTGTATTTCCTTTCATGTACTGTTTTATACCAAGTAAACCATATACAACATTTTCCTTTGTGCCATTCGTGATTACTGAAACGTAAGAGAACTAGGTTCCGTTTATTGCACCAAATTAAACAGTAATATGTCATCAATCTATCAATATAACACATTAATGTAAAATATCAAGTTTAAAATGTACATTAATTTTAACAAATTATATAAAAATGTCTCTTTTAATATACTAACGTCGAGTGAAAAGTCCCGATATTTTCCGAGAGAGGATAGCACAAACAAAAAAAAAACATACGATTTTCAATTAGTGTTAACTCTCAGAAGATTCGTGTAAAATTGTCACTAATTTGCGAGTTACAGCTGTTTGAGTGGCGCTAGTTTTCGATTTATTGAATAGATATTGCTTTTTGATGGGCAAAAATACAGCCAGCACCCAAAGAATAGCTTGAGAAGTCTTATGGCACATTTGCTGCGTCGAGAGCAACTAACATATATGTCGGTGGTTTAGAAAACTTAAATTCGGTCGTACAGCATTGATGATACACCACATTCCGGACGGTCCAAATGAGGGAGTCCTCCAAAAGATACTTAAAAAATTCCCCAACATAGTTCTGGCCCAAGTGAAAGTGAGAGAAAATACTTGACATTATGGAGATACCAACAGAATGCGCTAGGCGCATGTCGAATATTCATAACGGCACTGTTTCCGTGTAACGACGGACGAAACAACTGGATCCACCAATACAGTTTTTAGTTCAACTGGCAGTCCGCGGAGTGGTTGGAATCGCATGAAAGCCGACCGTATCGTCCAAAAATACAAACATCAGCTGGAAAGGTTTGGCAAAGAATTTTTTGGGATTGCGCAAGAAACAGATTGACTATCTTGAGAAGAGACGAACAATCATCGAAGACTATTTCTGTTGTTCATTGAACCGTTTGAAATGGTGAAATCAAGAGAAAAGCAGAATTAACGAAGAGAAAAAGTGCTGTTTCACCAAGGTAATGCACCAGCTCACAAACGCCATAAAATCGATAATGAAATTAGACCAATCGGGCCTAAGCATATTCTTCCTCATACTACAAGAGCGTAACTTAGC
The DNA here is from genome assembly GCA_019049505.1 of Pachyrhynchus sulphureomaculatus. Taxonomy (NCBI): domain Eukaryota; kingdom Metazoa; phylum Arthropoda; class Insecta; order Coleoptera; family Curculionidae; genus Pachyrhynchus; species Pachyrhynchus sulphureomaculatus. The sequence goes on along the minus strand of CM032455.1, from coordinate 126,345,836 downwards.
CAACAATCTGTCATGCCAAACAGGATCGAATGCCTGGTTATAATCAAGTGCAATCGGTCGAGATTTTCCAAATTTTCAATTGCGATGATCCAGATTTGTCTTACATAAGTTAGAAGATCTCCTGTTGATCTTTGCTCACGAGAGCTGTATTGATGATCGCTCATAATATTAAATATCAACCTAAAATATTTTAGCCCTAAGATGGTGATTGAGAGCCTCTTTCATTACTTTCGATATTATTGAAAAGCAGTGAGGACTGGTTAGTCGGTAGTTTTTTGGCAAGGTCTTCTTGCTTTTTTTTGAGTATCGGCTAAACTGTAGCGCGTCTTTAATAGGAACGAAATGTTCCCTTTTTGTATGACAGAGTGAAAAAGGCTGCAGAGAGCTGGTGTTATTTTGCTTGCGCTTTTTTTTGAGTATTATGCAGGTATTCCATCAGCGCCATAAGCTTTTTTGGTATCTAGCTTCATTATATACGTTTTCTTGATACGCTGTCTAATGACAATATCGGACCATCCTTGACTGCACTGTGGGAATAATGGGGGATATTTTCCTTTGGAAATTGACAGTAAAATGTGACGTAAGGATTTCAGCCAACAAGTTGGTTTTATCAACATAATAGTATAAATTATTTTCTGACCAACGATGAAAAGTCTGCCTTGATATAAGTTTCGTCTTCTAAAATCATGCCTGCGTTTTTCCTCCCAATTAAGTCGTATACATTTTTGGACCTTTTTCAAATATTTTCCTGCTGGACGACTGAAAATTTGCCATTGTTGTTGTCTCTGCCGTCCTATGTTTTCCATTTTTTTTGCAATATTACAAACTGAGAGGTCGCTCGACTTTTTATGATTGGTGTTCACACTCTTTTAGTAAAGTTACGGAGCCAAGGATGATATTTTATTTTTACAAATTACAATTGTACGAATTATATTGGGGTACAGTCTTTAGGCAACACAGGTAAAGTAGCCTCATTTATCGAACAGTAATGATGTTTGTTTGTTGTTTTTTTTTTTGTTGTTTTTGTGTGTTTTTTTGTTTTTTTTTGTTTAGTTTTGTGGTGGTTTTGTTTTGTGATGTTGTTTTTGTTTGTTTGTGTGTGTTTTTTGATGTTCAGATTGAAATAATGTCCCATTTAAAAAAAGCGTTCCTGTATAAATATCCAAAATATGCGATCTGAATCTCGTTTTATAATAGTATAAAAGCTGGCAGTAGTTTCATTGACACTATTAAATTATCAATTGCAGAATGCCTTAATAAATTCAATGCCATCATTAGTAGCACTATTCACCAGTTTATTGACAGGGATCTTGTCCGACTGGATTATTTCCAAGAAGTATTTGTCAAAATTAAATGCAAGAAGAATATTCCAAGCAATAGGTAAGAAGGCATTACCTACAAATTTTTAAAGTGGATAAAATTAAGCTAGGAGGTATAATAATCAACAAAAAACATTCCTATATTTTATTTGAAATTACACTTTATACCCTTAGTTTTAACGAAGCCTCAAAAGAGAAACCACATTATCCAATGTGGGTTATTTCAGCGTTTCTCAACCTGTGAGGCGCGCCCCACGAGCGGGGCGTGATTACACTATTGAGGGGGCGCGAACGTATAGAAAAGAAAATTATTATTAAAAACACTCATTGAAAACATTTAATATAATTTATTGAAAGGAAAGTAAAACAAAATATATTTTGACATAAAAAAAATGAAATACACATTTTACACTGATATAATACAACTATAAATAGGATTGTATTAGTACTGCACATTGTATTTACCTAATAATTAACATATCAATACTAAATTAAAAACAAGTTTAATAATTATTAGTGACTCCCTTGGGCCTGTTTTGCAGAGCAAAGATTTTTCGAACGATGGTTTAATGTTAGAAATAGACAGAGTTCTTTTTCTATATTTAGCTGAGATCTATATTTTGTTTTCAAAGCAGCACCGCAGAAAATCCGGTTTTGCAAAGATAGGTTGTTGAAAATGGTAATACCCTGCCCAAAATTCAAAGAGTGATTTATTATTAAATTATCTTTTAATTTCGCCACTTGCCGTGAAGTCTATGAAGATATCTTCGTCGATAGTTGAGAGCCCTTCGGGAGTATTTTGAAATGGATCCCTAACCCACTCGTAACTTACTACCAAGATGTCGTCAGTAAGAAAAAATACTTTTTAAAATTCTTTGTCAACACGGCTATATGATTTTCTATGGTTACTAAAACAATTTTTCACATGCTGTATCGAATATATGTGTATTTGTTCCTTGGAGTTGAAGATTTAAGGTATTTAGTTTCTCGAATATATCGACCACGTAGCTCAATTTCATCACAAATAAACTATCTCGAAACTTCTCGGCCTCCGCACAGTGCGAAATTTCTTGAGTTTACCGGAACTTAATTATTTAAACCAGTAAAAACAGTTCTATTTGTTGGTTTTTTTAAATTTTTAATGAAAATTAATGTGTTTTATTTAAAGTTTTTCAGTTTATTTGTGTTTTTTTATTATAGAACAATTAAAAAAACATACATTTTTGTAACAACATTTTGAACATCTATTCAGAACGAGACTCATTGCAATCGTCTGAAAACTCGCAATCATTACATGGGTCTGCAAATCTTTCTAACAACTCTAAAACTTCTGGCGTAACTTCACTATGCTTGGTTTTGGGTTGCTTTACGAAGACTAGCGATGTACGGATCCGATGAAATAAACAGTCGATTAAATAAATCCGTATTTGTGTCAATTCGGGATGTTTTTCTAGTAAAAAGTTCGCGATATTTCCTGCAGTTCTGTTTCTTGCCTCCTGAGCTTCTTCAGAAAATTGTCCGATCGGAAGAATGCAAGAGGCTATAATATCCTTTCCATGACAAAGGACTTTATGCACACTTACGGGCATTGAGTACCAGAAATATTCTTTCAAATACAATTCCAAAGTTTCTCTTGCATAATCGCCGAACTTTTCTGAATCAATTTTAAGACCACAATTTAGGCACTCTAACAGCACATGAAAACGCTTGATCAAATCTAAATTAACGCCAGTTATTTCGGAAGACTTTTCGGCATTTCTAAAGAATTTCCTCGCGGTATTTACCATCGTTTATGTTTATAAGCAAGCCTCTTTGAATTTTTGTTGAATGTATTTTTTCTTCTCTGCAACTTTTTTTTTATTTAATATCCAGTTTGTACGATATATGTAAAATACATTCCAAAAACCTTATCCATGCATGGAGGGGTGACAGTCCAAGGGATAAAAAAGGATTTATTTATATTTTTTTTTTGAGGTATATCGCAGATGTTGTTCATTTCACTAGGTTTAGCCCCACATAAGTAGCATGTTTTGTGATGATGCACAGGATGATACAGCATTGCATACTTTACCGTTAATCATACAAAAGATCATATTTGCTGTAAGCTGAAATTGCTTGCTATCTACAAGTATAGTGGTTGGAGTAAGTTGAGATATTTGTTTTTTTTTTCATTTTGTTTACTTCTAAGGTAATTACACTGACTGTTTCTTTGGCAAAAACGAATTTAATGGGGCGAGAGTACCGTGTGGAAGAAGAAGCAGGGTTTTTCCAAATTACTGACTGATTATCACCATTATCATTTACGGAGCACATTTGGATTGGTACCATTGATATACTAAACATACTATCATCAGAGCTATGTTTGTCCATATACTTTTGTCAATAATTAACTTGTTCAACCCCATCACAACCCCACTTTACGATAATATTTAGTGCTATAACGTTTGATAAAGTTCTAAGAATCCCTTCTAGCCCTGTACAAAGTCTTGCTACGGTATGATTTATAAGCGACTGAACTGATACTTCAGCTGAAACTTCAGTTATTATTATGTCCTTTGGATAGCACAACCTCTTTGCCTCTTTTACAACATAATAAAGTGCATACAAAGTGCAACGGTGATTTTTTGCTTGATCTCGAACAATGTTGTACTGATTTGACGATAAGTTTGCATCAATAAGTAGCGCCAGAGCCTGGTCTGGAGTTAATTTTCGTGGGCTGTTTGAAGAAGACATGCGAGCCTTCTTGATTTTGCTACCCCTTTCTGGAGAACCAGATGCCAGTTCCTTGACAATCGCTGCAGAGTTTCGTTTTTCCAGATTGGTTATAGCTTTGTTGCAGTTGCTTTGGCTAACTCGTCTTGACTACCGGACTTCAAAAGATGATGCACTTTTCTGTTTTACACTTTAGGATGACAATCCCTAAATTCTTTTTTAGGTCTGCCTGCATTGGTCCTCGATCCACTAGGTAATGCATCCCTTACAGCATTTGAAAATTTTACATTATTTTCAAGCCGGCTAGCATTTCTATTCAGAAATAATGCTAAATTTCGACTGGATTCTCTCCACCTTTTTTGTATTTTACAAACCAGCGCCTTTAAACTGCAAAGAGCGTCAGATTGGTGAGCCTATTTTTTCCAAAACAAAACCAATAATTGCGTCCGATATCGGTTCTTCCTTCCACTTTTGGAGTATGCAGTTATATGAAATTTGCAAAGTCATTCTGGAAAATGTTTAATTTAAAAGAAGATCGCAAAATATCGCAGAAGATCTTTTGTGTTTCCAACAGAGGAAAAAAAAAAACCTTTCAAATTTTGTGCGTTTCAAGCTGGTATTATGTAGTATCACTTTTTAAAGTCTACACTGAAGTTAAAAATGTAAATTTTTACTTACTTCTTAAAAATCACTTTTTTCACGAACAAATCACACACGAGTAAGAAAAGATTTTGCAATTATTTAAATGCCAATAATTGACAATTCTCTTATAAAATAAATGAAGAAAAAATCATGGCCTACTGACTTACCGTTTGTATGTACCACTCTATTAACTTAAATAAATCGAATAGCTCTCTTTTTTTTTTTTTTTTTTTTTTTTATCGGTCTAGCACACGCGCTGCAGGGAAGTCCCTAAAGCGCTCCAGGAGCGGCACGAGTGCGGAAAAAAAAAAAAAGCGATTCACGTTGTTCTTGAATCGCTGTAAATTGTACTCGGTGGGAAACACAGCGCTGGGCAAATTATTCCAAAGGGATGACGTTCTGCATATAAAAGATTGCTTGAAAAGCGTCGTACGCGGAGTAACAAGCTGAACCTCATACGGATGCGAAGCACCAGCGCGACGTGTATTTCTAACATGTACCGCTTTGGGAGGAATTAAGCGGGCTACATCCTTCGAACACTTTCCATGAAAATACTTGTAGAACAGACTCAAGTCGCCAACCGTTCTTCGATGTTCCAGCGAATCAAGGCCGCCGGTCAATTCCGTGTCCCCAATCAGACGGACCGCTCTTCTCTGAACAGAATCCAACAAATGCAGTGTATGTTTGGGAGCGGAGCCCCAAACGTGGGAGCAGTATTCCATAGTTGGTCGAATTTGGGCTTTGTAAAGAATTAACAGTTGCTGTGGGGTGGTAAAGCTTTCTGGTTCTAAATAATATTCCCAATTTTTGAGAAGCTCTCCTTGCTATGCCTGCAACATGTTCATGCCAAGACATATTTGCTCCCAAACCAACGCCCAACAAATTGAGCGACGATGCTAGGGGAATGGAGTGCCCCGACATAACTATGTCGGGTTCAGAAACGTTAACTTTTTTAGAAAAAAACTGCCGCTTGGGTTTTTGTAGCGTTAAATTCCACTTGGTTACTGTCACTCCAAGATAGAACCTCTTCCAGGTCTTTGTTAAGTTGAACGACCTCCTGCTGTCTGCGGATATTCGCCTGAGCAGCCGATGTCCGAGCGTTCAAGGTGAATGAAGAGACAAGCGTACTGTCATCTGCAAAGCTATAGATTGGAGTCCCGGTCTTTCCAGCAGATCGTTAATGTAAATGAGAAAGAGAGTAGGAGACAATATGGAGCCCTGGGGCACACCGGCGTTGATAGTGAGGGTGTTAGAAAGAAATCCGTCGACCGCCACTCGTAAAGAACGCTCTCTGAGGAAACATGAGAGCCACAAACAGAACCTTTCAGACATACCATAAGAGCGCAACTTAGCCAACAGTCCATCGTGCCAAACACGGTCGAATGCCTTGGATATGTCAAGAGCAACCGCTCGAGATTCTCCAAAGTGTTCAATTGCGTTGTTCCAAACATGTGTTTACATAAGTCAGAAGATCTCCTGTTGATCTATGTTTACTAAAACCATATTGGTGATGGCTAATAATATTGAATCGTTCAAGATATTTTAGAAGATGCTCATTGATAACCTTTTCCATGACTTTCGATATTATTGAAAGCAGTGCAACTGGTCGGTAGTTATTTGGCAAGGTCTTCTTACCTTTTTTAGGTATCGGCTGAACCGTGGCACATTTCCAGCAGGACGGAAATATTCCCTTTCTGTAGGATAGGTTAAAAAGTCTACAGAAAACTGGTGTTAGTTCCCTTGCACAGTTTTTGAGAACTATGGCAGGTATTCCGTCAGCGCCAGAAGCCTTCTTGGTGTCTAGCTTCATTAAAATACGCTTTATGATGCGCTGTCTGAAGACAACATCGGCATCCTTGACTGCAATATGGGAATAGTAGGTGGTGTTTTTCCTTGGAAATCGACAGTAGAATGTGAAGCAAAGAGTTCAGCCAACAAGTTCGGTCTCTCAACAGGTGTGGTTTGCAATGGAATTATCTGGCCGTGTGAGTGGTGGTATGGTGGATTTGGTAAAGTTTTGACTAACTGCCTTAGCGACTGCCCAAAAGGACCTGGAATTGTTGGGACAAGCGAGAAGTTTGTTTCTAATTCGTTGATTGTGCGCCTCCTTGGTTTCGTTGATAATTCCCTTGCATCTGTTCCGGGCATGAACAAAGAAGTTTCGATTTAAGGTGTTAGGATTTTCACGCCATTGTCGGTAGGCAATATGTTTAGAAGCAACAGCTTCTTTGCATTTTCGGTCGAACCAAGGCTTGCCGTTGGAGGAGCATTTCTTCGAAAAAGGGATGTAAGCTTCCATACCAGCCAAAATAACATCGGAGACCTCCCTGGCGCAGTCAGATGGGTTATCGGATCGAAAACAAACGTCCATCCAAGGGAAAGTTCGAAAGTATTCCATGAGATCTTCCCATTTAGCAGATTTGTAGTGCCAAATCTTGCGCGGCCTAGGCGCCTCTCTGTCACTGATTGGCAGGATACTCGATGCCGAAAGCAGTTTATGGTCGGAAGAACCTAACGGCGGATTTACGGTGACCGTGTAAATCTCCGGATTGGTGGTTAAAAACAGATCAAGAAGACTGGCGAACTCCCCCGTCTCGATCAGGGATCCGTATTGGTTCGTCAATAAGCTGAGTTAAGCCATAACTGATTGAGAATGATTCAGCTTCACGACCTTGTTCGTCGGTAGTATTTGAATATTTGAGCCAGTTGATATTGTGGACATTAAAGTCGCCCAGGATGGCAATTTCGGCACTTGGATAGTTGGATAGTTACTCTGTAGGCAAAAATTATGATTGAATAAGTAATGCAACTTTCAGGTGCATTTTGCAGTTGTTTCGCAGGGTTAGTCCCCAAACTGAGTATGAAGTTTTATAGGTGGGATATTAACCTATCAAAATAATGAATAATCTTATGCATTTTACGTATTTCAAAAATTGAATAAAGTTCCGCTAAACTTCCTAAATTTCGCACTGTGCTCCGGTCGGTTTTCCTCTTCTAGAAAAATGGCGATTTCATTTCTTAATTCATAAACACGTTGCAAACATTTCCCACATGATAACCATCTTGCCTCGCAATAAAATAGTAACGCTGAATGTTCGGCACCCATGTCCTTACAAAGTGCAGAAAAAATTCTAGATTTCAGAGGTCTCATTTTAATATAATTTACTACGGTTACCTATAGTGAGCACAATATTCAGAGCAGGACTCATTTCCTTGGAAGCCAGAGCTTCTCTGTGGATCCTACAATGTGTCCACACACACAGTGGAGATTTTTGTTTCACAAGTGCTTGTACACTTTAAAATCTTCCAGTCATTGAATGAGCACCATCGGTACATATTCCGACGCAATTTTTCCACTCCATATTTGCCTCGTTTATAAAATCATTTAAGGTAGCAAATAATGCAAGTGATGTTGCTTTGAGTTCTATTGGTTTGCAGAAAAATAGTTCTTCTACTGCTGACATACCATCACAAAATCGAACATAGGCAATGAAATGAGCATCTTTATTGCTATATGTTGCCTCATTAAGCTGAATTGAAAACAGTTTGTCACGCAACTTCCCGAAAAGCTGATGCTGTACATCTTCAGATATATAACCAACTCGACGGGCAACAGTATCATTTGATATAGGTATGGATAGCAATTGTTTGGCAAAATTATCTCCATACATAGTTTCTACAATCTCAATTGCTGCTGGCAAAACAAGCTCTTCACCAATGGTATGAGGCTTTTTACATCTAGTTACTTTATAAGAAACTTTGTAAGAGGCAAGTAAAGCTTTTTCATTCACAGACAAAGTTTTTTTTTTTTAAAAAAAATGATTTCTGCTTTACATATGATTTTAATTTTAATTCGAAGAATTCTCGGGGTTTGTTAAGGTACTCACTATGAAGTGTTTCCAAATGTCGTTTAAGTTTATTTGGTTTCATGCGGTCTGCTGCCAAGATTTTTGAGCAAATAACACACAAGAGCATTTCTTCTTCATTTACTTCAGTACTGGTAAACCCTAAATTTAAATATTCTTGAGAATATTTTCATGATTTTATTTTCGGAACCACGCTCGTCTGTGCACTTGTTGATGCCTCACTATCGTCTAATGCTCGCTTACGCCCCCTTAAAAATTTATCCATGATTCTGTATAACTTTACTGAATACTTAATACCTTGAATTTCAATTAACACGTAAATTACAACATACACATTCACGATAAATCCGAAGTAGAAGGATCAACTCGACTGAGACGGGCTGTAATTGAATGAGGTGCAGCATTTATACACTTTTGGGCAGACTTTCCGAATGTTCAGAACTTCTCGAGAAGCCGCTATCGATATAATGGAAGTGATAGAGAGCAATAGAGAGGCATCGATTCTAGTTTTGTCAACGCAGCAGATATGTGTTACCAAATATGAATAAATTTACTTATTCTTGGTAGTTTTTAAGGTTTGTAATTAAGGTCGTAGTGTAGCTTTAGCATCAAAATACTGAAAATACATTATTATCGCATGTATTGTTATTCTGTGAGACGGGGGGGGAGGCGCAATGAAAATTATGTTTGAAAATTGGGTCGCAAATACTGAAACGTTGAGAAACGCTGGGTTATTTGCAACGAGCAAGGTAAAGATACAATTATAAACATTAGACTAAAATGTGTTGATTTAATATTGTCACTGTAGTCCTGTCGCTAGAATCAATATATGAGATTTAATGCGTTCTTTCTACTTAAATTTGTAGTCGTATCACTCGTAGCTAATCAGCTATGTAGGACACTGCGTAAAGCCAGAATACATCAAAATTAACTAAAACTAATGATCAGTTCATAAAATTGAAATGCAAGTTAGGATTGTTTTTTTTTTTTCTGGAAAAAATATAATTTTAAAAGCAAAACTTATTATCATACAGCCAAAAGAGATGGACTAAAAAAGGTCACAATTACAAAGTAGGAAAAAATAATAATAATCTTGCTTTAGAAAAATAATTTTAGGTACTTAAAAGACAGGAAAAGACCGGAAATCCAATTTACAGCTTTGCAGATGACAGTACGCTTATCTCTTCATTCACTTTGAACCAGCTCAGACATTGGCTGTTCAGGCGGGTGTCCGCAGACAGCGGGAAGTTGTTCAAGTTAACAAAGACCTAGAAGAAATTCTATCTTGGGGTGACAATAACCAAGTGCTACAAAAACCCAGGAGGCAGTTTTTTCTAAAAAAACGTTGGTGAACCCGACATAGTTATGGCGGGGCACTCAATTCCTCTAACATCGTCACTTAATTTGTTGGGGGTTAATTTTGGAGCAAATATGTCCTGGCCTGAGCATGTGGCAGGCATAGCAAGGAGAGCTTCTCAAAAGTTGGGAATATTATTTCGAACCAGAAAGCTTTACACTCCACAACAACTGTTAATTCTTTACAAAGCTTAAATTCGACCAACTATAAAAGACTGCTCTCATGTTTGAGACTCCTCTTCCAAACATACACTGTATTTATTGGATTCTCTTCAGAGAAGAGCTGTCCGTCTGTTTGGAGACCCGGAACTCACAGGCGGCCTTGATTCTCTGGAACATCGAAGAACGGTTGGCGACTTTAGCCAATTCTAGAAGTATTTTCATGGAAAGTGTTCGGAGGATGTGACCCGTTTAATTCCTCCCAGAGCGGTGCATGTTAGAAATATACGTCGCGGTGATACTTCACATCCGTATTTCGCTTGTTACTCCTCGTACAACGCTTTTCAAGCAGTCTTTTATATGGAGAACATCATCCCTTTGGAATAATTTGCCCAGGACTGTGTTCTCACCGAGTACAATTTACAGCGATTCAAGAACAATGTGAATCGCTTTTTCCGCACACGTGTAGCTCCTGTAGCGCTTTAGGGGACCTCCCTGCAACACGTGTGCTAGACCCATAAAAAAAAAGAAAGGAACTAAACCACTGACCTTTAAAAGAAGAGTTTTTAGAAGTAACTTCTTCAGCGTACTTTTATTTTGCCTTTCGCTGGCTCCTCTTTTAAGTGCCTTACTGTAAAGCCATTGGCCTAAAAGTATCAGTCAATATTACTCATCTATTCTGTAGAGATGAACTTAACAATTATAATGTTTGACTAAGTGAGATGAGACTTTACTTAAAGTAGTTGAGGAACACATGTGCGATATTGGCATGAAATTTGGATTTGATAAATCCGCAGCAAACAGAAAAGTCCTAAGATGGAGTTTTTTCTATAAAGGAATCGATCAATGCAGCTATTAAGAAAACTACAAATTAGTTGTATACGGTCTACAAATCCTAATTAGAAATCAAAGGAACGTTGCTCACTTATAACAATTGTGGAATAAATTTTTATTATGCCGATATAGCGGACATCATGTGTCAGATATGCAGCAGACAATCAAAATGACTTATGCATTTGCTTTCGAGTTTTTAGTGTGCATAGTCTCATCATACGCCCAGAATGAGGCTTTGCATGTCCTGCATTAGACATTTCTACGGTGAATCTCTATCTTAACGAAATCACTTCCAGTGAAGATGCATAGATCCTGTTTTTCTTACATTACTCAGGTAGATAAATTTGGTCAATAATCACTAACAAGTGAAGCTAGGTCTTCTCTAACAGGTCTCCTAGAACAAGAATTAGGTAACTATTTCTCAGTTTACCATCACATACTTCAATAATTTGAATCTGGAAAATGTTATATTGTCTGGGAAGTGATTATTAAAATATCATTTTCGAAATTAAAGACTCGACTCTTTTGTCATCTCTCCCTTAAGTATCTAAATGCATATTTAAGTAAGTCACTTGTAATTTACTAGTTAGTACTTTTACATTTTGCCTTTAAAATATATTTTTAGCATTAACATTTACCTAGTGATTCTGCTGGCTACACTTATGCTGTTTTGTGATATAATCTAGTAATAATAACAAACAATTAAATTGTGTTTTGGTTTATAGGTGCTTCTGGACAAATAAGCTGTCTTTTGTGGTTAGCTTTTTTGAAATCATCTGAAGCCAACTTATCTGTTGTTGCCTTAGGTCTAGGTAACGTTTCACAATCCTTTATCTTGGTTGGCTCAAGTATAAATCATCTCGATCTTTCACCGAGATTTTCTGGTATTATTTTTGGAATTTTAAACGCTATTGGACAAGGTTTTTCCATTCTTGGACCTTTGACAGCAAATTGGATAGTTACCAATCCAGTAAGTTTCTTCGAACAAATTTTATTAACTAGTTATATTGATTACATTGCATGGAAGGCTCTTTTACTTCATTTAAACATTCATGGTTGCTATTAATAGTCCAGTCAGAATACGACCAAAACAGGCCAAAAACAGAAATCGTCGGATACCGCTACTTTTTTTTAAATACGACTACATTAAGGGAAAAATATTGCTACCTCTAAAAATATGAGAATTGGCTCCTTTTTGGGTTTTTAGCGTATTTTTGCAATGGAAAATAAATAAAAATTCTGATAGAATTTGTTTTTAGATAAAAAAAAACAAGAAATTTAATGGGCTATGGATGTCATTTTAACCTTCTGGTCGGGAGAAACTGGTCATTTTTGTTTTTTTTGTCATTTTTAGTGTTCCGTACGGAACACTTATAAGATCACTTCGGTGTCTGTCTGTCTGTCTGTCTGTCTGTCTGTCTGTCTGTCTGTCTGTCTGTCTGTCACACCCCCGATTTTCTCGGAAACTGTTTGACATAGAAAGGTGAAATTTGGTAATAATATAGGAATTGATGGCCTCATCAGAGCCATGTAGTTTTGAGAATTAAATTTTGACTTAAGGGGTTAGTTTGGGGGGGTGAAGTCGGAAGTGAAAAAAAAATTTTTTACTAGGCCATCGAGTGTGGTGTCAAATGAAAGCTTGTGAAAACACGAGTAAAAAATATATATATAATATTATACTTGCGCGCACTTTTCTTTGTATTATTTTTAAAAAATTCGCGAAAAATCGCTGTCCCGGGCCTTATCTCGAAAAGTACTTATCAAAAAATTTCGAAAAAATTCTGGAATATTCTCCACGGGGTGTAGATTGAACAAAAATTATCACGAGCGCATTACCTTTAATAATTTATATGGTATATAAAAAAAAAACAAAAATTTCAAGGTCATCAGATTTCAGTAAAGATTGGACACAAACTTTGTTGAAAACTCATTTGGGGTGTGTTTTGTGAAGTCACTGATCATTTTATACCACCGTAACATAAATTTTGACTTAAGAGGTTCGTTTTGAGGGGTGAAATCGGAAGTGAAAAAAAATTTTTTTTTTACTAGGTCATCGAGTGTGGTGTCAAATGAAAGCTTGTGAAAACACGAGTAAAATATATATATATATATATATATATATATATATATATATATATATATATATATATATATGTATATGTATATGTATATGTATATATATATATATATATATATATATATATATATATATATATATATATATATATATATATATAATGTAATACTTGCGCACACTTTTCTTCGTATTACTTTTAAAAAATCGCTGTCCCCTACCTTATCTTGAAAAATACAGATCAAAAAATTTTGAAAAAATTCTGGAATATTCTCCACGGGGTATAGATTGAACTAAAATTATCACGAGTGCATTACCTTTAATAATTTATTTGGTGTATAAAAAAAAAAAAACAAAATTTCAAGGTCACCAGTTTTCAGTAAAGATTGGAAACAAACTTTGTTGAAAATTCATTTGGGGTGTGTTTTTTGTGAAGTCACTGATCACTTTACACCACCCTAACAAAAATTTTTATTTTAAAAACAATCAACGTACGGAACACTAATTGTGCAAGTTCAACTTGCACTTGACCGGTTTTTTTTCTGATTAAATAGGTATACTTGCAAGCTATAAGCTTTTTTTTTAGTTAACTCTGGAAATATGTTCCATGGACATTACTTTAATTGATTCAAACATAATTTTAGCAATTTTTGACATATTAGATATATTTTTTTCACTCCTCATTGTGTTGCTAAATTTTACCGATTAAGGTTTTTTTCATCTGACGAATTTTTGAAACAATTTTTTTTTTCAGTATGCTGCTACCTTACCTAAGATAGAAAATGTTCCTTAGCTCCTAAGCTTTCATTTTAGGTACTTAAGAACTTATTTAAACAATTTAGGGACGATAAATTGGCCATTTTTTAATTCAAATTTACGATTTTTTTTTAAAAGATATTTTCTTGAGTTTGATAATATTTTTCAGTAACCAAAGTTATTTTTTAATTATTATACACAGGTTACTGTTGAGTAGCTTATGAAGTTACTGCACAAAATAGTAATTTTAATAACAGAAGTTTAACTAGCTAAATAAAATAATCAATTATATTTAAATTGTTGTAGCAATATATTACTACTTTTTCAAATAGTCAAAAAAAAATCCTATGAGATAAAACAGGGTCCTTAATATATTGGTGAAGCCTGACTCTCAACCAAGTTTCATCTAAATGGGTGACCCAAATACCATGGCCTCTCCTTGTAAGACATATGGTAATCATTAACTAATAAAAATGATCTTCGTTACGGCAAATATGATAAATTTCAAGAAAAAATAATTTTTTAAAAAAGTAACTTTGAAATGTGAAACAAAAAAAAAAGCATGAAATTGAAAGTAAAATGGCCAATTTTTTCAGCCTAAATGGACCAAATGACTTCCTCAGCCACTCATCTAGCAATGATTGACTACCAAACACGTTCCACTAACCATGTTAGCTTCATCAGGAGCGATAATTGACTAAAGCTAAACTACAAATTTACCTATTTATACTTAGCCTAACACCTGAATTACTAAGGGGGAACTAATAGCATAGGCGAGGACCATCAGATGCATTTTTAATTAATCTTAGATTATCTAATATTACAGTATGTTCAGCTTCAAGGGCATGTTCGGCAATGGTAAATTTTTCTGTTCTACTGTATTTTAAATGTGCTAAGTGTTCTTTAAATCATGTTTTAATTGACCTTTTAGTTTGGCAAACATACTTTTTGGCGCAATCATTACAACTAATTTCATAAATTCCACTTTCTCACAATTAGGAATCTTGTCTTTAGGATTTCCTAAGATATTCCTCAGATTGTCTGATGACTTATGAACTAAGGTGAGGCCTACCTTATTAAATACCTTATTGAGTCCCCTGTTACATTTCGGATTATATGGTATGGAGTTATACTTGATCTTGTTTTCTTCGTGTAAAAAGGTGGAATTCTGAATATTTAACCTAAACTTATGTCTATTTATTAACTTCTTTATTAAGTCATCGTCATAGCCATTAACTCTAGTTATATCCCTAATACGATTCCTTTCGTTATTGTCTTAAGTTTACTCTATTTAGAGGAAAAGTGACCAAACGATGAAAAATGTAATGTGACTAATTTGTGTTCTTTGCAAAGAAATAAATCATTAGGAATATATCTATCTGTTACTGTGTCTTTTCTATAGATATCAAATTGTAACCTAATATTATTTTTAACAATTAATATATATATCTAGAAATGGCAGTTGTCCTTTGTTCTCAATTTCGTAAGTAAATTTAATGGAATCATATCGGCTATTCAATGGAAACAAAACCATCTACATATAGTTGCTTTCTTTGTATCAAAAGTCCCAAAAACATCATCTACATACCTATACCATATCCTTGGGAAATACTCAAATGCTTGACTGGCTTTGGTTTCAAACTTACTCGTGAATAAATTGGCTATGAAAGGTGATAAGCAATTACCCATAGCTGTTTCTTCTTTCTGAATATAAAATTGACTGTTATATTGAAAATAATCTTGTCCCATATAAAATTTAGATAATGTTAAATATTCATGAATAATTTCATCCCCAAAGTGCAGCCAGTTCCTCTCTAAAAAAGATCACTCGAGGTCATTCAGAACCATGCAATAAGATTGTCCACGGGAGCATACAGAACAACTCCAGTTCCTAGGTTACAAGTAATTGCATCCATATTACCTCTATCCTTACAAAGACAATTTTCCCTGATGCGTTTCTACTCCACTTCACTTTTCAGAACCCATGCAGCAAGATCACTAGATCTACAAAATATATCACAAAAATCGTATAGTCCTAATACAATACAATCTAGAATTAAAACTTTTCTTTCTGCCCAAGACACTAAATTTGACACCCCTGTTACATTAAAATGTTTAATATTCCCACCATGGACAAACAGTTCACTTAAAATTGATCTCAGTCTCACAAAATACAAAAAGGATTCTACCTCACCAATAATATTAAAATCATTATTCATTCAAACAATACAGGAAAAATATAAAAATTTTACTCAATATTACTCCGATGGATCTAAATCCAAATTGGGAACGGGCGCAGCGGTAATTTCTCCTATATCCAAATCAAGATACAAATTAAACAACATATTATCGATCTTTACAGCTGAACTGTCATAAGAGAAGCCATCAGATCACCAATATCCAACAAAAATAAAAACATTTTAATCATCTCCGATTCACTCAGTTCTCTACAATCCATTAATGCATCTAAAACGTCTATACCCTTAATCCTGGGCATAATGAACCTCGTACAAATATGCAATGTCCGCTTAATACAAATTGTGTTTCTTTGGTCTCCCAGCCATGTCAACATAAAAGGGAATGACTTAGCGGATACGAATGCAAAATCAGCAATCACATCAGGGAAAATCGAAAACAAAATTCTATCACCATCAGATCTAATCTCTCATTTTCATAAATCCATAAAAAATATGATCAAATCAAAATCAAATGTATACCCACCCTTGCATCTTCAGAGCTTGAGCAGAAGAGAAAATGTCATATGGAGGAGAATAGCTACGGGACATACACACCTTACTCATGCTTACCTTCTCAAAAATGACCCGATACTCATCTGTCAAATACATCGCACGACACTTACAATAAAGCATATTTTGTCTCATGATTATACTTACATTAGAACTAAATAAAATCTACGAAGGCCACTAAATGAAATTCTGAAGCCAAATAAAGAAAACGTACAATCTCTAATAAAGTTCCTGAAAGAAGCAGATCTTTATACTAAGATATAATCTAATACAGGCGCCAAATGACCTCAGTTGTCGACGCGCCTTACATTTAAACATCATCATCATCATCCCCAAAGTCATTCATCCTAAGTAATTCTTCGAGATATTGTAAAGTTGGTGGTATTGGCACACTTGAAGATAAAGAGCTGACATCAAAAGAAATTAAGATTTTACCTTCATTGAGAACTTGTTAATGAATTCTAAAGAATTCTTCACTGCGAAAGTATTTAGTGGTAAATTCTCAAGTTCTTTTGATAACCATCCAATCATCACTCTTGATGAAGCTAACATGGTTAGCGAAACACGCGCTGAGTGCAAAAATAAAGTGTTTGGTGTAGTGGTGATATATACTGAGTGCCAAAGATTCCACAAAAAATGGCTAAACTTAGGTTTGGATTAATTAAAGTAATGTCCATGGAATATATATCTAGAATTAACTAAAAAAAAAATTTAGCTTACAGTTTGCAAGCACACCTATTTAATCATAAATAATGGTAAAAAAAAAAAACGACAAATACGGACAATTTCTCCCGACCAGAAGGTTCAAATGACGTGGTCATTGCCACTTACCAACGTGAATAATCTAGTTTCTTTGTGGGATATATATGATGCATTACTGTTACTTACTCATACACATGCATATTGTGCAATACATGACTAATTGCATATGCGACATTATATATTAAAGAAGAAGAAAGTCAATGGTATATTTGGTCTTGCATGTAATATCATAAACACATAAATATTTATTGATGTTATAATAATAAAATAATATTTATGATAGCTGTACAAATTCAGAAACACTAGTTTACCTTGCAGAGAATTGCTACACAATACATATATATAATCTGTGAATTATGAATTACAATTTTAGGCAGATGCTTCACAATGGCGTATTGTATTCCTTATAGCAGCAGCACTTTATCTAATTGGAGGCATTGTTTTCTTTTTCTTCTCATCTACTACAAGGCAACCCTGGGATGGACCAGAAGAAGAACAAAAAGAAGAAAGGAAGAAAAAAGTGTCTGTAATTAGCTTAATGTCAATGTGAAGAAATTTAATAATTATTTTCTTCATTACTTCATTACTAAAATAATTTTAGAAACTGACATTCCTCAGTGTTTTTAACTGTGATATTTGTACATACAGGGTGATATAACAATCGATTAATATATAGAAACTGGTGAAACCCTATAGAAAGTATGAACAGTTGACAAAATTCCCTACATTAAACTAAAATTTTTCACATTTTAAAAATAATAAAAAAAAATATTTTTTACCAGGTCATCGAGTGGGGTGTCAAATGAAAGCCTGTGAAAAGACGAGTTTAAAAATATACATAATGTAATACTTGTGCACAATTCTCTTTATACTATTTTTAAAAAAGTTCGAAAAATCGCTGTCCCCCCATATCTCGAAAAGTCAAAAAATTTTGAAAAAAATCTGGAATATTCTCTACAGGGTGTAGATTGAACGAAAGTTATCACGAGTGCATTAACTCTAATAATTTATCTGGTACATAAAAAAAAAAAAACAAAAATTTCAAGTTCATCAGTTTTCACTAAAGATCGGAAAAAAAGTTTGTTGAAAACTCATTTGGGATGTTTTTGTGAAGTCACTGATAATTTATACTTCAATAACAACGTACGGAACACTAATTGCGCAATTTCAACCTGCACTAGGCCGGTGATTTTTTAAGTATGTTCGAATTTGAAAAAGAGATATTGAATGTGTTTTTGTACGACCCCATTTCAATATATTAAACGGTTTTCATAACATTCTGCATACTATTTTAAAGAAGTTGATTTCCTTCTTTTGTTTGTATATTTTCACCCTTATTATAATATTTTAAAAAATAATTTGTATAACTAAATTAACAATAAAATTATTTAATATTACAACGTTGTACTGGCCTTTGATCTAATATAAAAATTTGGAACAGTTATTAACAGTACATCTATTCGTGCCTGTTTTCTCTTTTTCTCAAAATTTCCATATTAAAAATGATCCATCTACCTATTATAATCATGATAAATATTTATTTGGAAATTATGAGAAATGAAACCTGAACTAAACAATACCATAAACGGTCCAAAATAAGTGAGAAAAAATACACTACCAAAACAAATATTGAAATATCAGTCACAACATGCAAACGGTTGAATTTATCTGTTTATTATAAAATAACTATAGAGACATTCTGAGATAAACGGCGACTTTTTAAAAAAAATGGGTCTGGAATCGGACTTTTCCCGTAATCATTTAATACTGGTATTTTAATAATTCACATTTTAATTATAAAGATTTTTAAACCAGTAATACTCGTAAAAGTAACTGTCAAACCCAATGGACTGAAATGAGACAGAAAATAGTTTACATGTTGAAGTTAGCAACAAAATTATTCGAAAGTCCAACAAGATTTCATTTTATAGAGGCTGCACATAATAAGTTTACAGGTTGAAGCTTAATCAGTATTTAATTCAAATTTTATATTCAACAAGGGTTTTGATTTTGATAATTTAGCTGTGAGTTTTTGTTGACTCTTGATAAGACGGTAAGAGACTCAGGAAAGGAAATATTAATACGGGATGAAAATTAAAATATATATGAAGAATGTCTCTCATCTTGAGCTTAATAGACTGCATACATCCTGAAAAATTTTAACTAGCACTTATACGACTTAGCGTCTTGATAAGGGCGTCAATCACCCCTATTCTAAAATCATTAAAAAAATCAAAAAATATACAGAAAATTGGTTCCATCATGAGTACAAATTAACTAGTAACTATACAGTTTCCCGTTTCGAATCCTTGGTAAGGGTGTAAGTTAGCCTTGTTGGAAAATCATTACTAAAATTAGAAATATACTAAGAGAATTTATTAGATCTTTAGCTTGGCAAATGTAATACTTCTAGAGATCCTTCTTTGGGTATAATGCTTCATACTTTTTTAGAAAAATTTAAACGAAGATTGCTTAGAACCTTATAAAGGGTTCACGAGACGAAACTGTATAACCGTTCATTAAAATGCCTTAAGAAATATAGCGTACATCAGACTTAATGTGGAACAAATTCTCTAGGTATATTTTGGATTTTTTAATGATTTTAGAATAAGAGAGATCGATACACTCATTAAATGGTCCAGACGCTAAGTTGTATACCTACTAGGTAGAGTTTATCAAGCTCAAAGTTAGAGAAATCCTCTTTTATTAAACCTTTGCTTTGTCAATGCCTTACACTCTTATCAAGGATCAACCAAAATTCTTACCTACATTTTTCAAATGATAATCCTTCTGAATGTAAAATTTTTTTAACCAAATAGTGATTAAGTATCTATAGTGTTCAAATATGAACTAGTGAACTTATTGTGTTGAGCCTCTATAAAATAGAAAATCGTTGATACTTCGTGGCTAGCTTTATCTTTGCACGGATTAGGGATTCCGAAATTAGTCTCGGAAACGTCTGGATGAAAAAAATATGAAATTTAGATTTGGATTTATTCACAGTCTACAAATAACAAAATGCTTTTAAAAATAATTAAAATTAAAAGAACAGTCAGTTTTAAGGGCAAACCGACAAACTATTTAATTTAGTAAATCTTGTGCATACGAAATAATAGTTTAAATAACTAAAAAATGAAACGAAGGTTTTAAACGACTTAATACCTTAGTATTAATTCGAAAACACAACTAAGAAAGTAATTAGTAACAAGTTATCTTTAACCCCCGGGATAGTGTTATCAGTGATATCTTTCACATTTTCTCTCTCCTTAAATGACCTTAGATTTGTCATAAGAAATTTGTTTACCATTTCGGTATTACTCTTGCTCTATTAGTTTCATTTTGCCCAAACATGTAAGGTGATCTGTTAACTGTTAAGTGATAATAACCTGGAAGATGAAGAAGTGCAGACCTTGTTGTTCCTTATCAACCGATGTCTTGTTGATTAAATATTATTTTTTTCTATGTACATGTATGCCTATGATTCAGTATTATTTTAATTTATTATTATATGAAATGTTTCTCAGATGTGAAAATTTCCAATTATTGAATACAATCGTGTATCTGACAACACTGGGGAATTTCCATATTTATTAGGCGTCTTGTTATCAGGTGTGGGTTGGTTTAGCAATAAAATCCCGCTTTGCCTTTTTTTAGTATTCTGTACGGAACACTTATAAGATCACTTCGGTGTTTGTCCGTCTGTCACACCCAATTTTCTAGCAAACTATTTGACATAGAAAGTTAAAATTTGGCACTAATATAGGAATTGATGGCCCTATCAGAGCCATGTAGTTTTGAAAGTTAAATTTTGACTTAAGGGGTTAGTTTTTGGAGATAAAATTGGAAGTGAAAACATTTTTTTTTACCAGGTTATCGAGTGGGGTGTCAAATGAAAGCCTGTAAAAAGGCTAGTTCAAAAATATACATAATGTAATACTTGCGCACAATTCTCTTCGTGCTATTTTTAAAAAAGTGCGAAAAATCGCTTCCCCCCCCATTATCAAAAAATTGTGAAAAAATCTGGAATATTCTCTACAGGGTGTAGATTGAACGAAAGTTGTCACGAGTGCATTAACTTTAATAATTTATCTGGTACATAAAAAAAAAAAAAAATTCAAGTTCATCAGTTTTCACTAAAGATCGGAAAAAAAGTTTGTTGAAAACTCATATGAGATGTTTTTGTGAAGTCACTGATCATTTTGTACTTCCATAACAACGTACGGAACACTAATTGCGCAATTTCAACTTGCATTTGACCGGTT
The DNA here is from genome assembly GCA_019049505.1 of Pachyrhynchus sulphureomaculatus. Classification (NCBI taxonomy): domain Eukaryota; kingdom Metazoa; phylum Arthropoda; class Insecta; order Coleoptera; family Curculionidae; genus Pachyrhynchus; species Pachyrhynchus sulphureomaculatus. Next base: position 126,324,347 of record CM032455.1, on the reverse strand, counting down.
ATTTTTTAAGTATGTTCGAATTTGAAAAAGAAGTATTGAATGTGTTTTTGTACGACCCCATTTCAATATATTAAACGGTTTTCATAACATTCTGCATACTATTTTAAAGAAAACTATAACAAATAGATGCTTATACTGCACTCTGTCGGTGACTTACAAAGTATTTTCAAGCATAGCGGCACAGAACGGCTGGCAGTTATTGCAGAAACGCACCTTCTCAAGCTTACCGCTCGAAGGCATAGATGGCAGCCGTGATACGGCGAAACGCGTCTTGGGATGGTTCAGCAAATACGACGAACACTTTTGGTGACTTCTAAAAATGCGAATCCTTCGATTCGTCTTTAGTTGTTATACCAATGCTATGTTAAAGAAGTTGATTTCCTTCTTTTATTTGTATATTTTCACCCTTATTATAATAATTTAAAAAATAAATTGTATAACTAAATTAACAATAAAATTATTTAATATTACAACGTTGTAGTATCCTTTGATCTAGTATAAAAATTTGAAACAGTTATTAACAGTACATCTATTCGTGCTTTTTTTCTCTTTGTTCTCAAAATTTCCATTTTAAAAATGATCCATCTACCTATTATAATCATGATAAATATTTATTTGGAAATCATGAGAAATGAAACCACGATATTGATAATTTTTTATCCAATGCAGGTGTAATTTGTTCACACTAACAGACATCTGAACAGAATAAATTTGAGAGGCAATAGAAAATAAACAATAAGTGTTTACGTTCTCAGAACTTGAAGAGAACTTAGTGATTGCGGTGTTTTCTACATATATATGTAGATATAAATTTCGAGTTGTTGTTTGTCGTCATGACTGATGTTTTGAAGGTCAATAACAGCTTAGTGATTTAGTACCCTTGATATGTTAAAATCTAAAAAATTATGTTTTGCTATAGTATTTAAATATCTTTAAAATAAAATGAAATTTTTCATTTGAAGACAAGAGTTGGAGACTGTTTTTTCGAATGTTCACTAAAACTTAAATTCTTATTAAAAATTAAATCAAATTGTTTTTCAGATTTATTTACCGATATTGTAAAAGTACCTTTAAGAGTAACTTTAAAGTCAGCATGCTTTGTTTATTTTTATGTTTTATATTTTATACTTTTATAGATCATGCTAAACCAATTTACTTTTTATCTTTTTATTTTAAGAAAAATATCCAATACAAAGGCCGTTAAAAAAAAGAAATTAACGTTCAAACGGTCTTCTAGGAAACACATGTTATGGTATCATGTGCACATGTACCTTTATAGAATACTTGCTGTAGTGTATGCGTAAAAAAAGAGATTCACTAGAGTCTTGAACCCATACAGGTTGTGCTTAGTTTATTATGTAGGGACGAGGTTTTTCATATATAATAGTTCTTGACGAAGATAATAGGAGAATTGGAAAGTTTACATTGAAAAAAATGTGTTGTACTAGAATTTACTGCTCTGGGAAGAATCGAAAGGGCTTCATCGTTCGAAATCTTACCATGTTATATATATATATATATATATATATATATATATATATATATATATATATATATATATATATATATATATATATATATAATGCAACGTCTCTCTCTTTGTCTATCTGTCTGTCCGTTAGTGCGCTTACCACTGGAGAACCACTTATCCGATTTACGTACTTTTTTTTTTAAAACATACATATATTCTCTGGCCAGGTTATAGGCTATACTTTATTACGTTAGGTAGCGTAAGGAATGAGCAGTGACGATAATAATGAATGAAGTCGGAAAAAAGTTTGCCGCTAACGCGTTCCCAGCCTAAACCATTAAATATGGAACAATATTATATAGCAGAGAATATCTATAATATATATAAAATGCAATGTCTCTCTGTCTGTCTGTCTGTCCATTAGTGCGTGTACCACGCGAGAACCACTTATCCGATTTACGTGTCTTTTTTTAAATTCATACATATGTTCTCTGACCAGGTTATAGATATATATATATATATATATATATATATATATATATATATATATATATATATATATATATATATATATATATATATATATATATATATATATATATATATATATATATATATATATATATATATATATATATATATATATATATATATATATATATATATATATATATATATATATATATATATATATATATATATATATATATATATATATATAAAATGCAACGTATCTCTGTCTGTCTGTATGTCTGTCCGTTAGTGCGCTTATCACTGGAGAACCACTTTTCCGATTTAGGTCCTTTTTTTAAAAAAAACATACATATGTTCTCTGGCCAGGTTATAGGGTATATTTTATTACTATAGGTAGCATAAGGAATGAGCAGTAACGATAATAGTGAATGAAGTCGGAAAAAAGTTTGCCGCTAGCGCGTTCTCTTGCAATACACAGCATAAATCATTAAATATGGAACAATTTTATGTAGCAGAGAATATCTATAATCTATAATATATATAAAATGCAATGTTTCTCTGTCTGTCTATCCATTAGTGCGTTTATCATGCGAGAACCACATATCCGATTTACGTGCGTTAGTGCGCTTATCACTGGAGAATCATTTATCCGATTTACGTGCTTTTTTTTAAACATATATATGTTCTCTGGCCAGGTTATCTATCTATATTATATATAAAATGCAACGTCTCTCTGTCTGTCTGTCTGTCCGTTAGTGAGTTACGTGCTTTTTTTTTAAACATACATATGTTCTCTGGCCAGGTTATAGGATATATTTTATTGCGTTAGGTAACATAAAGAATAAGCAGTGACGATAATAGTGAATCAAGTCGGAAAAAAGGTTATCGTTAGCGCGTTCTCATGCAATACACTGCCTAAACCATTAAATATGGAACAATGTCATGTTGCAATGATTATAATATATATAAAATACAACGTCTCTCTGTCTGTCTGTCCGTTAGTGCACTTATCACTTGAGAACCACTTATCCGATTTACGTGTTTATATAAATTTATACATATATTCTATATAATTCGATATAAGCCTAGATAATGGGAGATAAGGTGAGATAATGGGAGATAAATATAAAAACGAGAGATGAGAAATAATGGGAGATAAGCAGAGATAAGTCTAGATAATGGGAGTTATGGTGAGATAATGGGAGATAAGGAGAAATAATGGGAGATAAGGAGAAATATTGCGAGATAAACCTAGATAATAGGAGATAAGGTGAGATAATGGGAAATAAGGAGAATTAATGGGAGGTGAGCAGAGATAAACCTAGATAATGGAAATCGTGTAGAGAAAATGAGAAATAAGGGGAAATAATGGCAGATATTTTATTAGGTTAGGTAACATAAGGAATAAGCAGTGACGATAGTAGTGAATCAAGTCCACGCGAGCGGAGACGCGGGCATGGCTAGTATATATATATATATATATATATATATATATATATATATATATATATATATATATATATATATATATAGTCTGTCCGAAAAATTGCAGGACTGCCTTAATAAAATAATTGAAAAATTAAAAGTAATCATTTTATTACTTCAAATATTCTACTTAATCTCCTCTGACCTTAATACAACGTTCAGAACGTTTACGCAACCATGTGAAACTGTTAGAAAATTCTTCTTTTGAGATCATGTTTAACTCGCGTGTCATAGTGGCTTTCATGTTCTCTAAATCGTCATAACGTTGACCATCATCAAGATGTCACCGTTGATGCTCCAAAGACTTTATTTGATAATACTAGAGAAGGATTGGGAAATCGCCATAAGCAACTTTCCCTCTAACCGCTAAATATTTGAGAGACCTATTTTAAACAGAACACAGACGTGACTTGTATATAGAATTCCAGGCTGTGGTTTCAAAATTAAAGCAGTCAGATACATAGTATAGTAAACTTAACGAATTTAAATGCATCAAATTTTTATATGGTATAATAACAAATCTTGCCATTCTGTAAGCACTATTCACAATATTATCAATGTCGATATTGAACAAAAATTTCGTATTAAAAGTATCCTTGAAAAACGTCCGTCATTATTACAATTGTTTATTATTTTATTGTAATTATGTGTAAGTGCGATTACAAACACTTATTTAAACAAATAGATAATTTATTTTTTTGAAAGTAGATATGAGCTTTATTGAAATTGGATTGTATGTCATCACAGTCCCTAGTACTAGATGTACTATAATTGAAAATATCAAATAACATGGCCTGATTCTTTTTATACAAATAATAAATAGCACTGATCTCAAATCACTGCCCAGAGGTACACTTGATGTTAAAGTAACAACATCTCATGTGGTTTATTGTAAAACAACTGAAAATAGGCAAAAACCCAAATTCCAGCAGTCCACCCATTGTTCTCTTATTGGTCCATCCATCATGAGACGCGTTTCGCCGTATCACGGCTCATCAGTCGGGCTAGGATCGACAAACAAGAGAACAGAATTCCTAGTATTTATTCCGGTACTTACGGAACACAATGGTAAGACACAACGAATTGTATCAAATATGCATACCTAGTACTCAATCGGAGGCTGACACGGCAGCCACAAGCCAACAGAGTGGTTGACACTGCCAATACCAAAGGCAGGCAGCGCAATTTGTAATCATCAATCATATCAATCAATAAGTAATAATAAATACTCTTTTTAAAAACCTTGGCAAATATCTAAAGTCGGGAAATGGGTGGATATTACTTATTTTTATTTACTTTGAAGTTAGAAATTGGTATTTGAATTAAATTTCTAGAATAATCCTTCTGCTACAAGTCTCTTATGACAATGGTTGCTTCTAGATATAGCAATTCTTTATTTTTATATGTTGATTTAAAGGATCTTTACAATGTCTTGTTTAGTTGCATAATCTTGAGACTTTCTATTTATATTTTCATGTGTGTATAGATTTCCAATAAACCAATGTGTTAATAACCCTACCAGAAACTTTCGTTTAATTAGTCCATCCAGAGACGGCAGGGAACAATTTTTTTCTTCCACAGTAAGATCTGTGTTTCTGGTGACTACCACACGAGATGATGGACGTAACATATCAAAACCATATTTTAGGATCTGTTGTTATTATCTTAATTACTTTTACTTTAAGCCATTTTGAGCGTAAAGACTTTATTAAACCTGCCAGTATTCGCTTGGAAATACGTTTAACATTTCCTCTAAAGAAATGATAGTGTACAAACTTAGAAATACTAAAACATTTAATGTTTTTATGCCAAAATTGTTCATAAGAAAGAAAGGCTGCTTGAACAAAAGGAAATAAGTAGCTGATTTTATTAACAACAAAAATAAAAACTTAAGAAAACAAAGCATATATAACATTAGTCATTTTTATTTATAAACAAGGAGGTAAAAAATAATAGAATAGAGCAGGGGTGCTCAAACTTGAACTGCTGGCGATCCACCTCAATATTGTTAGACTACGATCGATCGACTCTGAGAGGCTGCAAGTAAGTGTGATGAAGGATTGTCATCTAGGTAAGGTGTATCGTGGCATAGATATTAGTTTCCTCACAATATGCATTTTTTTAGTCAAGGTAAGTGTAGGTCTGCTCTTAAATGTCAATGAAAAAACTCATAATTATTCAAAAGTGCAAGTTTATTGGTTCTTACAAAACAAACGAGTTCTAGTGTCTAAACTTAACTAAAGAGTGACTTTGGATGTTGAAGCTTGGCACTGCATATCCTCAGCATACTTTTCATAAGATGGTACGTAATTACCGAGTGCTAATCGCAAGCATGATGACATATGTTTGTCAGTTAGTCGATTGCGATATTTTGACTTAATTATCTTCATTTCAGAAAATGCAGACTCGCACAAGTAAGTTGACCCAAACATTGCCGTCAGTTGAAGGGCGATTTGCCTTAGATTCGGATATTTATCTTCAGATATAAAACACCAGAATTTTGTATCAGATGCTGTGGCTTTGAGATGTATATCTGATATAATCTGCACTAACTCATTTTCAACAGAACATGAGTCCATGTTAAACTGACTTGCTATTTCAGTAGCTAATTCCTCAATGTTTTTACACGAAAAAGGATAACTCATAAATGATGCGATATTTGCCAATTTACTGAAATCATAAAAACGTATTTCGAATTGGCCCAAAATATTTGATAATTCTGCCTCATAAATATCATAATTCAACTGAGGAATCCTTGCTTTCAAAGACGGAAAATTTTTCAGATCCTTTCTTTTCAGTTGATCTATCATAAGTTGCAATTTACTTTTGAATGCGTTTATTGCGCTAATCATCTAAATAATAGTTTTTCCTTTACCTTGAAGCTCCAAATTAATGATGTTTAAATGCATTGTGATGTCTGTCAAAAATGCCAAATCAGTCAGCCATTTTCCGTTTTTCAGTATCTGAGTGTCATCATCTCTTTCGTCCAGAAAAGCTGTTATTTCGGGCAATAATTCTTGAAACCTTTCTAGGAATTTTCCGCGGCTCAACCACCTGACGTCCGTGTGAAGAACTAAATCAGTGTGTTCAGCTGACTCACTATCTTCCAACTGCAATTTAAAGAGCCGTCGTTGCAAGCTACGTGCACGGATTGAATTCACAATTTTTATTGCAATGCCCATAATCTCCTCCATGTTTAGAACTTTTGAACACAAAACTTGTTGATGTATAATGCAATGGAAGGAGAAAAATTAAGGAAAATCATCATTAGCTCGACACAATGCCACAAAACCGTTTTTGTTTCCAGTCATTGCTGGTGCTCCATGGGTTGTAATGCACACTAGTTTATATATTGGTAGCTTGTAGTTTGTTGCAAAATTGAAGAAAACGTCATATATACCTTCGCCACGGGTCTTTCCTTTCAGAGGAATCATTGTCAAAAACTCTTCCTTAGCCGACATGTCATTGAATACCATTCGAATAAAAATACACAGTTGGGCAATGTCTGTCATATCGGTGGATTCGTCGAACGGTAAAGAAAAGTATGTACATTCCATGATATCATGTTTTAGTTTATCTGCCATGTCCTGACTCATGACTTCAACACACCTTGTGACAGTCGGACGAGATAACTGAAGTTCTCTAATAGCAGACATAATCTCTGTTTTATTTTTAAAATCTCCAAATAAAGTCTCACCCGCTTCAATAAATGCTTCCTTCACAACCAATCCATCATCAAATGGTTTCTTGTGTTTCGCCAATATATGAGATATTTTAAATGACGCGATCGTTGCAGCTTTTGATTGTTTGGCTGGTCTTGTAAACATGGTTTGTTCTTTTTTCAAACAAGTTATCAACTCACGTACTTTTCGTTTTCTTAATTCACTCTGTAACGGAAAATCCTTTTCATAGTTTTTATAAACCGTTTTATGATGCCTCTCTGATTTCCCACGCTTAGGTATTGCAACTGACGCACGGCAAATGAGACAAATGCACTTATCCTTTACCATACAAAAGAAAAATTCTTCCTCCCAATCGTTATTAGAATGATAAGTTTTACTTTTCTTCGCCACACTCATTTTAAACTATTTATTAATAAACTTTGTATCGATGTATCGCCTTCAAGTTACAACTCAGACTGACTCCTATTCCTGCAGGCGCAACATTTATATCGGCGCGAACGAAGTCTCGAATGTTCACGTCAAACATGCCGCCCGAAGTTTCTAGGAAAATCGGCGGGCATCAAAAACGCGGCTTTTCTTTGACAAGTACCGCGCGTTCCTTTGATAAAGCCGCCTTTTGCCGCTAGCAGGGGGTTATTACGATAAAAGAAAGTGATGAGGGGATTATTCTGGCCTAATTGTGGATCGAGTAAATTTTAGTAGTTTATTCATTACATTTTGTTTTAGTTACCTAAAACAAAATCTGTGAATAGTTCTATATCGGAATTTTTTTCTCGAGATCGACTCAAAAAGCACTCGCGATCGACTTGTCGATCGCGATCGACCGTTTGAGCACCCCTGGTATAGAGTTTCAGTTCCTAGCGTTAAATTTAACAGTTAGCATGTATTAGAAAATTCTTTGTACTTCGTATAAGGTCTATAAAGTTATTTAAGAAAGTTACATTACTAAAGTTAAAATTATCTGTTATATATAGAGGAAGATGCCTACTTTTTTAACTTTATCTAAGTATGATGCTTAGGCAGTCAAACTCTAACATTTTATTAGCACCTCCCTGCACTTTACAAGGTGCATTTTACTCTAAAAGGACGAAGTTCTTAAAATTCCACCAGTAGCTAGTGAACTGTAAAAAAGAATTCCAAAAGTTTATGATTGTTCAACATCACTTTTCTGCTTTATAGATTATTTCGATATTTTTTTCTGTATTTAGCACAAACCTAACTATCGGGGTCACTCGCTAGATCTTAATTTATTTAAAGAGGCTATCTTGATAATTTAGAAGTACATCACTTAAATTGTTTTTACATCTGATACAACTGTTGGAAATTAAAACCAAATAAGGCTGCAAAAATAAGTTACTAGTCAGCGGTACCTTTGCAGTGAGACTTCATTGCCCTACTTTTAGTGTATTCAGAAGTAACTGTTAACTGTTGACAACACTGTTGCGAACATATGTTATTTATTATCTATTCTTCAAATATTTTCAAATCTGTCAATTAATGAAATTTATAGATGGTGAAATAATGCTTTAAAAATTTGACCATAATCTATAATCTATAATATATATAAAATGCAACGTCTCTCTGTCTGTCTGTCTGTCCGTTAGTGCGCTTATCACTGGAGAACCACTTATCCGATTTACGTACTTTTTTTTAAAAAACATACATATGTTCTCTGGCCAGTTTATAGGCTATATTTTATTACTATAGGTAGCATAAGGAATGAGCAGTGACGTAAAATAGCGAATGAAGTCGGAAAAAAGTTTGACGCTAGCGAGTTCCCTTGCAATACACAGCCTAAACCATTAAATATGGAACAATATTATGTAGCAGAGAATATCTATAATCTATAATATATAAAATGCAATGTCTCTCTGTCTGTCTGTCTGTCCATTAGTGTGTTTATCACGCGAGAATCACTTATTCGATTTAACTGTCTTTTTTTAATTCATACATATATTCTTTGGCCAGGTTATATAATAATAATCTATATCTATAATATATATAAAATGCAACGTCTCTCTGTCTGTCTGTCTGACC
>CM032455.1:126310197-126312697 GCA_019049505.1 Pachyrhynchus sulphureomaculatus | reverse complement strand
TTGTCGGTCCTGTGGTTCTTTGTAATGTTTGTGTTGGTGAAGTAACATATGGTTGAATTATTGTTTCTCTTGGTTGGACTTGGTACTCGGATAGAATATGTGTCCAAGAGTTCGGTAAACGTTGGCTATCATCCCGATTATTTAAGTTGTTGGGCCTCTTTTCTATTTCTATGGCTTCTTTGATTATCCTAGTGGATAGGTTATTACTTTTTTGTAGGGTTCTGGTTTTGTCAAAATCGATTTTGTGGCCGGTATTGTGTGCATGTTGTGCTAGAGAGGAGGTGGTGGATTTTTGTTTTACGGCGTTTTTGTGCTCGTCTCTTCTGGCACTAATTTTCCTGTTTGTTTGGCCTATGTATGAAAGACCGCAGTCCTGACACGGAATTTCATATACGCCTTGGTCTTCTAAGGCTATAATGTCTTTTGGTGTAGGTAGAATATCTTTAATTTTTTGGTTGGTTGTGTAAATGGTCTCAATTTGGTGTTTTCCTAGAAGTCTTCCTATTTTGTCTGTGATGCCTTTTACATATGGGAGAAATGCTTTTGTAGTATATGTCTTTCTTTCCTGTTTGTGTTGTTTATTTAGGGCCCGCCGGATCGTGTTTTGACTATATCCATTTGAAAGTAAAACGTTTCGAAGGAGCTTGGTTTCTTGTTGCAAATGTTCCTTGTCTGTTAGGGTTTTTGATCGGTGAGCTAAGGATTTGGCAACGGAGAAGAGTTGGGCTGGGTGATGATGTGAACTGGCATTTAAGTATCTGTTTGTATGTGTCGGTTTTCTATATACTGAGTGAGACAAAGAACCATCTAATTTTCTTTGAAGCAAGACATCTAGGAATAGTAGTTGTTCTGCTGCCTCCCTTTCCATTGTAAATTTAATGTTTGGATGTATGTTGTTTAGGTGTTTACTACATATATATATATATATATATATATATATATATATATATATATATATATATATATATATATATATATTATATATATATATATATTATATATATATATATATATATATATATATATATATATTATATATATATATATATATATATATATATATATATATATATATATATATATATATATATATATATATATATATATATATATATATATGTATGCATATATATACATATATATATATATATATATATATATATATATATATATATATACATATATATACATATATATATATATATATATATATATATATATATATACAGTGTGACAATTTAAGTCCGCATCATATGGGATTTTTTTAAAATAATCACTTTAGCCCAGATCTCGTTATTGCGTCCATTTGTGCTTTGAATAATATCAGAAATAAAGTATAGTAAGTTATATTTACACATGACGTCACCTGCCAAAAATGACATTTTCGTAAAAATTTTTGAAAAAAACGTATAATTTGGCCAAATTTTAAAAAAAGTTATTGGACAAAATGGTTTATTTTGTGATTCTAGATCTGTTTGTCAAATTTCAATGGCCTACTACAATTTTGAATTTTTGGCAGTTTTTTGACATTTTGGCAATTGTTTTTCATTTTGATTTATTGCAACCTTATTTAAATCATTTGATTTGTCAAAAACTAGGCACCTATAATCTATTTAAGTACAAAATGAAGTCATGTCCATAAGTTTTTTATAGAGTATTAAGATTCACACATTATCATGAATCATATTTGATGCAAAGTTCGATTAGCTTTTGTTTTTAAATAGAAAAATGTTTCTCGCTTACGTATTTTGATACTTAAACGTTTGTAAATTAACACAAATCTTTTGAGTAATGCATTTAAATTTTTAACAATGTAATGTTTCTTACTATAAACACCAAATTAACAACTTGCTGCTTTATTTTATTTGTTTTTTTTTATACTTCAGCTAAAAACACTTTTTAGATCAATAATACATTTTAGATTCTAATTAGCAACCGTAATAAAAATATAACACATATTCTAGTTATTAATTTGGCAGTTACGCCTTAATAATACCACCGAAAAATTACATTAAAATGCTTTAGGTGTCACTGTTGACGTAACTGCTAATTTAAAATAAATCCAGCCATATTTTAGTCGTGGCTATCAAAATTAACGTTCGCAAAATTAGAAAGACCCTTTATGGTTGTGCTGATTTCCTCCTGAAAACTTACCTTTTACAAGAAAAAGAGCTAAACAGAGAAATTAACACGCTAAGTAAAACTCGATATTTCTATGCGTTTATTAATAGTAGGCCCTGGAAACAATTGAGAACTAGAGATCGCAATATGGTGTCGTAAGCTGTCAAATATCTAGTTAGCAATTCAAACTAGAATGGAAAGAAACAGATGATGTCACAACATGCTTCCTTTTCAAGAAAAAATTGAACTTGTTTTTTTGTGTAGGGAAAATACACCTCATCGCACTATTGCAAATGTTTTTAACGAGCGTCATCCTGAAAAAAACTTGCAGCAATCTATTGTAAGCCGAATTATAGAAAAGTTTAAATCGACTGGATCT
>CM032455.1:126303946-126310097 GCA_019049505.1 Pachyrhynchus sulphureomaculatus | reverse complement strand
AGTTTTGAAAGTCAAATTTTGACTTAAGGGGTTAGTTTTGGGGGGTGAAATCGGAAGTGAAAATTTTTTTTTTTATTAGGTCATCTAGTATGGTGTCAAATGAAAGCTTGTGAAAATACAAGTAAAAATATATATATAATGTAATACTTGCGCACACTTTTCTTTGTATTATTTTTTTAGAAATTCGCGAAAAATCGCTGCCCCCCCCACCTTATCTCGAAAAGTACTAATCAAAAATTTTTAAAAAAATTGTGGAATATTCTCCAGGGGGTGTAGATTGAACGAAAATTATCACGAGTGCATTACCTTTAATAATTAATTTATCTGGCATATAAAAAAAACAAAAACTTCAAGGTCATCAATTTTCAGTACAGATTGGAAACAAACTTTGTTGAAAACTCATTTGGGGTGTGTTTTGTAAAGTCACTGATGATTTTATACCATCGTAACAACATTTTTTATTTTAAAAGCAATCAACGTACGGAATACTAATTGTGCAAGTTCAACCTGCACTTGACCGGTTATTTTTAGATATAAGTAGATCAGGTATTGATGTAAATTGTTGGGTTCGGGCTCTACTCTTGGAAAAATTAAATACTGGAATAAAATAGGACGTCCGTACACAGTACAGTTTTACGAAATTTAAGGGCGGACTTTTTGAAACACTTTTTTTAATCTTTATAGTTGATGAAGTAATTTACTTTAGTGCTTAGTTGCTTTTATGAACAGGTAAAAAATGATCCAACTTAACACACTGTTTATATAATTTCTTATTATAGGTGGAGGACTTGGTAGCATAGTAGGTTCATTAATAACTGGTTTCGTGTCTTCAAGTTGGTGGGGTTGGCCAGCTTCATTTTATATAATGTCTTTACTGGGGTTTGGTTGGTGCATTATTTGGTTATGTTTTGGACAAAATAGTCCTGCCGTACATCCCAGGATTACGCCGGAAGAGAAGAAATATATTCAGGCATCCTTAATGCAGGAAGATGACTTTGTGAGTGTGCTCTTTAAGAATTGATATTTATTTTATATACATAGTGTCTCAATATGTCGCCATAATCGTCGGTAAAATGACACAGTTTCATGGATTTTTAGAACTTGCCAGTGCCATGGAAAAAAATTTTTACCTGTATACCCTTTTATGCTTTAATTGCGGCGTATATTGGAGTTTGTTGGGGATATTCAATAATGATGACGGAAAATCCAACTTATTTGGCCAAATATATGAAGTTCAGCATGACATCGGTAAGAATACTGCAGTCCAATTTTATTAATCATTACATAACATCTATAATATATATAAAATGCAACGTCTCTCTATCTGTCTGTCTGTCTGTCTGTCTGTCTGTCCGTTAGTGCGCTTATCACTGGAGAACCACTTATCCGATTTACGTACTTTTTTTTTTAAACATACAGATGTTCTCTGGCCAGGTTATAGGCTATATTTTATTACGATAGATAGTATAAGGAATGAGCAGTGAAATAGTGAATGAAGTCGGAAAAAAGTTTGCCGCGAGCGCGTTCCCTTGCAATACACAGCCTAAACCATTAAATATGGAACAATATTATGTAGCAGAGAATATATATAATCTATATCTATATCTATAATCTATAATATATATAAAATGCAACGTCTCTGTCTGTCTGTCTGTCTGTCCGTTAGTGCGCTTATCACTGGAGAACCACTTATCCGATTTACGTACTTTTTTTTTTAAACACACGTATGTTCTCTGGCCAGGTTATAGACTATATTTTATTACGATAGGTAGTATAAGGAATGAGCAGTGACGATAATAGTGAATGAAGTCGGAAAAAAGTTTGCCGCTAGCGCGTTCCCTTGCAATACACAGCTTAAACCATTAAATATGGAACAATATTATGTAGCAGAGAATATCTATAATCTATAATATATATAAAACGCAGTGTCTCTCTGTCTGTCCATTAGTGCGTTTATCATGCGAGAACCACTTATCCAATTTACATGTCTTTTTTTATATTCATACATATATTCTTTGGCCAGGTTATATAATAATAATAATCTATATCTATAATATATATAAAATGCAGTGTCTCTCTGTCTGTCTGTCTGTCCGTTCGTGCGCTTATCACTGGAGAACCACTTATCTGATTTACGTGCTTTTTTTTTAAAACATACCTATGTTCTCTGGCCAGGTTATCTATCTATAATATATATAAAATGCAACGTCTCTCTGTCTGTCGGTCTGTCTGTCCGTTAGTGCGTTACGTACTTTTTTTTTAAAACATATATATGTTCTCTGGCCAGGTTATAGGATATATTTTATTGCGTTAGGTAACATAAAGAATAAGCAGTGACGATAATAGTGAATCAAGTCGGAAAAAAGGCTAGCGTTAGCGCGTTCTCTTGCAATATACTACCTAAACCATTAAATATGGAACAATATCTTGTTGCAAAGAATATAATATATATAAAATGCAACGTCTCTCTGTCTGTCTGTTAGCGCGCTTATCACTTGAGAACCACTTATCCGATTTACGTGTTTTTATAAAATTTATACATATGATATGTTCTATATATAGCCGAGATATGGGAGATAAGGTGAGATAATGGAGATAGGTATAAATAATGGGAGATAAGGAGAAATAATGGGAGATAAGCAGAAATAAGCCTAAGTAATGGGAGTTATGGTGAGAAAATGGGAGATAAGGAGAAATAATGGGAGAAAAGGAAAAATATTGCGAGATAAGTAGAGATAAGCCTAGATAATGGGAGATAAGGTGAGATAATGGAAGATAGGTATAAATAATGGGAGATAAGCAGAGATAAGTCTAGGTAATGGGAGTTTATGGTGAGATAATGGGAGATAAGAAGAAATAATGGAGATAAGGAGAAATATTGCGAGATAAGCCTAGATAATGGGAGATAAGGTGAGATAATGGGAGATAAGGAAAAATAGTGGGAGATAAGGAGAAATAATTGGAGATAAGGAGAAATATTGCGAGATAAATCGAGATAAGCCTAGATAATGGGAGATAAGGTGAGATAATGGGAGATGAGCAGAGATAAGCTTAGATAATGGAAATTATGTAGAGTTAATGGGAGATAAGGAGAAATAATGGTAGATATTTTATTATGTTAGGTAACATAAGGAATAAGCAGTATCGATAGTAGTGAATCAAGTCCACGCGAGTGGAGCCGTGGGCACGGCTAGTCATATATAAATGTTTACTAGTAATACATTACTTTTTATACTATCATACATATCACGCCATCTTAGTATAGGCTGAGCTGGATTTATTTTACCATTATTAGTATATTTCTGACATTTTTTGTAGAGTTTCTAATCCATTCTATAGATTTTTTATTTTTCAACCTAAAATTTAGTACTGTTTTCGGTATGTGGCGTTAGGTAATTTGCATTTAGCTCGTTGTTTTCTATGCTAATAAACTACTACAAATGAAATTCATAGCGATTGTGCACCAGCCTTTAAAACCATTTATTACTATATTAATGAATTTAAACGTGGCCGCACGAGCACTGGAAAGGCATCACATTTAAGGTAACCGATTGAAGTTTCTTCTGAAGAAATGTTATATAAAATTCATAGTTTCGTGATGGAAGATCGTCGCATTAAATTTCACGAGATTGCTGAGTTGGTGAGCAAGTCAAATGAAAGGGTACATACTCAAATGAAAGGGTACATAAAGTTCTAAAAATGAAAAAGCTGAGTGTGCGATGGGTGCTCCGTTTGTTGTCTCCAGACCAAACACGCTCCAGGAAGGACATTTTAAAATTCTGTTTACAAAAGTTGCAGCGTAATCCAAAGGACTTCTGTCATTATTTTGGGAGTGTGATTAAACGTGGATCCACCATTATAAATCAGAAACAAAACGCCAGTCAAATAGTGGGTTTGGGAAGGTGAATTTGCATCGAAAAGAGCGAAAACAGTTTTACCGGTAGGAAAAGAAATGGCAACTATTTTTTGGAAGTCACAGGATATTACTATGATTGGCTATTTAAAAAACAATAAAACAGTGACCGGTTTTTTATTAGGCAACGTTATTGGGCCATTTACATAGTAAGTTGAAGCAGAAAGGACTAAAATTAAATCACAAAAAGGTGCTCCTACACCAGGACACTGCACCTGCTCACACGTTGGCCATTGCAATGGCAAAAGTGCACTAACTTGACTTCGAAATATTTCCCTATCGACCCTATTGCCCAGATTTTGCCTCAAGTGATTTATTTTCTTTCCTCACCTCCAAAATTAGCTTGAGGGGAAGAAATTTTCGTCGAATGAAGAAATTATCTGTGCTGTAAATGACTATTATACACAGTTCAAAACTATTTTTTTTCTAAGGGGATAAAAAATTTAAATCTTGCTGGACCAAATGTAAAGCTCAATGGGAATTATGCTGAGAAATAAATTTCTATTTTCGCAAAAAAAAAATGATATTTGCCTTGTTTTTTTACAAGAGTTTTCAATTAACCTTCATAGATTGTGAAAGGTTAATAGTATTTAAGAAAGAAAGCAGCCATACAGGTTGAATTCCCTTAATACTGTTTTAATTTATTATTGAGACTTCCAGGCAAGTTTTTCTTATTCGTGTAATTCCTGAATAAGACATAATTAGACATAAAGCTGTCTAATTTTTGCTGCAATCTGGATCCTCTTTGACCCTAATGTGCAGTAGGTGCTCATTTAGCTGGCAGTTTCCTGAAAGTGCTTCACCATGTCCTGTTTAAGTTCAGCACAGACCTGACTTATCATTCAGAAGATTTATGATCGCTTCACCTCCCATATTGAGAGGGATTTCCAAAAATGGTGTGTGACTCGCGTCCCTTTTTAACTGGTGGGTCGACTGTATCATTTCCTTGGACACCAGGGGGGCTAGATACCCGTACCATAAATAAGTTGTTTCCGTCTACCAGATCGGTTAGTAATTCTTTACACCTACTTACCAGTTGCAAACTCACCATTGCTTTATTGAAAACCATCAGGGGGGTCTGTCGTGTGTACAAATATACACTATTTTCCGCGTTATCTTCCTTAACGCTATCTGCCAGCCACACATGAGGATAGAGTAGGCTTCCACTGGCAAAACCAGTATATAACTATCCAGGGACATTAATAGTTTTTATCCCTGTTCGTGGATAGTATGTGTTTACTCTTTGCCCTACTGCCCTAGTTGGTTTAAATCTATCCAGTACCAGGTGAGTCCTCTCTTTGTGAAGACTGTTCAGTTAGTTCAACATATCGTTAAGTGCCATTTGGGAAAAGTCCATATTTATCAGCATTTCTTCACTGTACAGGCCATATCTTGCGATATACTACTGCTTTCGTGTTCAGGCAGTCGATGCTTCACAATTTATATATATGTAGATGCAATGATGATAAGTTCGACAGAGCTTGCTAGGTGCTATTCTCATAACAGCTGAGATGCCAAGACAGCTGTGGTGTTGGACTCTGTCAGGCTTGAGGTAAGCCCATGTTCCCACAGTTATGGACCATAACACCAGGATTCCCTGTGAAATATGATTTTATCGCAACCGTACATAGCCAATAGAATATTTTCAGCAACATGGCTCGCCTATAAGCTTATAGGGCATTCGTAGCCTTCAAAACTGATTGTTGTATTGCGGGAAAACATTTTTTTTTAAGTATATATTATATATTATAGTATAGTATTATATATATATATATATATATATATATATATATATATATATATATATATAATATATATATATATATATATATATGTTTTAATGAATGTTCTCACGGGTATAAAATGTGGTAGTGGTTTTTCGGGTACCCCGTGTTAGCTTAAAGTTCCTTGATGGGGTGGCGATAAATCGAATCATCGCGAAGACATCGTCTAGTGATCAACGCTTTGAAAAAGATGGATAAGATTCCATAGAAACGTCAGCGAAACTGTCCATAATGGGACTTTAAGCTAACACGGAGGGATACCCCAAAAACCACTACTACATATATATTTATATATATATATATATATATATATATATATATATATATATATATATATATATATATATATTTTATAATTTTCTTGGGTTTAATGTTTATGAAATATAAAGACTTGTTTTATATCATCGTATATATTTGTGACAAAATGTTTCGACCATACTTCGTCAGTTGTTTA
>CM032455.1:126293946-126298946 GCA_019049505.1 Pachyrhynchus sulphureomaculatus | reverse complement strand
CATACAGGAGTTCAAATCCCAAACTCTTGGTTATGATAACTCCATACTGAGCTTGGTGAAAGCTCTTAGCAAAGCTAATCAAATCTTCGGCACATCGCACCAAAGTGACAAATCTGCCTAGAAACATGAGCCGGAAAAAACGCCCTCCGTCATTCTTCAGGGTGGTTATACAGAGATATAAAACTTAACCAGCATTGCGCCTCTTCAAGTTGCATGAAGAACCCTCGTGTACTGGTCTCGCCCTAGAACAACAACGAAAAGAATTTAATCCATCCCACATAACAGGAGACAAACACCTCACCACGATATACTGAAAGGTGGAGACAATAAAATACGGAAATGGTGACCCTGGTGTCCACCAACAAAAGGGAGTAGATTATAGCATCCACTAAACTAAAACGGTGTCTACCACACCACCATAAGTCAAAAAAAAATTAATCAATAGGGTGTTCCGAAACACACTACTGCCAACAGCCTGTCACCACTAATAGGCTAATTGGAGCTGAGGTCGACTACAGTAGCTAGGCTCTCCTTTGGCTCAAATAGAAATAGCCATTGGGTAACAAAACCTCTAAAGGTCCCAAAGGTCAAACGTGCGCCCCCCCATAGACTACCCTTCCAATCAGTCTGTTCCTCAGGAAGACTAACTCCCTGCCAAACGTCGTAACGGCATCTGTTAGCACCCGGTGCATCACAGCCTGTAAAAACAAATAACTCATGGGATACAACCTAAAAGGTTTACAAGGTTAGCTTAACCAAGCTTCTAACGGAAATTTCCAAAAAACGAAAATGAGCTTAAAAAGCTACATGAAGCAAAAATTTCTCTATTTTTCGGTGGCAACGCAACAAAACTGTTGAAGACGACAAGAGCTTTTCCAGCTTAATCAGAAACAAGAAGAAAACATCGTTGACAGCTAAAATATTCGATCATGGTGTTAATCGTCTTCCTAGACAATAGCCTCTAGAAGAAACTGCTACAGGTATCAGGCAAAACCGTTTTCTGTCAGCCCAAACTTCTAGATTATCTTGTGAAAATCTAAAAATTCGGTTAGGAATCTTCCTTCACTGCGCTTAGCCTCTCTTGACAAGGTTCTCATTTCGGTATCAGATTTTGATCATTTCTTTGTGAAACGACTGTCTTACTCTGCTCTCATCTCCTGTAAATGATCAGCCTTTAGTTCTCCTGCAGGACTTCAGTTTCCTATCAATCTGATAGTAAACCGAAAAAACTCAACAGACGCCTATGAGTCCATGCAAAAAAATTTAAAAAAATTAGTGACTCAAAGGTAACGTTTAAACGGCTCTGAAAAGAATAGAAAGTACCCTCAGTTTGTCAATTCAGAAGAAGATCTAAATCAAAATAATCCAAGTCTTAAACTTACTGGATAAACCAAAATCAATTTACTCGTAATTGCACCCAAAATATACCATTAAGGTAATAAAAATACACCTACTCGGGTAGCAAACTTTGAAATTGCTCATAAAAATTTTTGACTCTACATCACACTACACGAGCTACATCTTGCGCTTGTCCTAACTCAAGATCACCTTGGATTGCCTCTAATCAAAATTTCGCTTCCAAGTGTCAAGAACTGGATATTATTTGGGGTCATAAGCAAATCAAATCCCGCGACCACCGACATACCAGTCTTATGATATATCCTGAGTGTGACTCCTTCGCAAGCTCGCAAAACTGAGTCGATGCTAAACATCAACCACAATCAACCTAAGTTTGGGATATGGCCAATACCCAAAACCTTAGCATTAAACAATAAAAGTAAGCTATTCTCTGCTCAACTTTTATAACAGTCAAAAAAACGAGGTCGTCACCTCTACAGAGCAACATCAAAAAAAAATTTAAGCAATTAAGATAATGTAAATATAAATTATTCTTCTCCTGACAAACTTTCACTAGGGTTAGGTCCGTTGAATGGTTTTAAGTCTTTAATATGCCATCGTCCTACTTTAGTCCCATCTAAATTAACTAAACCATAAACCTAAGTCTGAAATCTTTTCTCTTATCACGCAATGCACATACTTAGGTACCAACTTAGATGTGAATTTATCAGCTGCACTGGAAAGAATTTTATTTTTTCGCCAAACGTGATCTCCTATATTAAAGGCAAAATCCCTTTTTCTAAGGTTGTAAGACTTACTGTTCCGTTCATAAGCCTTATGTATCCTACTACGCACGTCGGTGAAAATATCTTTTAAACCCTTTAAATTTTCGGCGTACGCACCCCTGTTACCCGGAATTATTTCGCTGTCAACATTGACATCCAAATCTAAATTTTTATAATACGACCGAGATAGGGGTATATGTCTGCCGTAAACTAAGAAAGACGGTGTGAACCCTGTTACTTCGTGTCTTGCGGTATTTATTGCTTGTTGGATTTTGGAAATATTGCCATCCCAAGTGTCATGTGAATCCACGTAACTTCTTAAAGCGGTCCCGACTGTTCGGTTATTACGTTCCACAAAATTACATTGGGGAGAGTACACGGGATTAAAACGGATGTTAAAACCATAAGTTTCACTTAAGCTTTTAAAAACTCTTAGAGGTAAACTGAGTACCGTTATCGCATATTAAGAGCGATGGGACCCCGTGGATTAGAAAGACATTATTTTCCAAAATTCTCTCTATATATCCAGCTTTAGAGCTTTTCAAAGGAAATAGCATGGTATACTTTGTAAACCAGCAAGAAACCACGAGAAGCCATTTATTTCCCTTTTTTGAACGTGGGAATGGGCCTACTAGATCAGCTGCTATGACTTGAAAAGGGTAATTAACCGTTTTCTCTTTTCCATCAGTCCCATAGGTAGTGCATTTGGAGATTTCTGCGCTCCACATACTTCACAAGTCCTCACAAACTTTACGATGTCAAAACGCATTTTTGGCCAATAATACTGTTCCTGAACCCTGTGAAGAGTTTTATAAAAACCAAAATGACCAGAAGTAGGAGGAGTGTGACACAAGTCTATAATTTCCTCTCTCTGTGGTTTAGGAACTAGTATTTTTCCACTCGGGTACATTAACTTTTAAAGGCAACTGGTTTGGGATAAACTTGTACACGAAATCATTTTCCACTTTCCACTGCGGAAAATTTTGAGGAAATTCTTTAATTTGCTGCCGCAAATTATCGTACCATGGATCAATGCGATCTACATCAACTGTATCAATTCTTACGTCAATTTGTGCATTAAGACTGTTTTTCGTCCACTGTATGGTCTGGGATTCTTGACAAAGCGTCAGGAATAACATTGTGGACTCCTTTTCTATGAATTAAATTAAATGTATGTTGTCTCAGCCTAATCGCCCAACGCGCTAGTTTGCCACTAGGGTTTTTAATTGAATTAAGCCACAATAAACTATAATGATCTGTTATGACCGTGAAAGGAACACCTTCTATGTAAGGTCGAAACTTTTCGATGTTAAAGAGTACTGCTAAACATTCTTTTTCAACAACCGAATAGTTACGTTCAGCCTTTGATAAAGTTCTACTGGCATACGCTATCACTCTTTCCTCACCATTGATTTTCTGTGTTAGGACGCCCCCTAAACCGGTATTAGAAGCATCACTAGAAATATAAAACTGTTGGGAAAAATCTGGTTGGGATAAAATTGGAGCTGAAACCAATAGCTCTTTAATCTTTATAAAAGATCTTTCTGCTGCGTTTGTCCAATCTATCGATTGTCCTTTTTTTCGTCCTTTCAAAAGATCATTAATAGGTGACAACAAGGTAGAAAAATTCTCAATAAAACGTCTATACCCTGAACACATTCCTACGAAGCGCTTAACTTCCGTAGTATTAGTAGGTCTCGCATAATTAACCATGCTTGCTACTTTATCCGGATCGGTACGCAAGGAATTTGAGCCTACAATATAGCCTAAAAACTTTAGAGAAGTTTTTAAAAAACCACATTTGCTCAAATTTATCGTCAGTCCGGCCTCTTTCAATTTATTTTTTACTTCTTTAAGTAAGCGAATATGCGATTCGAAGTCTTCCGATGTTACTAAAATATCATCGAGATAGGTAAAAATATGTGGCTCATATTTCGGACCAAATATAGCGTCCACTAAACGTTGCTGAGTTTGAGCAGCGTTCTTTAGACCAAACGGCATAGTGACGAACTGAAATAGACCTCGGCCTACTACTGCAAAAGCGGTCTTTTCCTTAGAGGATTTGTCCAAAGGAATTTGCCAGAATGCCTTTCTAAGGTCTATCGAGGATACATACTTAGCATTCCTGAGTGATGTCAAAATTCTGTCGATGTTCGGTAAGGAGGATAGTTATCAAATTTGCTGACCTCGTTGAGCTTTCTACCGTCAAAGCATAGACGATATCACTCCGAGTTTCAACATTTCGTCTAACTCCTTACAAAATTCTGTCGATGTTCGGTAATGGATAGTTATCAAATTTGCTGACCTCGTTGAGCTTTCTTCCGTCAAAGCATAGACGATATCACTCCGAGTTTCAACATTTCGTCTAACTCCTTATTTAATACTTTTGACATGTACGGAGACATGGCGATGGGCCTTGTCTTTACAGGACTGGCATCAGCCGTATCTATAGACATGTTTTTATTCGTTCGGCCTAACCTATCTTTACTACTTATTTCTTTGAAAGAGCTTATTACTTTTTCTGCCTTTAAGCGTTCCGTCCGCGAGAGATCATCTACGGTACATAGACGCGAGAAAAGGTTTTCTAAAGAACTTTCTGAATAACAATCTTTAAACTTGTTTGAGAATTGACTTCTAGGGACTGTGGATACCACGAATTATCTTTAAAAAATTTACAAAAATGCCGAATTTTTGTGCAAAATCACATCCTAAATCCAAAGTATGTGATAGAGAAGGTACTACTAGAGCAGAGATTACTAAACAATGACCATTGCAGACTAGCGGCAACTCAACCGTACCTAGAACTTTTAGACGGCTGCCATCTGCAGTGGTAACACTTCTATTTTTGACATGGCATATTTTTATACTTAAACGACT
>CM032455.1:126277793-126291346 GCA_019049505.1 Pachyrhynchus sulphureomaculatus | reverse complement strand
TTTCATCAGATAATCGAGAACTCACAAATCTAACATATAAACAAGGAATAAATACTTTAAATATTTCATAATTAAACTCCACATTATACTTAAAATACCACTATGGTTCCTAAACGGATTTACCCTAATTGATACCTTAAATCAGTTTAAGTTTAACCATGTTCAATTAATATGTTTAGTTAGTAAATTATCTATATTTTCGTGATTTAGTTTATTAAATTTATTTACTAAATATAAAATTCCGAAATTATCATCAAAAATATGATTTTCATTTAAAATATGAGAAGCATAATTCGAATCAAATTTGCCTTTGAGGTAATACTTGTATGTTCTTTAATACGTCTCTCAAAATTTCTGCCAGTTTGACTATTCTAAATTTTTGTAGACTCCCGACTTTTGGTTTTTAATAGTTTTACTGATGGACGAATTGAACAAAAATTATTTATTTTCTTTTCAGACCAATGTTTCTCAGTGGCGTATTGTATTTCTTGTGGCAGCAGGAATATTTGTGGTCGGAACTACAATTTTCTTTTTCTTCTCATCTGCAACAAGGCAACCGTGGGATGGACCAGAAGTCGATATACAAAAAGAAAGGCAGAAAAAAAATATCTGTTTTTAGTGTAGTGTCATTTTAAATATACATACATATATATATATATATATATATATATATATATATATATATATATATATATATATATATATATATATATTAGGGTCATTCAATAAGTAAAGAGAAAATTGATCTCAGCTTAAATCCATTCAACGAAACCGCTCCACACTTCTAGGAGTGCAGGTCGGCAACCTTGTTATGAGTTTTAATCAACTGCTCCATCATGCAATGTAAACATAACCTCAAAATATTGAGTTTACTATGGCGAGTCCACTGGAAGACTGCACTTCAGAAAAGCCGCGTTCTGTCATCACATTTTTAGTAGCAGGTGTTAAGCCAAGTGAAATACATTCTAAAATGTTATTTCAGTAGGGACAAAGTCGCATGAACCGTGCGAACGTTTTACAAGTGAATAGATCGAACAAAAGTGTGTGACAAGCAGCGAAGTGGACGTCCAGTTGAAGTTTCCGATCCCTCGTTCGAATTAAGGCTTGATGAACTTATTCGTCGTAACAAAAGAAATACTGTTGAAATGACCGCTCAGGAGGTTGGAGTAAGCGTTATAACTGTTCACAATATTATTCAGAACCATTTACAATGCCCGTCCTCATACGGCCCGGCTTGCCCTAGAAAAGCTTCAAGAACGGGGAAGGGAGATCTTGCCTCATCCCGTATACAGCCCAGATCTGGCTCCGTGTGATTTTTACCTATTCGGACCTCTCAAAGATGCGCTGCGTGGAAAGAGGTTCACCGACAATGAAGAAGTGAAGAAAAAGGTGCAAGAGTAGCTTCGACGTCAACCGAAAGAATTGTTTGCCACAGGAATCAAGAAACTAGCAGAAAGGTGGGACAAGTATATTAACATTGGGGGATTATATCGAAAAGTGTGCCAAATTTTGTAGCAATCCAATAAACCGTTCTTGAGCTAGAGCTATTTGTCGATACTTATTGAATGACCTTCGTATATATTAAAATTTAACCGTTAAATATTCTTATCTGTGATATTTTTTAATAGAGCTTCACTACATACATACGTATGTTTTTATATACTTTTTAATAAGACAATAGTTTTTTATTTAAAATTTTATTGCTATTTAAAATTATTACAGAAAACTTATATATATATATATATATATATATATATATATATATATATATATATATAAATTATATATATATATATATATATATATATATATATATATATATATATATATATATATATATGTTTATATATATATATATATATATATATATATATATATATATATATATATATATATATATATATATATATATATGTATATATATATACTATATATATATATATATATATATATATATATATATATATATATATATATAAATTTATATATATATATATATATATATATATATATATATATATATATATATATATATACATATACATATCTTTTGGTGCTTCATAAAAAAAGAACTATATTGGTTTAAATTCAGTATGTATAGTGTACAAAACGACCTTTGATTTCGACTTATGGCTAACTTTCATGTCTTTTTCTCATTCTGTTCTCTCTTGGTTCCCAGATATTAGGTTTGCCCATATCTTGTTTAGTCTTCCAGGTTTCTTAGAGTTTGTTGGTATGCATTTCATAACTCGTTTAGAAAATCTTGTTTACTCCATTCTCTGTAAATGTCCATACGGTCTTAGCTGTGTGTGTTTTAATATTCGTCATTTGAGAATCATCCATTCTCATAGATATTCCGAATAATCGCCTAAACGCATCCATTTCCTTTCACTCAAAGTTCCTTTGATTGTTTTCCTTTGGCCTCCATTCTTCTATACTATACATCAGGATACTTAGTGTAAACGTTTCATAGATATTATATTTCTGTTACGTACCGATATCATGACTCCAAATGACTGAATCTGTTATTCTTTTCTTATCTCTGACATTTGTTCTTATTTTGTGGAAATCTACTCCCAAGTAGGTATCATTAATATCGTCTTTTTCTTCTTTTTTATCCCGTAAAAGTCTACTCCTAGACATAAGCCTCTTAAAGATATTTCCATGCGGATCTTTGCTGGGCGGTCTGAATCCAGTTTTTTCCCGTATGTCGCTGGA
Organism: Pachyrhynchus sulphureomaculatus; assembly: GCA_019049505.1. Lineage (NCBI taxonomy): Eukaryota > Metazoa > Arthropoda > Insecta > Coleoptera > Curculionidae > Pachyrhynchus > Pachyrhynchus sulphureomaculatus. Next base: position 126,288,628 of record CM032455.1, on the reverse strand, counting down.
GGTCGTGCCTCCATCTCGCCTGCGATGGTCCATTTAGAATTACTTCTTGCCAAGTGTCCCACCTAATGCCACCTCAGTCTGGCTACATACTCGATGGCGTGACAGACTCCCATTCTTCTTCTTATTTTATTGTTCCGAGTTCTGTCTCTTACCCTGAGCATCGCCCGCTCGCCTTCTGACAAACCCAGAGGCGCGTGGTACAATTTGTGGTTAGTGTTACCGTCTCAAATCCGTATGTCGCCACTGGTAGGATGCATATGTCGTAGACCTTCCTTTTGAGGTTCAGAGGGATCATCGGGCAACGGAGAATATAGCTGAATCTCCCGAATGCCATCCAGGTGAGGCTAATTCGCCGTCTGATCTCTACCGTTTAATTCTCTTGAACAAGCTTGATATTGTGTCCTAGATAGTTTTACTCGTTGACTACTTCCAAAGCGTGATGATTAATGGTGACAGTCATATTATCTCGGCTCAACATTTTGGTCTTCTGAAGGTTCATTTTGACGCCCACAGCTTGGGAGGCACCCTTGAATTCTTGGAGCATTGTTGTTAGTTCTTTTACGTCGCTGCTGAAACGTACAAAATCTGTCATTGAGAAGCTTTCCGTCTGTGTGGACGCCCTTCTGTTTCCAGGATAGACCCTTGAACATGTCCTCCAAAGCCAAGGTGAGAAAGTGTCCTCCTGCCTGACATCCCTTCTCACAGGAACCTTCCAAGTGTTCCAGCCCTCCTCAATCCTAACATGCAGGGTAGCGCTCTCGTAAATATAGCGGAACAGGTTGGGGTAATGCGAGCTTTATCCATCCTCGATCGAGTCGAAAGCTTTCTGGTAATCCACGAAAGCTTTCTGGTAATCCACTAAAGCCTCGCGGAGTGGGGCGTTGTATTTCGTACATTTCTCTATCAATGTGCACACCACCGGAATATGATCAGTTGTGCTGAATTCTTTACTGAAACCTACCTGTTCGATTGGCTGGTAGAATTTCCAGCTCTGGCGGTTCGTTATAATTTTTATTAGCTGCTTGTAGAAAATATACAGCAGATAAGCTATATAAGTATTATCACCCTTTTTGGGGTTACATCACCGCGCTCGAAAAAATAGGTATAAAATAAAAAAAAATTTTGACGCAGCCATTAAATATATAAAATAATTTTTCTTTTACACATATACGCAGTAGTTTTATGAATAGTTTGAAATAATAACGAATAAAAACAATTAAAAAATGACGGAGATATGAGCCAACAAGTAGGACCCTATTTTGAAAATCCTTGCTGATGGTGTACTTATTTTCTCTGTCAGGCATCGTCTGAAAAATAAAAAAATTTTTTTTCTTATTTAGAAAAGTAATAGCTAAGATGTAGCAAAGGACAAAAATTTTAAATATTTTTTATAGAAATGACAGCTGTTTATCGAAATTATGAGTTTAAAAAATTTATAACTTATGAACGTGGCATCCAATCAAAAAAATCCTATGCTACATCTTAGATAATATTATAAAAAATATGTGTAAATTTTAACAAAATCGGTCATGTAGATCTTATGACATCTTGTATACTAGTTTGAAAAAATTAGTTTCGAAAAAAAACGCAAAAGAAAAAACAGTACGGCGTCAGCGTCTTAAAACCAAATATTTTTTAAATTACCTTCAATCTGCGATTCCTGGACCGTACATGAGGTCTTCCATCGTTGCCGCGATGTTCCCCGACTCCTTTTGAGCAGCTGTTTTCAATTTCCTAGTCTCTTTAGTCTCCTGTTGGGCTCTCATGCTGGCTATAGATATTCTTTGAGAATCCAAGTTCTCGGTAAATCGCAGCGCGCTTGGACCAATTACAAGGTTAAATAATTGCATCATTTGTAATACACTAGTATATCCATCACTAAAGATACTAGCCGCAATATAAGATGCAATCTCAACAATATTTTTGCCACTGTAATGCACTTTTGGAGCCATAGACCAAATGACAGCGTCCAAACTTTCGTTGTTATTCTGAGCGTATCCTTCTAAACAGCGTTCTAACAAATCGGTATCAGTTAATCGATCGTATATCGGTGCAATTACATTTTGGACAACTACTATAGAATTTTTATGCTTATAAGAATCCAAAATTCCAGAGGCCTTCGCTTTCTGACACGAACACCAGGTACCTTCGCAGGACGGGCACTTGTCATGCTGTGGTAATAAGTTGCCCATATCCCATTTTTCATTGTTTCAACTGACGTATTTATATTCCTTCTAATTGCAAGACCCTAGTAAACTGTTAACTCATCAATAAGCTTGGCTGTCAACTACCCTCTACCACCTATACCAGGATTATCTTTTTTTACTTTGCGTAATTGCGTACCCATTCACTTTTGCACGTGACCTATACATTCCTTTTTTTAACAACTAAATTTTCATATGGATTTGAGTCAACAATTCTTTTGTAAGTCTTACTGTCTCCATTGCCTATACTACTCACTTCCATTTTTCCAGCTGATCTTTCGTGATTGGCATTTACCTGAGTGTTCATTGCTCTACTCATCATACTCCTCAGTACCTTCAAAATTTTTCCAAAATACCCAAGCTTTACAGTATGAGTTTTTACTATAAGATAAATAACTTTTCCTGAGTAAAATGATATAAGAGTAGACGCCTAAAAGGGATGAGATACCATTTTCCATCCAAGTTCCATCCCTTGAAACGGTAAGTTTCAAGGAATGGTTATTCAATTATTTTGCCTCTTGAACAACAGTTTTCATGGACAGTTCACAAATAGTTTTTGTAGCAGTGTTAATGCCATTCACAACTTTATCGTAGAACGATTGGAAAATTGGTTTAGGTAAGTCCATGATTCCACAGAATTTCTCTATTCCCACTAAACCAACACAAGAAGTCTGAAAGCAAAAACTAATAGTCTATTCACATCATATACCACTGATAAGAGGGCATGAGTTTATTAGAACTGGTTCACATTCAGCACAATTCACTTTTAGTTTAAAACCAAGACCACGAAGAGAAGTTTCGGTAAATTTTATATCACCGCCGCACTCTTTACATTTTGCCACTTCACTTATAGCAGAAAAAACAGATACAAAATTAATTAATCGGTACCCGAAAGATGCATCCACATCAAAATCAACGTTTCACTGCTCTTTAATTTTTTAGCTGATGTACTGATGCTAGCTTCCACTCTTTCCATTAAATAACGATTTATCGACTGATGTCGTTTCTTCCTGCTCCCACAAGGGCGTCCAACTGCTTGTCGGGTATCTTTTTTTATCCACATATACTTGTTTCGACATTTCAATAATTTTCTAATAAAAAATATTAAAAAAATATAATTTTTGTAATACACTCGGCGATATGTACACTACTGCGTCACAAAACAAACTGAGTGTGTGACGTTGAATGTTCAGCGAGTCTAAACTAATTCCAACTTTGTGTGCCTGAGTTACTTTTAGCTCTCAAAATTCCCCAAAGGAATTATTGTTATAAAGGACTGACTAAAGAACAATACTTTGACACGGCTTTGTCCGCTCGTACCGGTCCGAACGCTACTTGAGTTTCGGGCCGGCTCTCTGTCGCGCTCACTTCTAATTGCTATAACTTCGGAAATAATTTGAATTTTGAAATGGTTAAACCGTTAAAATATTCTTGAAAGTATGAACAATTTATCTAGCCAAAAAAAAATAACTCGATTTTTTGAAAATATTAAGATGGTGTAACTCCTTAGAAGAGGATGACTTCTGCGTATTTCCAGGATTCTGGAATTTCACTGAGAACTTCTCCTAGGTCGTTTTGCATTTTGTAGATGACCAACTTACCTCTTAATCGACCGGAAGGAAGGACTCTCATGTTCTTAGTATCTTCGATCAGTTTTGTATATTGTATCGTCTAAGCTCTTCGTATGACTGTCTTCACGTTTTTGTTGAGATCATTGTATTTTGGTCAGTCTTTGTTCTTGTCGCTGTATCTTCATTCCTCAATGAGTTGTTCTGTTTCTGAGGTGAATTTCGGTTTCTTCCATTTGTGGACTCTACACACGTTCCTTGTTCTTGACTTTCTATTTCTACATCTTTTTTATCGTCATTTATTACCACCTTTGCTGTTTTTGTTTCATTCTGACAATATTCGATAAAACGACAAGTTTACTTATATGCTGAGATAAATCAATTAATTTAGACGACAGCTAATGTAAGCATATTACGCACTGACGGATCGTACCAACCAATTTGACCTATGACTTGACTAGAATTAAAACAATGGAAAACTCCGTGACGTGAGTTTAGATAGGTCTCAAAAAACCGTAGTTGTGATAAATAATGTATAATAAGTATGGATTATCATAAAGTAACAAATAGCGCTATCAAATACGAACTTGTTGAAAGAAATGACCTGGAATTTGCAATACAAATAAAGACATACCTAATTTTTATATTAATTTGCCTAAATTTTTTTATTTACCATTTATACTTAAAGTCCATTTCATACGATTAAATAATCGATTCTAGTTCTGACAAATTCATATTAAAATTTTTTCTATCAGATATGGACGTATAAATAATACAAGATATATTATTTATCCAACATTTGACCAACATTCAGCTGAACAGAGTAAACTTCAGTAATGAAAGATAACGTATTAGAAATATAACTACACAAATTAGCTGCATTAAATTTTTTAGTTCATCGTTTGGTCACTTTTCCTCTGAATAGAGTAAACATGAATAATGAAAGGAATCGTATTAGGAATATAACTAGATCAAATGGTTATACACACATAAACAAGTTAATAAACAGACATAAGTTCAGGTTAAATATTCAGAATTTTACCTTTCTTATATGCAAAGAAAATAAGACCAATTATGTCTCCATACCATAGAATCCACAGGGGTCTCAATAAGGTATTTAATAAGGTAGGCCTCACCTTAGTCTATAAGTCATCAGACAATCTGAGGAATATCTGAGGACATCCCAAAGACAAGATTCCTAATTTTGTGAAAAGTGGAATTTATGAAGTTAGTTGTAATGAGAGCGACAAAAATTATGTTGGGCAAACTAAAAGGTCAATGAAAACACGATTTAAAGAACATTTAGCCCATTTAAAATACTGTAGAACAGAAAAGTCTATCATTGCCGAACATGCCCTTGAAGCTGATCATACTGTAACATTAGATAATCTAAGATTAACTAAAAATGTATCTGTTCGGCTGATGCAAACCTTGTGAAAATTCGTCATTTTCTGCAAACCGACCGTCATTTTTCATGGAGATTGATCACAGAAAAGCTTAACATCTCTAAACCAGGTGATTAAGACATTTTCCGGAATGTTTTTGAACAAGAGAAAACTGTGTGCCAAGTTTATTCCCTATAGCCCGACATCTGTACAAAAACAGCAACGGGTGGAGGCCAGCCAAAACTTTATTACACAACCTGAATTATTAAATAAAGGAAACAATAAAATTACTTAATTATTTTATTACCTGTCACTAAATATATTTGTAAAGATTTTACAATTGCTTTATCGCGATTTCGTAGTACAACTACATTGTCAAACGCTTAACCTGAACTAAACCAGATTTTGGTACTTATGTTTTATACTAGCCGTGCCCGCGGCTCCGCTCACGTGGACTTGATTCACTACTATCGTCACTACTTATTTCTTATGTTATCTAACTTAATAAAATATCTGCCATTATTTTCCCTTTATCTCCCATTATTTTTTCCTTTTCTCTCATTATCTCTACATAATTTCCATTATCTAGGCTTATGTCTACTCATCTCTCATTATTTCTCTTTGTCTCCCGTTATTTCTCCTTATCTCCCGTTATCTCACCTTATCTCCCATTATCTAGGCTTATCTCGACTCATCACGCAATATTTCTCCTTATCTGCCATTATTTCTCCTTACCTCCCGTTATCTAGGCTCATATCGAATTATATAGAACATATGTATAAATTTATAAAAACACGTAAATCGGATAAGTAGTTCTCAAGTTATAAGCGCACTAACGGACAGACAGTCAGAGAGACATTGCATTTTATATATATTATAATTTTTGCAACATGATATTGTTCCATATTTAATGGTTTAGGCAGTGTATTGCAAGAGAACGCGGTAACGGTAACCTTTTTTTTTCCGACTTGATTAACTATTATTCGTCACTGCTTATTCTTTATGTTACCAAACGCAATAAAATATATTGACCAGAGAACATATGTATGTTTTAAAAAGAAGCACGTAACGCACTAACGGACAGACAGACAGATAGACAGACAGAAAGGCGTTACATTTTATATATATTATAGATTAGATAACCTGGCCAGAGAACATATGTATGTTTTAAGAAAAAACACGTAAATCGGATAAGTGGTTCTCCAGTGATAAGCGCACTAACGGACAGACAGACAGGCAGACAGAGAGACGTTGCATTTTATATATTATAGATATAAGATTATAGATAACCTGGCCAGAGAACGTATGTATGTTTTTAAAAAAAATACGTAAATCGGATAAATGGTTCTCCAGTGATAAGCGCACTAACGGACAGATAGACAGGCAGGGAGACGTTGCATTTTTATATATATTATAGATATAGATTATTATTATTAAATAACCTGGCCGAAGAATATATGTATGAATTTAAAAAAAAGACACGTAAATCTTATAAATGGTTTCCGCGTGATAAACGCACTAATGAACAGACAGACAGACAGAGAGACATTGCATTTTATATATATTATAGATTATAGATATTCTCTGCTACGTAATATTGTTCCATATTTAATATTTTAGGCTGTGTATTGCAAGGGAACGCGCTAGCGGCAACTTTTTTTTTTCCGACTTCATTCACTATTACCATCACTGCTCGTTCCTTATGCTATCTATCGTAATAAAATGTAGCCTATAACCTGGCCAGAGAACATATGTATGTTTTAAAAAAAAAAGTACGTAAATCGGATAAGTGGTTCTCCAGTGATAAGCGCACTAACGGACAGACAGATAGAAAGACGTTGTATTTTATATATATTATAGATGATGAACAGATGTGGATCTATTAGGTACTAAAACAATTGGTATAGGACGTAATTTGTTACGTCTAATTGACTCTTCAGTAAATTTATATTATGGTCCTTTGAATGATACTAAGAAATGGAGTTTTGACTCTTTAGGTGCCGTATGGAGTATTTGTAAACAAATGATATTGGGAAATAGACGGCCTGTTTCTAAGAAATATTTAGCAAAGTGTACCGCTTGGCCTAAGAAATAGCTATTGCACTCTTTTTTTTTATTGGTCTAGCACACGTGCTGCAGGGAAGTCCCTAAAGCGCTCCAGGAGCGGCACGAGTGCCGAAAAAAGCGATTCACGTTGTTCTTGAATCGCTGTAAATTGTACTCGGTGGGAAACACAGCGCTGGGCAAATTATTCCAAAGGGATGACGTTCTCCATATAAAAGATTGCTTGAAAAGCGTCGTACGCGGAGTAACAAGCTGAACCTCATACGGATGCGAAGCACCAGCGCGCGACGTGTATTTCTAACATGCACCGCTTTGGGAGGAATTAAGCGGGCTACATCCTTCGAACACTTTCCATGAAAATACTTGTAGAACAGACTCAAGTCGCCAACCGTTCTTCGATGTTCCAGCGAATCAAGGCCGCCGGTCAATTCCGGGTCCCCAATCAGACGGACCGCTCTTCTCTGAACAGAATCCAACAAATGCAGTGTATGTTTGGGAGCGGAGCCCCAAACGTGGGAGCAGTATTCCATAGTTGGTCGAATTTGGGCTTTGTAAAGAATTAACAGTTGCTGTGGGGTGTAAAGCTTTCTGTTCTAAATAATATTCCCAACTTTTGAGAAGCTCTCCTTGCTATGCCTGCAACATGTTCATGCCAAGACATATTTGCTCCCAAACTAACGCCCAACAAATTGAGCGACGATGCTAGGGGAATGGAGTGCCCCGACATAACTATGTCGGGTTCAGCAACGTTAACTTTTTTAGAAAAAACTGCCGCTTGGGTTTTTGTAGCGTTAAATTCCACTTGGTTACTGTCACCCCCAAGATAGAATTTCTTCCAGGTCTTTGTTAAGTTGAACAACCTCCTGCTGTCTGCAGATATTCGCCTGAGCAGCCGATGTCCGAGCGTTCAAGGTGAATGAAGAGACAAGCGTACTGTCATCTGCAAAGCTATAGATTGGATTCCCGGTTTTTTCCAGCAGATCGTTAATGTAAATGAGAAAGAGAGTAGGAGACAGTATGGAGCCCTGGGGCACACCGGCGTTGATAGTGAAGGTGTTAGAAAGAAATCCGTCGACCGCCACTCGTAAAGAATGCTCTCTGAGGAAACATGAGAGCCACAAACAGAACCTTTCAGACATACCATAAGAGCGCAACTTAGCCAACAGTCCATCGTGCCAAACACGGTCGAATGACTTGGATATGTCAAGAGCAACCGCTCGAGATTCTCCAAAGTGTTCAATTGCGTTGTTCCAAACATGTGTTACATAAGTCAGAAGATCTCCTGTTGATCTATGTTTACGAAAACTATATTGGTGATCGCTAATAATATTGAATCGTTCAAGATATTTTAGAAGATGCTCATTGATAACCTTTTCCATGACTTTCGATATTATTGAAAGCAGTGCAACTGGTCGGTAGTTATTTGGCAAGGTCTTCTTACCTTTTTTAGGTATCGGCTGAACCGTGGCATATTTCCAGCAGGATGGAAATATTCCCTTTCTGTAGGATAGGTTAAAAAGTCTACAGAAAACTGGTGTTAGTTCCCTTGCACAGTTTTTGAGAACTATGGCAGGTATTCCGTCAGCGCCAGAAGCCTTCTTGGTGTCTAGGTTCATTAAAATACGCTTTATGATGCGCTGTCTGAAGACAACATCGGGCATCCTTGACTGCAATATGGGAATAGTAGGTGGTGTTTTTCCTTGGAAATCGACAGTAGAATGTGAAGCAAAGAGTTCAGCCAACAAGTTCGCTCTCTCAACAGGTGTGGTTGCAATGGAATTATCTGACCGTGTGAGTGGTGGTATGGTGGATTTGGTAAAATTTTGACTAACTGCCTTAGCGACTGCCGAAAAGGACCTGGAATTGTTGGGACAAGCGAGAAGTTTGTTTCTAATTCGTTGATTGTGTGCCTCCTTGGTTTCGTCGATAATTCCCTTGCATCTGTTCCGGGCATGAGCAAAGATGTTTCGATTTAAGGTGTTAGGATTTTCACGCCATTGTCGGTAGGCAATATATTTAGAAGCAACAGCTTCTTTGCATTTTCGGTCGAACCAAGGCTTGCCGTTGGAGGAGCATTTCTTCGAAAAAGGGATGTAAGCTTCCATACCAGCCAAAAATAACATCGGAGACCTCCCTGGCGCAGTCAGATGGGTTATCGGATCGAGAACAAACGCCCATCCAAGGGAAAGTTCGAAAGTATTCCATGAGATCTTCCCATTTAGCAGATTTGTAGTGCCAAAACTTGCGCGGCCTAGGCGCCTCTCTGTCACTGATTGGCAGGATACTCGACGTCGAAAGCAGTTTATGGTCGGAAGAACCTAACGGCGGATTTACGGTGACCGTGTAAATCTCCGGATTGGTGGTTAAAAACAGATCAAGAAGACTGGCGAACTCCCCGTCTCGATCAGGGATCTTGACAATTAAGTTTATAAACTCCTAATTTATTGTGTTTATTAGTTTTATCTTTGGCATTGAAAAATATATTGGATAATTTTTGAGCGGGTTTTAAAGCTATTTTTGTTTTTCCGACCGTAAGAAATTGGGTCCGAGATGGGACCAAAATATGTCAGAGGTATGAATGTTTTCTTTTCTCGGTATTCCTTTACGAGGTAAATTAAGCTGAAAGTGATTTGTTTTTGTTTACGACTTATTAAGGTATTAATTATTTTAGGTTGGAAGCCGTTATTGGGTGCTATATTTTTGATTGTGTCCAGTTCTTTTTTAAAATTATTTTTACTAAAATGGATATTGAAGGCTCTATGGTCATCATAAGATGTAAAATAATCTTAAGCAAAATATCTAGGTTTTTTTTTTTGACATAGCGTGCATGTTAAATTTCATACAATCAATAAGACAGTAAAATTAGGTTGAAACATGTTTTGGCTAATAGTAATACACGTAACCCACAGGTGTAGTTAAGTATTCATGATAATAAACAAAACAATACATATTTTTTTCGCAAAACAATTGGGCATGCAAATTACTATGATAAAAAGATTGTCGGTCTTTAAGATATATGGAAGCAGATAATAATAAGTATAAGATAACTTATTACAGAATTTTATTTAAATGATTCTAGGACCAACACAGTGTAATTAACAAAACAAAAAAAAAAAACAAAACAAAACATACATAAGTGTCTTGTGAAATTAGTAAATAAGAAAGATCTGCAATAAAACCTTTAAAAAAACAATGACTGACAATAGTAAAAAAGGTAATGTACTTCAAATAAGTGAACAAGACAATACAGTCCATTATATGGCCGAAAATGAAAATATTAATAAAGGTAAGAAATCTTTTTTTTTTAATCGGGCAAAATTTATAAATGATATGGTACATTTTTTTTAAAACTCATCGACTTATTTGTAATAACGTGCATACCGTAACCATTTGAATTCAATGACTTTCAAAAAAATTGACGAATACTGGCTTATTCGTTGAGATTCCGAAACGTCTCGTAAAGAAAATTGTTTCTTCGCTAATTTTGTATAAGTGTACTTAATATTTGTAATTTTTTTACCTTTCCTTAATAAAAGTGCGAATAAACTTAAAAATTTTTACTAATAAATTAATAATTACAAACTGACAGGAAATTATTAGAGGCACACGAGAAT